>JAPPVO010000010.1:63758666-64071166 GCA_030407325.1 Camellia japonica
GATTTTGTTAAGCTTCATACGTTGTGATTGAGTATCTCTACTGGGCTTTAGCTCACCCTACATGGAAAACAACTTTCAGGTGCTGATGATATGCCTCTACCAAGGACTTAGCTTGGGAGGATCATGGAGCTGAAGGCTCATTTTCGTTTATTTTATTGCAATTATCTTTTGTTAAGCCTTGGACTTTTTAATTGTTTTGGATTTGATCCACCTTGATCTAACCAAGCAATGTCTTGGAAATATGTAGCCATCAAGGCATCAACTTAATTGTATTTCCTTTTATTTTCAATTCACTCATACATGACATATGCTATAAATTCAGGATCTAAGATTTATGAATATTTACATGCATATGTTATCTTTTGTACGATAAAGGAACATAAATAAAAGTCAATATTTTGCAAGTTTATGTTTTTCTATTGAATATCATGAGACGGGTTGTTGTTATTATTGTGGGGCATTACAGTGTTGCTCATGGTCGTGTGGCTTATTATTCCCCTCAAGCTAATGAGAGAAGAATGAACCAAAAACTTGCTTTGGAGAAATTGGAATTGAGACATAGAAAGAGGCTTAGTGAGAATGTTAGCAATTTGATCAAAGGAAGCAATCTTGTTCAGGAACATAATGGCAATCGACCTCGATGTGTTTAAAACGAGCATGGAAAACGGGATTACCAGTAAAAGCAATGGCATACAAATTATCATACCATAAAGTAGGAGTGATGAGAGGAATATAAAAATTAGTGAGCTACAGGCCAAACTAACTAAGCTTTGCAGTTGTTTAAACAAGAGCAAGTTACTCAGCCTTAGTGGATGAACGAGACATGGTGGGTTGTTTCTTGGCAGACCAAGGAATCAAGTTTGGTCCAAGAAAAACACCAAAACCAATGGTTGATTGATCGACTTTCTTCAACTCAAGATCTACTTCTAGATGCTGGTGTGTTGTTGTATTAGGGTTAAGAATCTCCGATTTGGAGGCAAGGGTTTGTATTCTCACTCTTCTAGTTCAACTCAACAACTTAACTCAATTCTCACACTTGGGATTCCTCAAAAGTGAGGCAGGGGGGTTTTATAGGCTTGGGCAACCCTAGAGGTTATTTCTAGTTGTCCTAAGGTTTCCTTATCTCTTTCTCATGGCGCCTCTCGCTTAAAATGATCAACAAACCCAAACTAACCAGGACTCTACAATTGGTCAACCGCACATGCGGCCGCACAACCCTACGTGCGGTTTTTCCCATGTAGCGTGCAGGATTCCCATGCAATGTACGGGTTGACTTTCCAAGTGTGGTCGTGTATTGGTCAACTGTAACACCGCCTTGGGGGTTCTTGCACGCGTTAATAGTTTGGACCCTCGGTCTCTTTGATCTAGTCTCACGAATGCAATATAAAACGTAAATGAGAGTCTAGATTTGGCAACTTTATTGAAAATCTATTTTATTGCAAAACATTGCCATAATGGATTGCGTCATCAAATCTCAGAGTCGCCACCTAATGTTTTGAGAAAATTAGGAAACTCGTGACTCGTGCTAAGGCCACTATTCGCCATAACTAAGGATGCTTGGCTCGGAACCTTAGGTATGAGAGGGGAAGGTCATTAATTGAGCACCTCTGCTCACCCGATCAAAAGACCGGCCTCTACTAAGCCATCTAAGCCATGATATGATTTTTATCAACTTTATGTGTTCATATTTTGATTATTAATAAATCCTAAAATTTACTATGTGAAGCAAAACAAATATAGACTGTGTCGTTCATTTTGGAACAATTTGATTTCATTATTTCGAAAATGTTTTGAATAGTGCAATCATGAAAATCATTTTATTCCAAATTAAATAACACGACCTTCACCCACTGGCATGCATAGAGTTATGTCAAATAAGCACATAGTCATGTGGTAGGATGCTAAATCTAGTAAGAAAATCACACACAGATAGGATGCTAAAGCACAAAAACTTACGTATTTACTGACGTCCCGCAAATATTTACAAAAATAAAGTTTGTAAAAATATGCATGATTCTATATACAAGATCCTAATGCAATTCACTCATGAAATGCAACTAAAGATCCAACTTCTATTATATGACATGTGAATCATCTCAAGGACATGAGGTAGTGCACAAAATCACATAATAAATTATTAAACCCACAAATGCAAATTTAGTCGGATCTTAAGGCATAAAATATGGATGCAAAGCATGGATATGATGACAACCGAAATAACATGCATATTTACAGAATATGGAAAACAAAATAAAGAACGAGATAGAAAAAAGCAGGGTGAGGAATTATTACAATTTTGAATATTACAAATTTGAATGAGGGAGGAAAGGAATAAAAAAATTACAACAAAAATGTATCCTCACAAACATTCTCTAATTAAAATAAAAACAATAAAAACAGCAGCTTTAGGAGACCTCGGAGACTATCGGAGATTGTTCTGTTCGACGCCGGGAGGTTGCTAGGGTTCAGTCTAGGAGAAACTGAGTAGGCGGCCAAAAGATGAGATGGCCAGCCAAAAAGGTAGTTGGCCGGCCAATCAGGCCAGGCCGAAAACTCTGTTTTGTTTAAACACCGGAAAAACAACCGGAAAATATGCAAGTTGCTCAACTAACCACTTCTAGTTAGCTTACAATAGGTTTATAACATGAACTTGAAGCAAGAAAAACAATAGAAGAAAGAAAATGCAAGAAATAATAGAAAATGAAAAGTGTGCAAAATTCACCTTCCAAACAAGGATTTGATTTCTAAACTTTCTTTTGATCACCCTCAAGCTTAGGAATTATGTTAGCAATTCTCTGGTTGAAAATTCGAAATTCTTATTGGAATGGTGTTTTTGGGTGGTTTAACAATGTGTGTGGGAGGAGTTGTTCCAACTCTCTGTTTTTCTATCAATTTCAACAACACTCACTCTCTTTTGATCAAGGCTCAAGAATATGGCTATAACAGAATTCATGGGCTTGGTTTGATATATTGAAAGATGGTATATCAGTGTATCTCTAAGCTTATAACTCAATGTTCAAAACTTTTCTCTTTCTCTCTCTAACTCTCAATTCATTCATCTCCTTAATTCCATTCACTCTAATTCTTCATATAGATAATGAATGGAATGCAAAGTCAAGGAGATGGGAAACAAAGATGATGGAGCGATAAGGATGGTTGCCTTGGATGCTATTTTTAGGGTAAATGACAATCTCCCTTTTGACAATGCAGGCCAAAGGAGGATAATAGAGGGGGCCTAGATACATCTCGTGCATGTATCATCAAAAGATCTAAAATGGCATGACCCATATGCTTTCATCAAGAATTCTTCCAAAACTGCCCTACTCTTGGGCAAATTAGCCGGCTGACCAATTTATTGGCTAGCCGGCCAAAAAGATGGCCGGCTGGCCAAAATATTGGTCGTGGCTGACTATTTTGCATGAAACATGATTTTTTGACAGAATTCTCGTCCTTTCCTCCTATTTCCACACTATTCTTTGCTCAATTTCTTGAGAAAATGTTTCATTTTGAAGTTTAAAAGTGAGCCTTGGAACACCACGAAAATATTCGGAACAAAGCACGAAAAAAAAGTTTCGAAAGAGAGTTTTGAGCAACATCTGTACACTTGGCCAAAATAGGCTTAGGTTTGGAAATGAAGCACAAATTCTATTTTTCTTACTGAGAATTCTATAAGAAACACACTCTTGTTTTCATGATCGGGTAATCAAAAGAAAGTGCCCAAGTTCTAGGGTCGGTCAAAATTGAGTGTCTACATCAACCCACGGGCCCACGAGGTCCGAAGTCCATCCTTCCATTTCTGGGCCTACTAGGTTGCCTAAGAAAACCCAATCAACTCCAAATTGACATTTTGATTGAAAACTAGGTCAACAATTTGAAAAACTATCAATTCAAACTTGATTAGGCCTTCTCACTCTTCTCTCTTCAAACGAGGCCAAAAAGGTTAGGTTTTGGATAAAATGGGCTTTAGTGGTAAAATGGTCATTTTTTGATAAGTATGATTTTTGGATGAAAATGGGTGATACAATAACTCATAGCAACTCAGAGTATCTTTAAAGTCGAAATTTACCATTTCATCATTGGGAAGCATTTAAGCGCCTAAGTCTTTTTGGTCGGTCAAAATGGGATGTTTACAATAATGCTTAACAATTTTAAAATTAAGAATCAAGGAGAAGATGAGTAAAGGCCGACCTTGTGTCGGGCAAGATAGGTGCGTAAAACTTTCCCATCTACCACTTGAGCTCCCGAGCAAAGTTCTTTAGTTATGATGGACTAGTTTCTTAAGTCAATATGGGTTCTTAGACCCTAAAACCAAGTGGCAGCTCTAGTTTACAACCTTTGATTTTGGATCATCTAGCCTATATGAAAACAATAAAAGATTCATGTAGGTTATATAGTGGATTTAGTGGGCTTCGATAAAACACTATTTGACTATTATTCATTGATTTGTCCTTTTGATTTGTGGGTTAGTGAAATATGAAAGCTATAGGCTGATTGCACTTACCTCAAAGCCGATTGCACTTATAACATGGTGGTATGTTATGATCCCACATCAGTTAACATAAGTTTTGGCCATGTGCATATAAGCCTATTGGGTACCCTTCCATTTCAAATCGGTTTTCAAGGGTAACTTCTACCTAAGGGGTTTGTATCATAAAAAAAATTAAAAAATTAAAAAAAGCATAAACAAAAGCAAAATAATAAAATTAAAATCCTAGTTTTACGCAAAAGAAAGCAAAAACCCTAATTTTGTTAGGAAAACACTCACAATACCTCTGTTCATGATCAAAAAAGGAAGGAAAAGACAAAGAACAACTACCATACAACCCTTCGAAATAGAAATAGGAAAGAATGCAAGTAACAAAAACACAACAAAAATTGTTGACAAAGAAAAGAAAAATTGAGGGAAACAAAATCAAAATCCTTTCTTTACGTAGCAAAAATATATAAATTGTGGACAATACTTGAAAAGAAAGCACAAACACTAATTTTTTTTAGATGAACTCTTATAGAAGTTTCGTTCATGATCGATTTTATGGAATTGATTTCAAATGTGAAGTTCTAAGCAAATTCTAAAAGATCCTCCATCTAGGTCAACTCCTTTGCTTCAATTTTGAAAATAAAAGTTTCAAATTTCATTAGAAAAAAAATGAAAATGATGAGCAAAGAAGAGAAGAAGAAAAGCATAAGAAAAAGTATAGAGAGAGAGAGAGCAAAACAGCAACATCTGGGAATCCCATATTTATTTCAGAATCTTGTTAGTCTCCAATTCCCAAAATTACCCCTGCACAAGTGGACAATTCTTAACCAAAACAAAAGCTAAAAGGGTATTTCTACTTACACCACTATTTTATCTCATTACACTCAATTTCTCATTACACCCAAATCAATTTTGCTTCTCTTCCTTTACACTTACCATAATATCGAACTTAACTTCATTTTTATCCCACATTTTCAAACCGTAATTCTACCTCACCCCCTACCTCTAACAGCCACAGCCAGTGCCAATGACTCCGGCAGCCATTGTTGGTGCCTTCGACCACCATGCCATAGTCTCTCTCCCACCAACAACCCGCCTCTCTAATCCCTCTCTCTTTCTTATAATCTCATCTACCATCGCCTCCCCTTTTTGACCGCCACAACCAACCACTGTCACCATTATTCTCTACAAACCAGCCACACTCTTCACTATTTCCGACCACTACCCCCTCCATCTCTAACTCCGACTCTTATTCCAACAACTCTCATCTGTTGTAAATCACTCATCCTGACCTCTGTTATGACAAACAACCCTTCTCATTCTCTTTCTCTTTCCTCTTATTCTTCTTCTTTCCATATCTGTAAACCCTAGGATTTCTGTAGTGATAGAAGTGAATTGTGATCGCAGTGGGTCATGGTGGTAAGGGACATAGAGGTGGATTGTGATGGCTACGGGTCACGATGGCTACGACGACGAAGATCTACAAGGCGCGACTGTGGAGCGACATATGAGGGTCATATCTCGATGGGGTTTGACGTCTGGAGGCAATGGAAATAGCAGTGGCTTACTCGCTATGGGAAGGGAAGTTGCTGATGACAGTGGCGGTGGTATTGGTAGTGAGAAATAAAGATGGAAGTGAAAGGATAATTAGAGTTTTAGGGGTTTTTTCGGTAATTTTGAAAAGGGGCAAAAGTGTAATAATTTTATTTTTAGAAATTGGGGTGTAATGAGTTTTTTTTTGTTGTGTGAGCAGAATTTCTCAAGCTAAAACCAAGGTTAAAAAAGAGATGTTTAGTTTCCACTAATACCTATGGATATTTACATAGGTGAAGAATCATTATTCATTCAATGTTTAAAAACATTGGTCACTATTGATCCATGCTTTGTATAAATGGGTAGAAATTGAAGTGTTTAGTTATAATTTATCATAAATATTTAATTTATTTTTAAGATCATGCATAACGTGAGTTTTCTGCTAATTTGTATTAGGATTAATTACATTTTTAGTCCTTAAAGTATGGGTTTTGTGTCATTTTGTTTTCTAATGTTTAAATTGTGTCATTGGAGACTAGATCAACACAATTTAAAATTAGGGACAAAATTGACACTTTTTTTTTGGGTTGAAAAGTAGCAAATTAAGACACTTTTATACGTTGGGGATCAAATTGATCAAATTTAAACATTAAGGACCAAATTGACATAAGGCTCATACTTTGGAGAGCATGTAATGTAATTAAACATAACTTATTGATTGCAATAAAATATTTTAAATCTTGAAAGTATGTAATGTAAATAAACATAACTTAATGATTGCAATAAAATATTTTATTCGATATATTATGGAGAAACTCATTCAATACTGTAATAATTGCAGTTCCTCCTCATGAATTCATTTTTCTCTACCCTCTTTTAGTTGGGATTTAAACAAATTATTAAAAAATTTACACAATACTAATTTTTTTTTTGTTTTTTGTTTTTTTTTTTTTGGGATCTAGCATTTCTAGAAATGTTTTTTCATTAGGAAAATTCATATTTGAAAAATTCTAAGTGTAATGCATATGGTATGTAACTTGTTACAAGTGTTACATAATCTTCAAGTATATTTGTGGTTCAGAAATAAAGTTATGTAATAACTATCAATATTCGAAAGGTGTACAATGATAATTAGATCCATTGGCTGGCTAAATTAATGGGTCAGAGTTCAGGTCTCTGAGCGATGACTTGCAAACAGACCTTTAAGAACTCATTAGTGGGTATCCTTTATAAGGGCCCTCTTATGATCAAGTTAGTATCCTTGAATGTAGAGAGCAATGGAGAAATGTTGAAGATGATAATGAGATAAGATACTTAGAATGTATTGGTTTTATGTATATTCTTACCTATCAAGAATGGAATGTGAGCATGGGGTCTCTTGCCTCTCTCGTGAGGCGTCACATGGCTTACCTTCTTTAGGCATGTATAGTAGTAGTACACTTGCAAGTTCAAGTGGCAGGGGTTAAGTAAAGGACACAACTTGTCATTCGCGTAATAGTGCTATGCATATACCGTGTCTAGCTTGTGAGGGCAACGGAGGTTAACCGCACATGTAAGCTCATCGAACTTGGTCTCCAAGTCTACTTGGCCAACTAAGAGGGTTTAATAGGCTCGAGTTAGGCCATAAAGGGGTCCAGCTAGGTGGATTGGCCTATGTACACCTGGGTCGAGCTGGCCAAGTCAGCCTATGTTAGTTCATACTCATCATAGTTCCCCATTCCCAAGTGCAACGTTAGTTTAACAAAGGAAATTATGTGGGCTTCATTGTGTATTGTTTTGGTATTGCTACGCATTTTGTGGTAAAGTTTCATATTTTTTCATTAAAATATTTTTTGAACTAGAATATGAGCAATATTACTACAAAATGCTTAACTTTATTTCTAAAACACAAATTGTCATAATTCTACTAGAAGATTACATAATATTTGCCCAAAATCATACATAATAATATGCATATGATACGTACCTTTTTAAGGGGTGAATACCGTAACATTTTCATATTTATCTTCTATACCAAAACCACTTTATATTGCATCTATACGGACACCAAAAATCTGATACTTAATGATGAAAAAACCCAACGAAGAAGATAATGAAAACCACCATGTAATCGCCATCTCCAAGAGAAAACACCCTTAGCCGTTGAACGACTAGGAGTTCTCTGACGCCTAAGTTAGTTCTCCAATATTATAAAATTATTTAATAAACAAATTACATAGAGAAAAATAGCATATCTCAACCCATGGGAGTGTGGTTTATTTATAATAATCTAGTGTCTTTCCTAGCAAGTAGTTTGAGTGCTCAAGAAATCTTTTCCCAAACAATCTCCAATTGTTTAGGATTTCTATATCGATAAAATCTTATCTCTTGATGAGTTTTGCACAATATAAAACACTAGTGAAGTGTTTGACTAGTATTTGTCAACTATCATATACGTGATAATCTATAAATACGCCACATGGCAGTGTTAGGACCCACATAGTTCTTGTGGTCATTTTTATTCCCTTTCAATTGCCTTTAAGCTTTTATTCTCTTTGAGTACAGTGAAAGAGCACAAGTCTTCTTTTTTTTCTTTTCTTTTTTTATGATTGTTCTTGATAAAAATAGCTTTGTATTGTTGTCTAGCTAGAATGATATATGGGTGCAAGGCCAAATGCTCTCCAGTCTTCTTGACTGAGATAATTTTCATGAGATGAAAGGGTGCCCGTTATATTATTTTGTAGTTTTACAAGGTTTGAACACCTTCCCAAGCTTATATACAAGCATTTACTAATCATAATGTTCCCAACGAATGATAGGTCTTAAAGAATGCCTAGTGAATGCTATGACTTATTCTTAGATTGCTTAACCTTGTTAGGATTTATTTCAATAATGCCTAGCCTTGCCAGGTCTTATTCTAAGAAAATGTCTAATCTTATTAGGACTCATTATGAAAAGTGCTTATATGACACCCCAAAAATCGAGAATATCAAGGAATATATTAACAAATAAATACATGGTTTATTTACGGTTACAAGAGTAAGAAACGTTACTAATGAGTCCTTTGATTAATAACCAAGTAAGATTCCAAGAAGATCGGAAGAGTCAATATAGTCTTCCTTCAAAGTCCAACCACTTTACATAGTAAAGCTATCATTTTGACAGATCTTAACATGATATTAATACAAGGTCTACATGAGTCGATGAGAAAATAAGGAATAACTAATACAAAAGATATGTTTAGATATATAATGATTACAAAATCATGTCTGAAATACAACACGGATTTATCACTTACAATCTCAACAAACATTTACAAAACCTGTTTCTAATTCTCCTAAGGTAGCCATACGTCCTCAAATGCTTCAGCTTTGCCTTCGGATGGTCTAATACTCTTCAATACCTAGCATGAAACACCATGAGCTTTGAATGCCCAGTAAATGCACACACACCCCATCTCTTTTTCCCAATCCAATACACCGTCAATATTATAACAAGCAAGTAATGAAGCATGATATTCAAGTCAATAACAAAGGATTACAAGGTTAGATGTTAGTAATTTAGAAATCCCTCAAAGAGATTTTATCCTCCTAATCGTAAGAATTGGACTTGAATTATTTGATATGTCCCCTCTTTTGCTGCTTTGCAGAACTTACCCCGGATGCCTACCAATGGTTACATACCACATAGTGCCAACCGAGGACCTTAAAAGAGATGGTAAAAATACATAACCTCCTATACCCTTATCCGTCATAAGTACCTAGGGTCCGAATACAACCAGTCCATTCAAGGGTTCCGAAACAACCACTTGCGCAAGACTTTTCTTCCAATTAGGAAATATGTCCCATCAATCCATACTTAACACATTATCATCTCATCATTATTCAAGTGATCGAAAACCCAATGTCACCCCATTTTGAAGTTAGAACAACTTATCAAGACAATAATTTCTACATAATAAGAAGCATCATCAGAGGACTATGATAAGAATCATAACCATAACACATGCAAATATCATACCAAGACATGAACAAGTGATAATAAGCACATCCATGAAGTTAAGAACATAAATTCACCAACAAAAGTAAATTTCCAGATTTGGCGCACTTTAAAGATTGCAATTAAGGAGACATTTTTAGATTTTTCCTAAACTTGACCTTCCTATATTTGTAGAGAATTTTATCAAGTTTTCAGAACATTTTTCAGAAGTGGCATAGCTTTCCTAGTTTTTTTGTTATTTAAGAAATACTCTAGTGCTACTTAGATTTGCCGACTATTACGAAAATTGGGTTTTCTCTCAAACCGCTCACTCTTTTTTGAATTTTTTTTCCATGAAAGCTAACACTTAAAGGAAAGGTTTTACATTAAAATGAAGTTAAGGAGATTTTTTTGAATTTTTCTAGAATTTTTGAAAGTGGGCTGTAAATACCCGATTCTTTGAGCACAAAGCTTGAAATAAGAGAAAAAATAGTAAGAAAAGAGGGTAACCATAGATAGTTTTTCACTTCTATTGTGATGAAAACATGCTAAATAATATATATTAAACTCAAAAATTTGGATTGAAGGTGTGCCTTTGGAAATTATGTGAGATAAGTGTAGAAAAAGATAGTTTTGTACTTATTAAGAGAAAACAGAAGTCATGGTGGAATCAAGGCTCAACTCTTTTCATTTTTAACACATGAAAATAATGTTTAGAACCTCTAAGAATATGAATTTGAAAGAGGAAAATAACATAGAGGGTTGTGTTGTAGCTTACTTGAATGCCTAGTGAAGTGTTTGCTCAAGAATTCTTCTATTTTTCTTTCCTCCACCGCCAAAGCTTTCTTTTTTCCTTCCCTCTCTCTCTCGAATGCAGGAGTGTGTGGGTGTGTTTATGCTTCAAATATGAGGAGGGAAGAGGTGTATTTATAGAGAATTTGGCGTGAAAAATCCAAAATGGCCATTGGTTTCAAATGAATTGAATAGTTCTTTGATTTAGTTTGAATATAATGTAATGAGGGGTGATTAGAACCTTAATTATGTACTTAATTATGATCTATTTGGGTTTAGGACTAATTTAATCCATTCTAGTTACAAATACATTCATTGCAAATCTTTGGTACAAATGTCATGATTTGATTCTCATGATTTTAGAGATTTTGTTCTAATGGTGCCAATAATTATAGCCTAAGAGGAGGGGTGTAGCTGGCCATGTGCTTGGATTTGGGGAGATTATGTGTACTTTTTTTATATAAATTTTGTAGATTTTGTATACAACAAAGATTGAATTAAGGTATAACATATATATATATATAAAGGTACTAATTTGGAGTCAATTTGTAATTCAAGTAAAATGTGAGGGTTAATATCTTAATTTATGAGTTAGAACATTTATTTAAGTGTATTATTTAATTAAATTAGGATTTGAGAATTCAACGAATAAAGTTCCTTTATTTCGAATTAAACGGCAAATCGTAATGAGAACCGGAAACCCAAGGTTTTGAGCAGCAAATATAATTAATTATTATTAAGGTTTTGGAAATGATCCTTGAGTTTCCAGGTTTGATTAGGGTTTGGGAGTTTTTGGTTGGTGAGCATTTTCGACTCTAAGATTAAAATTGAATTTAACTAAGGAATTGAGGGTCTTTATTGAAATAATTCAAAAGTAAGGGTTTAAATAAAACTACAAAGGTAAGGGCCGCATAGTTAAATAATTAATGTTAGAGTGTAGAAACGATTACTAAGCTATCGGGGTCGATTAGGGTTTGTATGGGTTCATTCACGATGCGTCTTCGGTTTTAAGATTAAATTTGCGAATAGACGAGGAACTAAGGGTTTTATTATAATAACTCAAAAGTCAGGGACTAAATAGGATTTAATAAAGTTAGGGGCCTCACAGCTTAGCTAAGTTAGGACTTTTTAGCGAGCAAAAAGCTCAGACATAGATTTTTCCAAGAACAACAATTTAGAAAATCTCTAGGTGTCTCCACCATAATTCATCTTAACCTCAAGATCCACTGATTACCAAGGGAAAGCACAATTCATCTTGCCCTTAAGATCCACTAATTACCAAAAGAAAGTGTAATTCATCTTACCTTCAAGTTCCACAAATTACCAAGGAGAAGCACGACTCATCTTGCTCCCATGATCCAAAAAATTACCAGGGGGAAGTGTAATTCATCTTGCCGTCGTGATCCATGAAATGTGGACTCAATCTCAGTCCAGTGGCATGTTTGACAAAAATAATGGTCTCCAGCCAAGTTCGATGGCATATCTGACCAAAGAACGGTCTCCAATTTGCTTCGGTGGCATATCTGACCAATGTAATGATTTCCATCTGTAGATGGCGTGCCTTTTTTAGGGGCTCATTTCCACACATTGTGCCAAACTCTAATATCCCACTTCAAATGTGAATCATGTGATCTATAATAATAACCAATTTTTTATCCCACAAGTTATCAAAATAGATCGATTCACGATAAGAGCCGCCACTTAGAGCATCTTCAACCTACTAGGCATATAATGCTTGCTAGTCAAAATGCCTAATGTGATTCACTTTTTTCAACTCCAATGCACTAGGCATATGATTAGGCATTTTGGTTCAGCTCATATTCACTAGCTACATGTAGCTAGCCTTCAAGGCTAGGCAAAATGTATTTAATCATTAGGATTATTTTCCTCCATCTTTGTTGTTGACGTGGCATTCTATAAAGTTAATAGTATTTAGATGAATAGTTAAAATAAAGAGCATGGTTGGAGTAGAAATATGAAACAATTGACAAGCAAAATAAAATGTATACTTTATAGTAATATTTAGATAGGTAAAATGCCTACTACCGTTGGAGATGCTTAGTCTTTTATGGGGAAATAAGAACCCATTTGACTTTGAAAACAAAATATAGGCATTAAATCGTCATAACCAAATATCTCGGATCTGGAATTTAGGTACGAAAGCGGAAGGTCATTAATTTGAACACCCCTTTTTCCCAATCATGTGATTGGTCTCTACTAATCTTTAATTTTATGAGATTCTATGATTAATTGACTCCACAAACTTGATTATTAACTCTAAATCGTTTACTAACCTACCAACTAGGTGATTAAATAAACAAATACACTCAAGTTGGATTAACCACATCAAGCCAATGATTTTCACAAAACAACTTGATTTTTTTTTATATATATATAAAAGATGACTTAAATCATCACGTGGCCATAGACATGGACCCACTTCAAGCAATATTATCAAGAGCATTCAAAACAACCAATTGATTGCCAAAAGCACATAAACATAATTATTGAAAGACAATGCATCAAGTAAGTAAACAATATGCTGTGAAAAAAGTATAACTCACCTAGTATTTCTTAGCACAATGCCAATGAAAATATGCAATAATAATATACAGTGATCCTAAACATACAACTAAACAAGTAAGCATAAACCTAAGCCCGGTTTAATGGTTACTAGCATGGTACAAAACAAACACAACAACTAACACATAAAAATAAAAAATATGCTGAAATTATATGATGATTAAACTGGGCTATATGAATGTAAGTACGAAGATTAAACTAACTGAAACATGTCAGATATTGTATACAACCAAAACATGCAAAAACAAAGCGAAAAACTAGCGACATACTAACCTACATGATCATGCATGCATGCTAACACCCTAACCATTATCATATATGTAAAACATAACTAAAACATATTACATTTAACCAAAAACCAATGTACTTACTTGCTGGTTTAAGACAAACCAAAGAACACACCAAAATAAGCCGAAAAACGAGCTTGAAGGCTTCCCTCAAGCTTTGGCTATGCTTTGATCAATCTTCTTCAACCTTAGATCTACTTTAAATTTCTGATGTACTGCTGTAACTAGGTTAGGAATCTCGAATTTGAGGCTAGGGTTTCAATGCTTCACTTTTCTGGTTCAACTCAAAAACTCAATTTAACTATAACCTTTGTGATCCTCAAAAGAGGAGGTATGGGAGTCTTTTTATATATAGGCAAAGAGAGCCTTGAGGGCTAAGTAAGGTCGTTTTAAGGTTTCCTCATCGCTATCTCACAACGTCTCCTGTCTAACTGTCACGCCCCAAACCCGCCCCTAAAAGTTTCGGGCATGACTTATTCAGAAACGGACACTTAACTTGATATACGTAATATATGGGGCCTGAACAAAAGCATTAATAATATAAATAACATAAAACATCATCCATTGAGCTACCACTACCATGCCAGGACCGCAAACATTGCATTAGGTAGATAATATACAGGAGACATACACCCGAGCTTCAATTACAGTTATTCATATTCTTACACAAGTAGTACAGAAGAAGGGGTTATATACATTCAATCATAGGTAACAACCAAAGGATGAGCCAAAACTTAGTAAGACTTTGCAAAATGCACGGGTTTTATCTTAAGTGCCTAGACACACTAAGGTTGACAAGAGAGGGACAAGCCTTAAGGGTTAGGACTGGCCGCCCGGTTGATTACCTACAGAAATAGACAAAATACAGAGTGAGTAAAACTCAGTGAATAATAGCACATAAATAATATAATGGTTAACTTAAACAGCAAAGTATATCACTGTAGAGGCATATGATGAATTATATTCTGTAGAACAGCCATGGGCCCAATTTCCTTAACAGAGTGGCTTTAAGCCCAGCAATATACAGAACGGCCATAGGCCCAGAATTATTAGAACGGCCATCGGCCCAGAAATAACAGAACGGCTTATCAGTCCAGAAATAACAGAACGGCTTATCAGCCCAGAAATAACAGAACGGCCATCGGCCCAGATCACATATGTATGGATTCAAGAGGTGGCTCGTACGGATTCTAGAGGTGACTCGCATTGCAGCACTTAGTTCTATACAGCACTTTGTTCCATACCAGAAATAATAGGTCTTATCATGTCATGGCATAGACGGAACAAACAACAAAACAGAATAACCTCAGATATCATCAGAACAGACTAGTTTCAGAGTTATACAGAGGCACACAGATTCTTCCAATCATTCACATGAGTTAACGTAGTTAGTTTACATTTAACAGAATACTAATGATAATTATTAGCAATAAGGATAGCGTATCCCACAGATTATACACGTGCCATCATAATACTATTTGTAGGGACAGAACAATTTACCTCAGAACAGTCTTGATTCATCATTGACAAAACAGAATGATTCGGGATACATAAGCATCATTATTCCACTTGATCGTCATGAATCATTAAGGTTAATTTACGGATAACAGAACATTAATAAAATGTCTTTTAACGGTAAGCAAAATGCACTACTATAGTATTATCCAATTATGCTAATCCTCTTTAGCAGATATCTATGTCACAAGACATATATTGAACCAAACAGATGATAGGAGTTCCTAACAGAACATTCGGGGTATTACGTTACCATTAATGTGCGAAATCATAGGTAATTTATAGGTTATTGCACATTACTGATAACCGTTAACCGTGGTTGGAATGCAGAATAATTTCAGAGTCATATCAATGTATGCCAAATCTTTCAATGTTTATACCAATTCTCAATCAACATACAAGCTAACATAGTTGCCCACGGAGAACAGAATGTTAATAACAATAATTATTAACAGTACTAGATGTACATTGATAGTACTGTTACTCACAGTGGTAGGTCTCTGATAGCGGTGGAACGATGTCCTCGTATTGACCTACAAACACAATGCACATAACAGATTATGAGAATAAAACCAATCTCTTTTTATTCCTCACTCAATAGCTATGGTGGTTCTAGACTCATTAGTCCTCCATAGGTTATAATCCATGCCTCATAAGATAGGAGGAATCGATAGGAGAAAGGTTCAGACGAAGAAACGGTACAAATCGGTAAACATAAAGTGAACAGTCGTCACTAATTGGGGCATAACTATTTCTGTATTTAAAATTTGGGAGTGAGACTACCACCATTGGAAACTAGACTTCCGGGGCTTGATTTTAGGCTCAAGAATCACTCAAAACGGAGTCCGGATGTAAAAGATATGCTTGTTCAAAGTTACCCAGTGCATGCTGAAACAGGGGTGGCCGCTCGTGCGCCCACTTTGGCCGCTCGTGCGGTCAAAAGCAGAATGAAAACCCCTTTTTTTCCTTCATGTCCACTCGTGCGGTGCCCATGGGCGCTTGTGCGGTCTGGGCAAAAACAAACAGTCCGAAAATGGTTTTTGCTCCAACACTTGATCTATCCATTTTCTTAGCTTGATTTCAAGTCTAATTACTCAAAAACATGTATAATTCCTTCCAAAACATAATCAACTAACATCATCAAATAGAATCTCATCTTTTCTATACATACAACCTTTCATTATATATGCCCAAATCATGTAAATATAACTTAGATTTAAGGAAAGCATAGATTAATTCCTTCTATTCAACACACTTAATCATTTACATATCAAACTTCCAAATTAAACCTTGATTTCATGTAGTAGATGGATTCTCTACAAGGATAGTAGTTAGAGCCACATACCTTACACCAAATCCTTGTTCTTCCCTTTAAGCTCTTCAACTTTCCCAAGCTTCTTGGTTGATCTCTTCCCTCTCTCTTCTATTTTCTTCAATAATCTTCAAATCCCCCATGGGTGTTGAGTTGCCTCTCCTTCTCTCTCTCACGGTTCACTCTTTCTCTCCCTTAGATATTTTTGACCCAAAGTGATGAGTTCAACAACTCATATATCTATGCATATATAATACACACATAAGTTCACCATAAAGGGGGAAACCAAACGTGCCCTTACGAATCGCACAAAATCAATTTTCAATTAAACTTCCCAGATGACTCTAAAAATTATGCTGATCATAAATATGTCCTCTGTTCCGGTTTCTGAAGCCTCTAAGGCCTTCAATTTGCGGTATAAAGTTAACCAGCCAAACGTGCATTAACGAATCAGACAAATTAGATTTCCAATTAATTTTCCCAAATAGTTCCAGAAATTTCCGTTAACATATCCAAGTACTCAATTTTGATTTCTGAACCCATATAGGTCGGTAATTTCAATTTTAAATCCGTAACTCAACAGATAATGCTTCAATTCCAAAAGATATAGTTAAATTAAAACACCTCATCTCATAGTTAAATACAAATGATTTCTTATACGCATTTTAGGGTCATTACACTAACACACAATATAGTCCAAAATGATCTAGGATTCTAGACTGGCCAACCGCACATGCGACCTCCCTTGGCTATGTATGACGGTACGTACCATGCCATGGCACAAGTATGCGCGGCCATGAAATCCATGTAAGGATTTGCCATGCAATCGTGCAACATGTAGGTTGACTCTCTAAGTGTGGTCGTGTGTTGGTTAGCTCACTGGCCCACGAGGTTCTAAGTTAATTCCTTGGTTAATGAAAAATTAGTCAATGTTTTTGAAAATATCATCAATTCGGACCTTTTCCCCTCATTTTTCTTCTAGATTGGACCAAAGAGGTAGGTTTTGGATTAAAAAAAATGGGTTCGAGAGGATAAAATGGTCATTTTTGGAAAAAGATGATTTTGATTGAAAATGGGGATGACACAGCAGTACATAGCGACTTCAAGTATCTCTAATGTTAAAATTTTACTATTTCATCATTGGGAAGCATTCAAGTGCCTAAGTTTTAATAGTCAGTCAAAATGGAGAGTCTACACCATCCAAATTTGATATGTACAGAGCCGTTCAATATAATTAGTCTATTGAGTTTGTAATATGTTGTGATTAGAACATTAAACACAACATATTGTTGTTTTTTTGCCTAAAGTTTGTATATGTTGTGATTAGAGAAGCATGATTAGTTTGTTTATTTATTTATTTAAATTCCATTATTAAATGAAATATAGCATGAGTTGATTGTAAATTTACATTAAGATGCTATTGTATGGAATTTGACTAATTATCATGCTTTATACATGCCATAAGTGGTGGGAGGCTGTTTTTTGCACATGGAATTAAATTAAGTTTTGATAATTGTCACTAGAGGCACAAGAGATGATTACGAGCATAACAAATTTTGATCTTGAGACGTGTGTAATATTATCATTATTTAATTTAGATTCTTTTGCTGCAAAATAATTTTGTGTTGCTAACATTAATATCCCCTGCGTATTTGTTATTTCTTTACTCTGTATGTAGAAATAGCAACTAAGACAATCGTGGCAGACTTGACTAAGGGAGAGAAATTAGATGGCGATAACTATGACATATGGCGCCGTAAGATCTAATACCTCCTCAATGAGCAAGAAGTTTTGAACACACTTAAACAAGTGATGGTTGAGCCTGAGTAGGGCAATACAACTCAACATCATCGTGATCTTGAAGTTTATCAGACTTTGAGTAACAAATCAAAGATCGATGTGCGTGCTTTACCATGTTGAGCAACATGCACAACGACTTGATTAGTGAGTTTGAGCATTGCCTGACTGCATTTGAGATGTGGGAAGCTTTCAAGAAAAAGTTTGGTATCACCTCTTTGGCAAAGCTACGTGGGTTGACGATGAAGTTTGACTATTATCATAAAAATGCGCATCATTCTATGAAGCAGCATTTGAGGGTCATGTCAGCCATGATACGTGAGCTTGTAGCAGTTAGGCACAATTTGACTCAAGAGCAACAAGTACAAGCTGTGATTCGCTTTCTGCCAAATTCTTGGGAGCAGATGATGCAGAACATGATGCATAATGAGAGTGTGAAAACATTCGAGGACATATCGCGTCATTTGGAGCTAGAGGTTGAGCGCCTAGAGGTGACTAAGCCTGATAGTTCTGCTATGGTGATTAAGTCAAGATCACGTAGAATGTCTCAGTTCAAGCATGGAAAAATAAAGGGTGCTCCTAAGAAGTAAGCAACAGTTGTGTTAAAGCCCAATGGCGCTAGAAATTTTAAGCATAGGGGCAAGAGAGGTGGCAAGAAGGTAAAGACTAAACTGACATGCTCTAATTGTAACAAAGAAGGACACTTCGCTTGGAATTGCCTTGAGCAAAAGAAGGTACTCCCTTAATTTCTCGCATTCAATGCTTTGTTTCTAGTCAAGCATTAATTGCTCATTCTCCTCATTTTTGGGTTGTAGACTTAAGAGCATTAGACCACATCGCGAGGAACTGAGTAGGGTTCATTGAGTATTGCCGAGTGCCTGCTGGAAACAAAAAAGTTTACATAGGGAACGAGTCCAGTGTGGAGGTGCTTGGCATTGGCATATACATGTTGGAAATGCGACGAGGGCGCACCTTGTATCTTCATGATATTCTTTATGCTCCTGATATTCGGCGAAACTTAGTTTCAGTTATTAGCATGATGAGCCTTGGTTTTAGGTTTTGTTTTGAGAATAATGGTGTTAGCATTTATTTGGGTACAATTTTTTATGGTTTTGGTTATCTTTTGGATGGTTTCTTAGTTTTGGATGTGGATGATTCTAGTTTTAATAAAAATGTCAATGGCTCTGTTTCTAATATTACATCTATTTGTGATAATGATTCTATGAGATAGCAGGCTAGATTAGGCCACATAGGGTAAGACAGGATGACTAGATTGGCTAAAGAAGGCATTTTAGGCCCACTCGCTAGAGTCACTTTGTCTACTTGTGAGCACTGTCTTGCTGGAAAGGCAACAAGGAAACTATTTAGGAAAGCCAAAAGGGCATTTATCCCATTATAGCTTATTCATTCTGATATATGTGAACCAATGAATGTGAGGGCAAGACATGGAGCCCTTATTTTATCACATTTATAGATGCACGCGTTTTGGCCATGTCTATTTGATTTCTCACAAGTCAGAAGCATTAGATTTCTTTAGATGGCATGTTAATGAGGTTGAGAATCAATTAGACAAGAGCATTAAGGCTCTAAGGACTGACCAGGGAGTATCTATCTGAGCAATTTAAAGTGCTCTGTGAGAAAAAAGGAATTATCAGGCAATTAACAATTCTTGGGACTCCGTAGCAAAAGAGTGTAGCAGAGAGAAGGAATCACACATTGCTTGACATGGTTAGATCTATGATGGCTCAAGCTAATCTTTCCATTTCTTATTGGGGAGATGCTTTGTTAACTGTTGCCTACATCCTTAACTGTGTGCCTTTCAAATTAGTTCCTTCAACCCCAAATGAGATGTGGACTAGCGAAAAGCCTAATATAGGCAATTTGCGGCCTTGGGGTCTGTTAGCTTACATACACAACGCTTTTCATAAGTTTGGAAAGTTGGGCCCTAGAGGAAAGAATTGTATCTTCATTCGCTATAGTGAGCATTCTAAGGGCTATGTGTTTATTAGAGAGCATCCAGATGGAAGTGTGACTGAAATTGAGTCACGAGACGTGGATTTTCTCGAGGAGGATTTCTCTAGCAGAGGTTAGGTAACTAGAGATGTAGAGCTCTATGAGATAAAGGATCCATGTGAAGGCGCACCTAGTAGCCTAGTAGAGAATGAAGAAATAATCCCTCAAGCTCCTAAGGATAGTGGAAGTGATTTACCTGCCCATGGATTAGATCCAATGGATGAGGATTCTCAGGACTCTCAACTGCGTAGAAGCAAACATGGAGCTATACCTCGTCGTCATTTTGAGATTGAAGAGGAAGCATTCATGACTGCTCCGAGTGATGATATGGAGCCTAAGAATCTCAAAGAGGCTCTCTTATCCCCTACTAGTAAAGAATAGAGTGCTGTAATGGATGAAGAAATGGAGTCTATGAAGAAAAATCATGTCTAGGACTTGGTTGATTTGCCGCAAGGGCGCAAGACTATTAGGAACAAATGGGTTCTCAAAATCAAACAGAAGGCGGATAGTTCCATAGAAAGGTATAAGGCTTGTCTAGTGGCGAAAGGCTACACCCAATTAGAGGGTGTGGACTATGAGGAAACCTTTTCACCAATTGTGATGTTTGTCTCTATTCTCCTAATTCTAGCCATAATAGCTCAGTTGGACTTAGAACTATATCAGATGGACGTTAAGACCGCATTTCTCAATGGAGAATTGGATGAAGAGATCTATATAGATCAACCAAAGAGCTTTGTGGTAGTAGGTAAGGAGTGCAAAGTTTGCAAAGCTTCAACGATCTATTTATAGCTTAAAACAATCATCCAGACAGTGGAATCTGAGATTTCATCGAGCCATTATTTCAAATGGTTTACGATGATCGATGAAGATCATTGTGTGTACGTTAAGTGGTCCAAGGACATTTTTTTGATATTGTCATTATATGTGGATGACATATTATTGGCTGAAAATAACAAGGAGATGATTGTCGCCTTTAAAAAGTGGTTGTTCTCTACATTTGAGATGAAAGACATGAGTGAAGCAAGCTATGTGGTCAGTGTTAAGATTCTTAGGGATCACTCTAGGAGATTTCTCGGTTTGTCTCAAGAGACTTACATTAAGACTATCCTAGAGCAATTCCAGATGTAGAGTTGTAAACCCATTGACACTCCTATTGCAAGAGGCGAGAGACGAGAGCCTAAGCCTTGATATGGGTCCTAAGACTCCAGAAGATAATGAAAAGATGGCCTGTGTACCCCACGCGAATGCTGTTGAAAGCTTGATGTATGCTATGATGTGTACACGCCCTGACATTTGTTATGCAGTCGGATTGGTGAGTCGTTACCAATCCAACCCAGGACCAGCTCATTGGAAAGCAGTTAAGAGGATACTACAATATCTTAGAAGGACTGCAGATTACACACTTTGCTACCAAAGTTCAGATCTATGTCTAATTGGCTATTGTGATGCTAACTGGGGAGGAGACGTAGATGAGCATAAGTCCACTTCAGGATATGCTTTTAGGCTTAGCGATGGTGCTCTTTCTTGGAGCAGTAAGCAGCAATCTTGTATCGCCTTATCAACTATGGAGGCTGAGTTTGTGGCTTGTTCATCTACCGTTCAGGAAGCCGTTTGGTTAAGGAGATTCCTTCAGCATTTGGATATTGTCTCACACATTTCAGACCCAGTGACTATCCATTGTGACAGCATGGCTGCACTCGCTTACGCTAAGGATCCTAAGTACCTTAGGAGAACCAAACACATTGATGTGAGGTTCAACTTTATCAGAGACATTGTGGCGCAGAAAGAAGTGATCCTGGAGCACATCCTACGAGTCGTATGGTTGTGGACCCTTTGACTAAGCCCATTGCTAGAGATGTTTATCTTACTCATGTTAGGGCTTTAGGACTACGTAGGTGGTGATATATATGTATTTAGTTGAACTCTTTTTTTGGGGGATATTTATGCCATTAGTATTCATATTTGCTTCTATTACACATTTATGTTTACTACTTTTTGCCATGGTTTGTGAATTAACACACACAAAATAAATAAATTTGATGTTAGCATGCAAGATTGGCTCGCTCACACGAGCAATCGCCCTCAGCGCTAGGTAGCGAGCAAGGATGAGACTAGTGGTTTATTATATTTGGAGCCAAAAGAGAGGCTAAAATTATCCACTATCTACGTCGCCTTGGTTAGAGCCAAGATGAGGTCTTGTTAGAGACCGACCATGGATATGAGTACCCACTTTTCATGATGTGCCTATTATGGAAAGCCAGGTGCGAGATCTCATTCGACGCTTGAGAGGCGGGCAAATAGAGAATTCGAGTTAGACGCTAGGAAGCGACTTGTGCACTTAAGAGCGACTAGACTAATATATGTACGGTGTATGAGTTTAATATCACTCTTTGAAAGAGTAACTCCACTGTACCATGCATTCATACTGCATGTGCTTATCGACCCGTTAGTGAGATGAGAGAATGGATCCTTATTTTCTCACTGTGTAAGTCCTAAAAGTCATTTTTTTCCAATGACTTCACTTTGTGCCTTTTGTGACCTTTGACTATGTCATAAGATGAGCAGTTAATGTTTGGCTACTTTGGTATGTTGCCTGCAGTCATATATAATTCGGCTTTAAGAGACATTACTGGAAAAGCGGTCAATTCCGAGTTAAATGATACGAGGGTGAAGGAAAGATCATCTAGTTCTACATCTCTACTCTATATTCACTGTCGACAACTCACATCGCTTTGTATGGGATGCTGATTGAGTGTGAATATAATGCGGGACCTAGGAGGGTCAAACATGCTCTTTGAGGGATTAGAGATATTTTGGACCGATATAACTAGATGGGTCTGGGTACATGAGACAATATTTCTATTCTTTTTGGGTTGATATCCCTATGCTGGCTCATTTTGAGTTTCTAGTATAGAGCTCCCATATGCAGGTGTTTCTCAACTGTCGCATGGTTCATTGGCTAGTATGGGATCGTTCAATATTTGGGGAGATTGAGATAGAGATGTGGCAGTGTCATGCCAACTCATGTGCGAGTAGGAGATGTTGGAAATTGGGTCGGGTATTGGACCCGGATTTGGGCGCCCATGTGGCATGACCCATGGCCCATTCAAATTACCTATGTAATTTGAATTTGATTTCCTGATTATCCTATTTGTTAGAATAACCCACTATCTATCTACATCTATCCTATCCATAGGAGATATGGATAGATGGTTATATATCTTATGTATATATAATATCAGATACGTTATGTGTATACCAACCCCATAACATTGTTCAATACTCTCTCTCTAACTCTCTCCTATCAGAGAACGATGAAGCCTTTGTACTGTGACTAAAGTGGATGATACTCATACTGTAGTATCACTCCATTGCTGAGTGTTTTTAGTTAGTGCTTGTGAAGCACGTGATTTACCCGCAAGGTTCTTTGTTTCAGATTCTAATACATAAGGTATACCCAAATCCGTTTATCCGCTGCATTTATATATATCTTACAGGCTTAATTAACCAAATTTAATACTAACTAATTTAATTTTATCCTAATCATGCTTAGTCTAATTAATCCCCCACTAATCATATTTAATTATTACTAATCCTATTTAGCAAAATAGCAAACAACATGAAATAGTCAAGGTTGTTAGACTAAGGTCTTTAAACTGCTCACTTAAGGCATAGGTTCATCCTAAGGTTTTCAAGTCAAGTTTCAAACTATTCCCTTAACTCTAGGCACAAAACATACAAGTCCTATACATAACTTCCAACCCCTTCTCCTTCTCAATACTAGCAAGCCTAATATTACACAAGTATAGAATGCTGACTGGAATGCATTGACAATTAAGTAAACATGATACATGAATGGGTTTGATTGTCACAAAATTGTCATTAAATTTTATCATTAGGGACTTTTTCTGTAACGAATTTTTTAAATTGTTGCTGAAAGTTGAAAATTAGTGATTTTTTTTTTTGTAACGATTTTTTTAAACTGTCGCTAAAACTTATAATTAGTGACATTTTTTTGTGACAAATTTTTCAAACTATTATTGAAAATTAACAATTAGTGATGTTTTTTAATAGTATTCGATGAAAAACACCATTAATTATCATACGACTTATTGGACAATAAAGTCCACCTATTAGAACCTACAAGTAAGTCTCCCCCCTTTATTAATGAGTAAATTATGCAAATAGTCCTTATAGTTCACAATATATCAATTTGGCTCCTGTTTATTTTAATTTGCTTGATTTTTCTCTTAATTTAACTGATTGTGGCATATTGGTCCAATAAATAATGGCCGTTATGTTTGGTGGATGAAAACTCAAACACTGTGTCAATTTGGTCCCTGTAGTTTACACGATGTGTATCCCTGTCAAAATCGAGCAAATTAAAATAATAGGGACTAAATTGACACATTGTGTAAACTACAATGACCAAATTGACACATCGTTTGAGCCTGTGACAACTTTCCATCCACTAAACCTAACGACCGTTATTTATTGGACCAATATGACACAATTTGTTAAATTAAGGGGTAAAATCGAGCAAATCAAAATAACAGAGACCAAATTGACATATCGTGTAAACTATATGGACCATTTGCATAATTTACCCTTTATTAATTAGATAATTATATGTCTTTTGAGATTTATTTTATACTCCAATTTACTTTTTTGAACGAGTTATTGTTGGATATACATTGTATTAAGTCTAGTACTTTTCTTTAATAATAATAATAATAAATAAATAAATAAATCTTGACTTATCTATATATTATAAGGAAAGGGAATTTTTGTGAGAAAACATATCCAACCTCAATTTCTTATTTTTTTTTTAATTTAAAAAAATAATAAATTATTCATATGTCTTATATAATTTTTGGATTAAAAAACAAATAAGTAAAAAATCTTAAAACCCGTCTCCTAAGATCATTGCCTAAAAGATGATCTTTTCCTAAAATCAAATATAAAAATACGGTTTGTTGATCGTCCAATTTATTTATCCATCTTCTAAAATCTCTACCTAAAATTCTTCATTTCTTAAAATAAATTAAATAAAAATCAATTCAAATTTGTTTAAATTTTTTTTTTGTTTGATTGATTTTGTTTCCTTATAATTAATTTGGAAAAATGATCTGGTTGTTTCCCTATAATTAAATTATTTCACTATAAATAAATTAAACAAACTTATTTGGTTTTTCCCCATACTAAATTTGTGAATTTTTAAGTTTAAAAAATAATTTAAAAATAAAAAAATTCCATGATCTATTATTTAGAAAAGGAAAGATGAAAAAGATCCTTCTTGCGCACTCTTTCCCTAATTAATTCTTTCTCCTACTCCAAAATCCTAACCGTTATATATTACACTTTTTTCAAGTCATTCACATCCTCCTCATCATATAAATATTACATTCATGCAATGATGCAACTCATTATTTTTTCTCTATTTTTATGAGACAATTAGAGGTTAGTTAATATATAATCTCTTACATTCTTTAAACAGACTCTTTAATTATTTAAGTACATTTTTTTTTTTAAACTTCTGTCCATTTTTTGATTTTGCATTTTATATTTTATGTATCGTTTGTCTCTTTACTCTCTATTGACCATTATTTGTTTTTTTGCTTATAACCATTTTTTTGTTAGAAAATATTATTTCACTAGAATTTTTATGCAAATTTTGCCCTAAAATAATGTGATAGTGTCATTTGTATAATAAAAAATATGTCAATAGACTCTTTATTATAAAGTGATAGATCAAAATCCAACCAAATCATTATTAATAAATATTTTCGTATTGATTTTTATATTTGTATATCACTACTCTTTTTTTTATTATTATTTTTAAATATTTTGTGACATCATGATATGTGTTAATTGACAATTGGTATAGAGCATTACTTCAAAAATACCTAATAGTTTTTTCTTTAATATTTTTATAACTTCACTTTAATATTTTTATCTGTAGTTGATTTTGTTTAAAAATATCAATTCAAAAAATATTTACATAAACAAATATCTGTTTATTTTTGTTTGAATTGATTTTTGTTTAAAAATATTATAAAAATATATATAGTTGTCTAGATTAAAGCGAAGTTAACCACATTTACAACACTATAAAAAAGTATTACATTTACTCTATTTTTTCAAAACTATTAAATATGCATAAATATGTACATTTATTATGAAAAAAAAAACAATACTAATAATGTATGTTTACCAATTTAAAAAATATTCACATAAATAAATTGATCAAGTGACTCTTCAATTTGTGTTGTTTGTCATAAATCTAACACAGATTAGGTAGCTCGATCATCTCATAAAATTTAAAAAAAAATTAAAAATACCCTTACATTTTACGGTCAACTTAAATTTATCATACTTTATCAATTGACAAACAAAATTTTACTAATACGAAATATATTTTTTCTAATGTACTTACTGAAATAAATATAAAAATTTAAATATTTCATTTCAATTTTTTTTGTCACATTGCCTTAAAAATAAAGAGAAATAGAAGATGAGTAGGGGAGACCAAAAAAAGATGAGATTGTTATATTACTTGACAAATTGTGGTAAGATGAATTATAATTACGAATTTAGTTGATAATGTAATTATACTCAACCGAAAGTATAATGTAATTATATAATACTTAGGACAAAATATTAATAGTAACAAAAAATAAAATAAAATAAAAATTGTGTAACTCATGTCATGTTTGGAATGTTATCTTTTTGATTAAAAAGTCAAGAAACTAAAGAGTGCTAAAATGCGTTCGACATGCACACACACACAAAAAAAAAAAAAAAAAAAAAGTTCAAAAATCTTTTTACCAATTTGAAAAGACCAAGCAATTCTTGTGAGGGAGTGCATAGGTGTTTACGCATTTGGAATAGTAAAATGGAAAATTTAAATAACAAAAAAAATATTTGCATTTTCCCATACAATTAAAAAGCTCATTCCTAAATATATTAAAAAAAATTTAATCTCTTAAAATAATCAAAAAGTCACTTAAAATACTAATTTCAAACACATTCTTTTAAAAAAAAGTTAAAACTTACTTATTATTATTTGTTTTTTATTTTTTAAAATTATTTTTAATTTATTTAAAAATAAATTTATCAATCATTGTTTAATCGCATGCATAGCATGAATGATAAACTAGAAATAAATTTCACCAAACAAGCCCAAACTCAATTGCGTTGGAAAGAGGTCTCCTCTTAATATATTGCGAAGATTTTTGAAGGATCAATTTTCTCAAATTTTGAGTGCATATAATGAACATCTCATGGTTTCATCATTAGCATGAGCAGGTTTAACAGGACTAAGGCAAAGCTTTCGGTTCCACCTCCAAATATTTCTCAACAAATTGACCAACTTTTGAATTTTCTGTCTTTAATCTTAAGATGATAATAATGATATGATGATAACTATGCAAGTTAGTCATCCTTCAATGACATGATACATACGGTTGTAATAGCCCACCTAATTGAGTTCATTATTATTGTTATTTGATAAAACAATATTGATAGAGAGTTTTAATTAAGAAATTCTAATTAGAATTCTAATGATGTGGCAATCTAAAAAAAAAAACAAAACAAAAACACACATATCACATTATAAGTGAGACCTACTTATTTAGAGCTCCTTAGAATTTAAGAATTAGAGTTTTAAAATATCAACAGTGCTGGGACCCCAGCACCCCTAACTCTACATGTCTTGTTGTGAGAGTAAGACTGAAGAAAAAAAAAAAAAATTTAAACCAATCAAAAATCAATGAGAGTGATGGGGTCACCTTACGGAGGGTCTGAGGCATTTTCCCTAAAACATTTTTCTTTGATAAAGTCATGACATGATGAGCATGAGAGGGATATGCGTCAACATTTGAACCGAAAGAAAGGGGCATTTGGATGTGAGAGTCCATTCTCTCATCATCACTTTAAAGCATTTCTTTACTTTTATTAAAAAAATCGGTGATGATATTATATGTATCAATTAATATACATATTAATATATTAATTAGTATTATGATATTATTATTAATCGTATTTATTATACAAGTTATAAATATTTAAAATCGTACAAATGATATCATATCATCTATTAATACACTAATATATATATTAATTAGTATATATAGTATTATTCTAAATATATATATATATATATCATGGAAAATTAGTGAGAGCACTAATTACTAATGATGTGACAGTGGATCCCATCATGAATGATTTGATGTTTTGACCTTGGTGTTGTATGTCTAAGACCTCTTTTTTTCCATTCCCTTTGACTCTCTCTCTCTCATTGGTTGGATTTTTTATTTTTATTTTTTTGTTTTCTTTGTCCTCCAATCACCACCTGCTATATGTGTGTGGGGTTGTGGGGTGGTGATTGAAAGGGGTCTCCATCACACCTTTTTTTTTCTTTTTTTATTAAGTGTCATGTCATTAGTAATTTTTTTAGAACTCCAAAATTAGTGGTCTCTATCATTGTTGATATATCATTCCCCATTTCTTTCGTCTTGAATTAATGCTCTTTTATCAGTTTTGTCAGTTTTTTCAGTAACCTGACTTTGGTACAATGATCACACTGCCCTAAAATTTGGGCCGTAATAAATCTATATGAAAGAGTGGGTCCATCAATAATACATGCATGTATGTACCTAAAGCCGAGTATTCATCAAGTCCTCGTAAATATAGTTTGAGACTTCTGGAAATAAATTTTTTTTAATAATTTTTTTGATCTTTTTAGTTAAAATATAATATAAAAAAAAAAGTTTATTAAGTTTTTTTTTATTTTAAATATTTGTATTTCAATTAATCCCTAAGATATTTTTGTATTTCAATAAGTTTTATTGTTTAAACATTTGATCTACTAAATCCTAATTATCATATTTAAAGTATTTTATGAACATTTCTATTCTTACAAATATTTTTTGAATACTTAGTAATTTAGTAATGTAAACATTTATATTTTGCAATGTGAATATTCACATTGACGTGTGAATGTTCACACTGACAGTATGAGCATTCACATTGACGTGTTAACATTTACATTAACGATATGAACATTCACATTACGGAACATTCACACTGTAAATGTGAATATCATTAGGGGTATTTTGGTAACTATGTCACTCATAGGACTTATTGGAATATAAGAAAATAATGTAGACTAAATGAAACATAAGTAGTCGAACATAGATTTTCGAAAAAGTGCCCCATAAAAAAATTAGTATATTTGAAATGACCTTTTGAGTTTTTATAAAAAGATATGTAAAAAGTAGAGAGAAAAAGAAATTTTTGACTTTTTAGTATAGATTATTGACATCTTGATTTTTTTAGTGACATTTTTTACTTTTAAATTAAAAATGATATTGCCAAACGAGACCTAAATGCATTGATAATATCATTTAATTAGGTACTGACAGTCAATAAAATATTATAAATAAAATTAGACTTATTAATTCAGTTAAATTGTCTTTATTATAATATGAGATTTTTAAAGTAATATTATTGTTTATATCAAATATTTATTCCTCCCACACAAGATTAATTTCTCCCAAAAATGTATTTGCCCCTATTCTACATCTATTATGACACAATTTTATGTTTTAATTTGAAAAGAAAAAATTAAAATCATATAATTATAATGTGTAAATGATGAAAAAAAGAAACAAGTTTTAAGGGCAACGGATCTGTATGCCACGACCTACTCATTAATTCTCTACCTACCCAATTTTGTTAGGTAGTGTTTGGTCCAACTCTGTTAAGTGGTATTTGGTTTATTGAAATTAAAATGGAATAGAATAATCATTATATGATAATATCTATTTTTAAGTTTGGTTCACAAATAATTATATATATTACAAATAGAATTATTAGTTATTATTATAAATAAGTGGACAAATTATAAAATGATAAAAATCCAGTTAGCCAAACGTAACATAAATTATTTTTATCGCTGTGAGACTTGCTTTTCTCATTGTAGGTTTCCTATTCCAAGGGTACAACCTGTATATGATTAAAAATAAAAATAAAAAAAAACTGTTGATGGTTATTTATACAGAAAAACTATCTTCTTTGCTTCGACAGAGGAGCTCTTGGCCTCCTTTACTAGTAGTGTCTGTCTTTCTCTTAACCAAACATTAGGACTCAGAAGCTGATTACTATCTTTACTAATCTCGTTTGGGAACAAATTAATTTAGTAACTTTTTAATTATTTGGCTAAAATATGAGCTAAAAAAAACTAGTATGTTTGGGATGATTTTTTGACTTTTTACGAAAAAAATGTGCAAAAAGTAGAGAGAAAATAGAATCTTTGACTTTTTGGTGTGAGTTGTTGACTTTTTAGTTTTTTAGTGACTTTTTAGCTTTTTGGTTAAACGGGACGCTTCCCAAACGAGGCCTAAGTTCTCGTTTGGCAAGTGGCTGTTTTAGCTTAAAAGTCAAAAAGTTATTAAAAAAATCAAAAAGTCAATAATTTATACCAAAAAGTCAAAGATTCCCTTTTCTCTGTACTTTTTACATATTTTTTCGTAAAAAGTCAAAAAGTCATTCCAAACATACTAATTTTTTTTACCTCATATTTTAGTTAAAAAGTTACTAAAATAATATGTTCCCAAACGAGACCTTAGGGTTGTTTGGTATAGGTTTTAGGAGGCGATTATAACTTATTTTAATTTAAGAGTTTGTGTCAGATTGTTTGGTGTAGTTTATGTTTATAACTTATTAAACAAAAATAACTTAAATAAATTAAAAAAAAAACTAATTATTTGAAAGTTAGGAAAAAGGTACTTTTAGCTTTTGCTTTCTGATTATCAGTTTTTAACTTAAAAAAAGCTCCAGCAAACAGTGACATAATATCAACACCACAATCTATAGATTATTAGAAGTTAAAAGCTGATAATCAAAAATAGAAACTAAAACCACCTCTTCTCCAGCTTCTAGATAATCAATTTTTTCCAGTTATTTCGGTCTAATAAGCTATAAATATAAACTGCATCAAATAGTTTGGCATAAACTTTTAAATTAAAATAAACTATAATCACATCTTTTAAGTTATAATAAACACCCCCAATGAATCATAATCAAATCATTACTAATATCGTAATAAATTATAATCAAATGCCATAAAGATCATACCTGGATCATATTATAAAATTTTCCATATTAATGTCGATAATAAATTGAAACAGTGAGAAATAGATATTCAAGATTTTTACCACTACTTATGCTTCTCAACACTCTTGTTACTATGACTTTTTCAAACTTGTATATGTTGTTGAAGCTCCTCCATGATGGTGCACCTGTCTCTCAATCTTTTACAACCTCCACTGAGGTAAAAATTTGTGAATAGAACAGGACTCATGATGATTCAGAGATGGCTTGAGCCACCTTAAGCATCCCCTTTGATTATGAAAAAGAAAACTAAAAGGAAAAAGAGGGATAAAATGACAGTTTCATTCCACGAAACTTTTATCACTATGAGATCTGAAAAGAAATCAGATCAAATATACGTACTCTTATCTTAGGGTGTGGAGATGTTATTTCAGTGATTTGAACTCATAGCGCCCAAGTCAAAATGGAACACTATGGTGCCAAGGCCTACAAATTCAATACAAAAACACATGTACTTGACTTGTTTAGTAGTTTTCAAAGCTTGAACAATTATTCGTTCAGGATGTTCTGACATAGTTAAGGTATGAGATCTTTATTCTTAAATTTTTCTGTCTTTCAATCTCAAGACATTTATATTTATTGGATCATATCTTAAGTTTACTGCACGTTAAATTTTTAATGACCCAATGATTATGAGTTCTCTGAGAAAGGGGCTAAAGAAATTTAGAAACAGAAGATCCTTGATTGTTGTTGGGTCTTTTAGGGCTAGGGAGCTTTCTTCCCACTTCCTAGGCTATGAAAATGTGGAGTATGTGTTGGCCATCCTCTTGCCCCTTGGCCTTTGAAGTGTCACCTCCGACCTCCAAGTTGCAAGTCATTGAGGATTTGATTATGGAGGTGCCAAATAAATGTGTTTCCAACTGGCAAAATTGCCAAAACAGAGTTCCATGGCCAAAAGGGCATTAGCTGATTTCATATATATTAGGGCATCTCCAATGAGTGTGTTAATAGGTTTGTTTGGTAAGAATTAACTCAGCTTGTGTTGATTAACAAAGAAGCATACAACTAGTTCAAAGAAAACAAAGAAGCATATAAAATTTTCTTTTCAACTAGTGTGTGAGTGGGCTAGTTAAATTAGTATTTTGTCATCTAATCATTTAATTGTGGCTTAGACAGTAAACAAATTTGGAAGGGAGAAGGGAGAGGGGAGTGTGTGAGGAGAGAGCAAGAGAGGAAGAAGGGGTAAAAGCGGAGGAGATATGTGCTGATGCGTGGATGGATGTGGGTTTTTGTTTTCTTTATTCTTTATTATGACTGGCACATAATACGTGTGTAATTTAAGTAAAAATAAAATTAAAATGATAGTACAGATATATAAGATATTAAGTATTTAGGAGAAGCAAAGTCTTCAAGATATCAAAATAGACTTGTTCATTTTATATAATAGTATAGATATATAATAATGAAAAATATTATGATATACATCTCTTAAAGGGTGTGTACTATATGCACTTTATAATTACAAAAGTAAATAGTATAATTTTATACTTTCTGAGTCAAAATAAAAAATAAAAAAAATCATAACAAAACACAAAAAAGTCGTAACTCAATATCTCAAAATAATGTCATAACTAAAAAAAAAAATGCGTCATAATTAAAGAAGAAAATGACGTAACTAAGAGAACATATCATATGTGATGTGTATAATAGAATTCTCCTATAATATATTAAAGTGAATTTACTTTCACTTAACCTACATTTTAATTACTTCATTAGAATGGAGATGGGCAGCTATTGCGGCTACATTGTCCCATTTCGGGACCCGTTTTGATAATTCGAACTGTTTACTTTTTAGAATATATCGAGTAGAACATATCTACAAAAAATCAAGTTAATCGAATATCAATAACCCTTTCATACACTCACATTTGTATTCAGTTTTATACTTCAAATTTCATTTGTCATTTATTTTTATAGATAGAAATGCAATTCGGTGAAATAGTTTACGATGTCTGATCAATTTGATTTTTTTAAGTATATTATACTCAATATATTCTAAAAAATAAACGATTTGGATATCGAAACGAACTCCAAAATAGACCCATATGACTGTATAATAGTGACTGTTGTGTCCCTGCGCAACAGCCACTCCATTTCCCATTAGAACACTAATTCACTCTCTAAATTAATAAATACTTAATACATAAATTTGAGTTCAATTATTAATATCATTTTTAAAATTAAAGCAATTTCATTGATCACGTCCTGAATGTTATTGGATACAAAGCGTGGCTTATTTTAGGCCTGTTTAGGGATTATATATTTTAATCAAAAAAATCATTATAAATTACATCATTCTTTCTATTTTTCTGTATATTTTTTCGTAAAAAATCAAAAAACCTATACAACCACACAGGCAATACTTCTACGCAAGTTTTTTCGGCCGCAAGTCTTCTCTAGTAAGCCTTGGACCAGTTTGCACTTTTCCAGCTAGATCGGTTCGTACAAATTGATCGGTAACATAAGTCCAAACATGGCTAATTTGTTTAGTAACACAGGTTTGAACGGGGATAATTTATTTGGTAACACAGGTTTAAATATGGATAATTTGTTTCATAACACAGGTCCGAAAGGGGCTAATTTGTTCAGTCACACAGGTCTAAAATTTAGCAACTTCTTCAGAAAGATCGCCGGTGAGAGAAAGATCATTGGTGAGAATGCTCGTCAGTAGTTCGATCGACACCGTCGGTGTTCGATTTTTAGTCACACAAATCATCGGCAGAGAGATATTGTCAATGAGAGAGCTCATCGGTAGTTCGATTGCTGGCATCGATGCTCGATTTTCGAAGGGGTTTTGGAAGGAAGTGGACTGTTAGGATTTTGGAAGGGTATAGGGTTTCTAAGAAGGGTTGTGCTAATGGTAGGGTTGTGCATCTTGGTGGGTGTAGTGTTTTGTGGGAAAGATAATTTTGATATTATGTGGGGGGTTTTGTAAATTTTCTCAATTTTGAATTTGGTAGGTAAAGATGTAAACAAATGAAAAATTTAAGGGTAAAATGCACTTTGTCTCCTTTATATTTAGTCATTTTCTTACTTTGGCCCTTAAAGTTTAGTTTTTTTTCATTTTGGCCCTTCATGTTTCAATTTTTTCTCAATTTACTCTTAAAGCTAACTTCTGTTTAAAATTAAACAGAAAATATCATGATAACTGTCACATTACATAAAAATTATATTATTAAATTGAGATTTGAGTTTGTTTAAGAGGTATGATTTATATATAATAAAATATTTTTATATTATGTGACTATTAATGTGTTCTTTTCTGTCTAATTTTAAATAGAAATTAACTTCAAGAATAAATTAAGAAAAATTTGAAATATGAAGGACCAAAATGAGAGAAAACAAACTTTAAAAATCAAAATAAAAAAATGATCAAACACAAATGAAACAAAGTGTAATTTACCAAAATTTAAAGTAACAATTGAGGTAGCCGTACTCTTTCCCAAAACCACATAATTGTCAAAGCAGATAAAACACTGCAGTGATTAGAGCTCAAAATCAGGATGTGTTTGGCAATAAAATACAACCACCAATCAAAATAATAGATTCTTTGTAAGATTAAATTTAATTATTTAATTATTATGGTGACTCACATATGACAATATGAATTATAAATTCAATAAGATTATCATTTCATATTTTTAGCCATATGCTATTATTTGATTTAATTAATAGATGGAGTAATTTTTAAGTTTTCTACTTTGATGGGCAAACGGAATAAAATTGAATAAAAAAACTTGTCCTCTCCCCTCTAACTATGAAAGTATTTTTAAATCACCCATCAATTCTTCTGATATAAGATATTCTAAAGAGGGTTAAGAGAGAATTTTTTTTTTACTAACATTATTATTAGGTTTATATTCAATTAATTTTGGATCACTCAACTAATCTAGATATGTTATTTATTTTTCGCATTATATTATTATTTTTAAAAATGATAATAGTTCACAATTTTAAATTATAAAAGTTATTATATGTATAACACTATAAATTATTTATCACCTGTTTTCCTCTCCATTCTCACTCCTCACCCCCTCAGCGTTCTCTGAAAAAGAAAATAAATAATTCGTTTTCTTTTTTCTTAAGAGGAAAACAATTTTTAAACAAAAATTTTATTAAAAAAAAATCTTATCAGAATTAGAATCATATAATAGTCACATACATGTGTTAAATAATATCATTTTAATGAACCTTTTAATTTAAAATAAATATTTTTCACATCATTTTGTATGAATGCGTGAGTCTTTTTTTTTTAATATGTGGATAAGATATATATTACGTGATATTTTTTATTATTGTGATTGATTTTGACAATAAAATACACTATATTTATGTTTAGTGTTTAAAAAATAATAGTGGATACATTTATATTTGTGATATCTATTAAGATACAAAAATTTCTAGTATAAATAATACTTGTGGGTGATTTGAAAAGTTAGTAAAAAGTTAACTATTTGATTTTTTTTTTGTCATTTAATATATAAAAAATGTGAGAAATGATATGAGTAAAAATAAATTAAAAGTTAAAAATTGTTTTTTTTGTTTTTTATTTTTTTATTTTATTGCTTTCCAAATGACCCCTTAGTATATAATTTAGGCCTGGTTTGGCATGTCTTAAAAAAGACAAAAAGATATTCAAAAAGTTAAAAAATTATCACTATTCACCAAAAAATATTAAAAAATTAATTTTTCACATAATTAAATTTCAGACAACTCTGACGTCCCACAGGCGGAGCTGACTTTTTGAAAAAATTGCACTAATTTAGGTGCACAAATAGCACGGTGTTGTTCGGTCCGTGGGGCCTTATCACGTGTCCCGTTTTAATAATCTGAACCGTCAATATGTAGACCTCGTCGAATATTATATGGCTGAAAAAAATCACGTTGATCGGATATCGGTAACTATATGATCAAATCAATTAAAATTTATAAAATGGATGATGTTATAGTTAACGATTGAAAAAAAACTACTTCGATCAGATAACTATCGATATCCGAGTAACGAGATTTTTTACAAGAATATAGTATTCGACGAGTTCTACACATTGAATTGTTTTGATTAGCAAAACAGGACTTGTGGTGGGCCCCCACAGGCCGAACAACACCTCCAATTCAATACCCAAAAAGTAGGGAATTATATCCTAGCCTACCCGCCATCCTGAATTCATCCCACCGTGCTGCCTATTCCATCCCAATCTTCTCCGATGTACTAATTTATACAATTTTTTAATATATATATATATATATTTTTATAAAAAGTTAAAAAATTATTACAAAAACCATCTTTTTTTTTCTCAATTTTTTAATCCAAAAAATATACAGTGTTGGAGAACTAAACGAGAGAGAGGGAGAGAGGGAGACTTTCAACTGTCGTATGGGGAAAGACCCACTTCATCAATTCAGTACATATATATCTCACAATCTTCAACGAAAAACACAAAGTTTTCATCACGGAACAGAAGAGCCCAGGCTACGTCTCATCTCTCTCTCTCTCTCTCTCTCTCTCTCTCTTCATTTTTTTTTTTCAAAGAACAAGTAGTCTCTGTGTATTGCAGGAGAAATGTTTGTTCAGGGTTCGCTTAACTTGTTCAACAGTCCACCACTGTAAAAGCATCACAGGTTCACACTAGAGCTCCAAAGGTAGCTTTTTCAGTTCTCTTTCTCTCTAAATCTTTGTTGGGTTTTCATCACCACTCTGTTTTCCATCTTTCAGTGAGTCTGCCATTGTGCAGCATAACCTTCCCTCTCTTGTTGAACAGCCTTGTCTACTATCTCTTCAATCCCACCAACACATGCTATTGGGTTCATGAATATTTCATATTTTCCATACTCTTATTAGTTTCTCAAGTAATAGACAACTCAGTGCACGAAACTCCTACTAAGTAGGATTTGGAGAGGTTGTTTCTATGCTTTGAATCCAGAGTCACCAACAACGTTAACAACAAGCTTTATAGTAATCATTAGAAAAATATAGGATTCCTGAACTCGGTCTAGGGGGGAGGTTGTTTCAGTGATTTGAACTCGTGCCACCAAACAAGCCATACCGTTGTGTCTAGCTACCCTTATCAAGTAAAAAAGATAGGATTGATGGGGTGGTCTAGCTTGTTCCTACTACTAGGCCTTTCTTTGACTTTCTTTATCATGGGTAGCCATCAATTACAGTCCTCACAAACCCAAGTACTTCTTCAGCTGAGGAAGCAATTGGAGAATCCAAAACAACTGGAGATTTGGTATAACAACAGTACCATAGATTTTTGCTATTTGTCATCTCCACAAGTGGACATCACATGCCATGACAACTCTGTCACTCATCTCAGAATCTTGGGTGACAAGCCCAAAAGGGTAGTAACAAACTTTCATGGATTTGCAATTCCTAATCAAACCCTATCAGAGACCTTCTCTATGGACTCTTTTGTAGCCACCTTGGCAAGGCTAACCAGCTTGAGAGCTGTTACCCTGTCCTCTTTGGGCATTTGGGGTCCACTTTCTGACAAGATCCATAGATTATATTCACTTGAACATTTGGATTTGAGTTCAAATTTTATATTTGGTTCTGTTCCTCCTAAGATTTCTAGAATGGTGAAGCTTCAAACTCTCAAACTGGATGGAAATTTCTTCAATGGTACCTTCCCTCATTGGTTTGATTCACTACCAAATCTAACCAATTTAAGCTTGTCAAACAATGAGTTCTCTGGTAAATTACCTGATTTAACTACCTTAACTAGCCTATGTGTACTGGATTTGAGTCACAATTCCTTCTCTGGTGAAATTCCCCTGAAATATAGCCGATTGGTTCGGCTTCAACGCCTTGATCTCTCATCTAATCTTCTAAAAGGAACACCTCCTGCTGCAATTTTCTCTTTTCCCAACATAACTCATTTGGATATTTCATCAAACATGTTGAGTGGATCAGTTCCCACCCATTTGACTTGTGGAAGTCAACTTCAGTTTGTCGATGTATCTAACAACAGGATCAGAGGCTTGTTGCCTTCTTGTTTGAGCAATGCATCAGATAAGAGAGTTGTTAAGTCTGGTGGGAATTGCTTGTCAACTCATTTGGGACATCATCAGCATCCAGAATCATTTCACATGAAGAGGAAAGAATCGAAAACCAAGGATGTAGTGATATTAGCGTTTGTCATTGGAGGAGTTTTCGGAGTTTTTGTGCTTTTAGCATTCAGCTTTCTTGTTGTTAGCAGAAAATACTGCCCACGAGGAACGTCGGAGCAACATTTGCTGCATAAGGATGTGCAGGACAATTCTGTGACAGGCTACTCCTCGGATATCCTAATGAGTGCAAGTAGGTGGTCATCCATTGCCAAAAGCTCTCTTTGAACCTTTTTTTTTTTTTATAAATTTTTTGTTTCTAGTTTGTAAATATAATTCTTCCTAGTTTTAAGTGGTGTCCTCTTTTTTTCAGGGTTTGTTTCTGAAGAAGCAAAGCTAGGCATAGAAGTTATGCCATTGTGTAGGTTGTTTTCTTTGGGAGAATTAATGGAAGCTACAAACAACTTTGATAAGTCTACCTTAATGGGTGAAGGTTCATATGGGAAGGTAACATTCAAAACATATAACATGATCCCATGTTCACTACGGTCAAAAGGGTCTTGCAAGCAAGTGCCCCTAGGGCACAAGAAAGTGACGAAAATGGGATAAACGCTAGACATGTTTCATCACTTTCAAAACACTTTTTATTGTTTTCGAACTTTTTTTCCCCTGACACAATTTTCAAAAATGTTTTTCACCCCTATTCGGTTGCTAAACAATGTCACAAGGGCACTTGTTAACGAATACCATAGTTAAAATTCCTCTCATCTTGGTTGCTATGTAAGTTATTTCTTTCACAATCAAAGTAAGTATAGGTATTAACCTTCAAACATTACATGTATTCTCTGCAAGCAACAAAAACAACCAAAAGTAAACTAGCAAACAAGTGTTGTGCTATTTGGGTGTTATTTTTACGTTCACTCCATTTCTTTCAGAAGAAAATGTTTATGGAAAATATTTTCTGTATTTTTTGACATTTGATACAACAGAAAATGGAAGTCAATGAAAAAAAAATTCAGTTGACCACGGAAACAAGCATATTTGGGCAAACTAAATTCTTACCAACGCCACTACACTACCACCACCTCCACCTCCACCTCCACCTTCACCAACCTACTACCACTATCGCAACCAAATGTTGTTCTACAAAAAATATTTTCATGGCAAAACATTTTCTGCCAAAATAAATAGAGCATTACTAATCCCATAGTTACTGCAATGGCATAAGTGCATAGGGGGTGTCACATATGACAACATTGCTATTATCTACTCTGGAATAAGATCATATTCCAAGCTAGACAGTTAGTTACTCTTAGTTGAGCTCCATGATTGACTTGAGTACTTGGGCTTTTATTTGATTTCAGTATTACCTCCTAAACTCATCACTTCTGTTTTGGCAGCTTCACAGAGGAAGATTAGAGAATGGGACACAAGTAGCCATTAGATGCCTGACTTTGTCAAGAAGATACACAATCCGAAATCTTAAACTCAGATTGGAAATGATTGCGAAGCTTCGGCACCCACATTTGGTTTGCCTTTTGGGCCACTGCATTGATGTTAGTCGACACAACGAATCTAATGCAAGCCAAGTCTATCTTATATATGAATATGTGCCCAATGGGGATTATCGCACACATCTCTCAGGTAAGCTTAAAACATCAAATCAGCGACAGTGAACCATCAGAATATTCATATAAATTATCCAAAAACAAGTAGTCTCTTTTTTGTTATGTTTTTTCCTATCACTCTGCTTTTAAATGGTGTTGATGATTGAATGCTTATCAGCTTTGAAATGTTGTGAGAATTGCACAAGAAAGGAAAAAGTTTGTAGTAGAGGTTGTTATGTAGTAGTCATTGTTTGAGCAGAAAGGAGGTTATAAGCATGGCAATAATCATGTCGGATTCTCAGGAACCAAACAAGAAAACTAAAGAATGAAGCTTAACAACCATATATTTACATTTTGGTGATATTTGATCACTGATGTATGAATGAATCAGACAATGTATCTCCCATCTTTCTGCAAATTACACATTTGCGCGTCTGATAATTTGATGACAGTTTCCAAAACCATGAAATGCAACGAAACCTCCTTGTGACAAAAGCAGAAACCTGAAAAACTGAAGTTTGATTAATGGGATAGGGGCCATGAACCTCAGTTTATAAGTTAGGTCAGATTTATCGCTTGGAATCTAAATTGTTTTGCAAATTGCCTATCTAGAGAATAGTCCAGAAAAGGCCCTCAATTGGTCGGACAGATTGGCAGCTCTAATCGGTGTTGCAAAGGCAGTGCACTTCCTACATACTGGAATAATTCCCGGTTTCTTTAACAACCGATTGAAAGCTAATAATATACTGCTGAATGAGCATCATATGGCAAAGCTAAGTGACTATGGCCTCTCTATTGTTGCAGAAGTTGATAAACCTGAGGTATGTCTCTCTCCCATTGTATGCAGATTGGTTTGGTTTGGCCTTGCAATAAATCTTTTTGTCCCTACTCCCTAACTGACATCATTCATTTTCTTGCTTTTGTAGGCAAAGGAAGATTTTCTTAAATCATGGTGAGTTCTTTCTTTGATTAAAAACCTTATTTTCAACAAAATGGAAGATCCATTTGACTAACTGGAAACATGGCGGAACCAAAAATGTTGTTTGGTGAGAGCAAGTACACAAAATTCTTTACTATTTGATGAAGGAGATTGAAATAAAAATCAAAGTTAAAATCAAAGGACGATAAAAGACAGCGGAGGGGCAAATTCAAAATAATTTTTAAAAGATGGGTAAATGTTAGTATTTCCAAGCTCTCTGTTGGGCAATTTTGAAAAACTTCTTAGAAACTGTAGGGTAAAAAATGTAGCTTTTCAAATTGCAGAAACTAGAAATTGAAATCTATATGTTAAGGAAGAGGGATGATGTGGATCATGGGTTAAAAATACAGAAACAAATCTCTTTGCATGTGGCAAGTAAGACTGCGAACATATGACCCTTCTCAGTCCTCACTAGTCTCATGCACCGGCTTCCCTGCCCTTATTATGTCAAGGAAGAGATGAATCTTGGGTTCTTATTGAATTAGTTGAAGCAAGTTTTTTTTTTTCTTTTTTCTTTTTTGCAAGTTGAGTGCATTAGTTGCTGTATCTATTCATAAATGTGTAATTATGATTACCCAATCTTTTGCAGGCAAATGAAATTGTTAGAGGATGATGTTTATAGCTTTGGATTCATATTACTTGAGTCAATTATTGGGCCAACCATATCTGCAAGGAGGGAGGCATTTTTGCTAAATGAAATGGTATTCACCGAATCTCATCATTTTGATGAACATCATATTTACAAGTAACACCTGACTTGTTTAGATTTCGAGCCGAGCTCAAAAGAAAGAAAAAAATTCTAAAATGTATTCAAGTTTGGCTTGTTATGTAAAGAATCCAAGTTCAATTAGCTTGGTTCGTTTTATAGCCCTACCTGCATTTTCTCATGATGCCTTTGATTATTATGAATGGTGATAAAAAGCTTTTCCCAGGCCCTCTTAGCTTGTCGTCCCAACTTTCATTAATATCTATAGAGATCAGTTTAGCAGGTTTGTTGTTGATGTGACAAATCCTGCAACTGCTTTATGCACTTTATAGGTGTCCTTCAGCAGCCCAGATGGCCGAAGGGAGATTGTGGATCCACTTGTACTGGCTACTTGTTCACAAGAATCTCTGTCAGTCGTTATCTGCATAGCGAAGAAGTGCATTTCTCCGGATTCATCTCCTCCATCTTTCGAGGATGTACTCTGGAACTTACAGTATGCAGCTCAACTGCAGGAGGCAACTGTTGATGGTGACCAAAGATCCGCGGCACAGTCACCTTCATAAAGTAGTTCTCAGTGATATGTGCCTCAATATTTCTAGCTTTCACACACTTTGCCTATAGTTTTGTTGTTGGAAATTGTAATGTATGTGTATTTTGTATGCATGTCTATTAGTCCTGACAAAGATCAAAAGGTGAGTGATAAGTTTCTGTAAATTTTCTATGTCATTGAGCCTTTAGATAAACTTATGTGTATGACAGTTGTGTTCTTTTAGAGCATGTACTCTTGTGACTGGTATTATTTCTTGATCTGCGAAGTTGGGATATATGGTTGTAGCAGAACCAAAGTACCTCTGAAGAGTAAAGTTCTTGTCACTATCTCCATTTATTTGGCCAAAATATTTTCTATATATATGTATATATAAAAATATATATATATATATATTTTTTATTTGGTACAATAAAAAGTGAAAGTAAAATGAAAAATATTTTTCATGGTCAATGAAAAATATTTTTCATAAATCTAATATATATGAAAACCCAATATTTTTTTTTATTGATTTGGTACAATAAAATGTTTTCTATTTTTAAAAGCCCCAAAACGTTTTTCGAATTAAAATCTTACCAATGTCATCAGTGGTGAAGCCAGAAATTCAACGTAAAAGAGGTATAAGCTGCCCTAATATATATGAAAACCCAATATTTTTTATTTGTTATTTGGTACAATAAAATGTTTTTTATTTTTAAAAAGCCGAAAACGTTTTTCAAATTAAAATCTTACCAATGTCACTAGTGGCGAAGCCAAAAATTCAACATAGAGGTGTCACAAGTTATAATCATAATATTGAATTTTTTCTCCCAACAATGATGAGATATTATTAAACTCATATATTATTTTATTTTATTTTTTCTCAATTGGTGAAATATAGTATTACAATTATCATGACTCAGGAGATTGATTCACATTGATGTGACTTATAAATTTACAATAAACAGCTAAATTCTATTAACCCAACAACAGTGATAAACAAACAACTGAAATTACAATCTATAAGTCCAACACTATCAACTCAACTAATGAAAAGAAATAACCAACTAAACAAACTTCATAATGTGAAATAAATTATTAATTGATTAAATTCTTGATTTTCTATCAATTAAGAGTGTACAAGAATGACCAAAAAATAGAATAGAACATTTTTAAAATTTTAAAAATACAAAAAATTTTACATGATTTATGGAGGGGCAGTTTTACAATTTTATTACTGATAAAACTTTACTTGAGCATGTGACTCCTTGTCCTTAGGTGGCTCTGTCGCTAAATATCACCACACTATTATCACCACTCTCAGCTCCACCGCCACACCTCCATTATCACAGCCACCGCCAACATCACCATTACCATCATTGCTACCGCTACCCCACCACCGTGCCACCACCTCCACCTTCACATTCATCCTATCACCACCACCACCACCACCACCACCACCAACAAATGTGGGGGAGGGGGGGAATAATTCAAAAAATATTTTTTTAGAAAAAATTAATTAAAAAATATATTCCACCCAAACAAACGGAGCGTAAGATTCATTTTCTAAACCCGTACAAGGTGTTTATTGAAGGGGAAAAATACATATTAGTGGTAGTTTGAAAAAATAATTACAAATTCTTGAAAAAAATTTAAGATTATAATTATTAATATATATAAAATTTGCCATTAATTTATAATAATATTTTGAAAATATCACTGACCCCCTCCATTAAATTCTCTTTACCTGTTTCCAACATAATCACTTGCATCAATCTGAAGAAAATATTACTGAGCTATGGAAGCATCATAGCTAGGGTTCCCATATACACTGCTATCAAATTCTGTGGTGCAAGTTCTGCATGGAAAATAACTCCAGGGGAGGGGGTGGGGGGAATATTAGCTTCAATTATTTTCCTGCAATAAATTGTAGTTAATCACAATTGAAATGTAAGATTCACTCGATTTAAGATTCACTTGTATGAATCAAATCATTTTGCTTAAAACTCGTATCAAATCATATTGTAAATCGTAAGATTATAACAACTATGGCTTGAATTAATACAAGACACGAGCAAGTTGCAAAGTCTAATTGCCAAAGCTATATTACACGCTTGCATTGTCAAAGATCTCTTATAGGAGACAAGGGGAAGGCTTGGATCTTCATCTTATACAACCCGTACCCCCCTCGCAGAAAACAAAAAGAAAAGGTAGGATTATAGTAATATGCCAAGGAACTTTGGTGATAACTCTTCTATTTGCAACATTCATATTTACAGCAATGTCAAAGCCTGAACGGGAGAAGAAAGGTCATTGGGAGATCACAGCCAATTTGATCCAGAAGTCAATCTAGAATGGGCAGCATTAATATGCTGGAGATGTAGTGTAGCCAAAAGCCCTTGCCAGGTCTCTCTAGGTGCACTGCCTACTTGAAAATCAATCAGTTTCTTCTGTTTCTTGTAGTAATCTTCTACTGGCTTCATCTGACAGAAAGTTTAAATGGACAAACCATCAACTTCACTTTTAAGAGAGACATGTAAACAGTATAAGCAATTTAAAAAATGAAACCAAGAATCTAATAAATTTGCTCAGGTAATACTGTTATTCCAGCGGAATAAAATTAAAATGCATGTGCGCCATTTATGTTGGACCAAATAGTAAAGAACTATTCACAAGCAACTGGAAAAGTATGATTTAAAACAAGGAAATATGGTTACATAAATGACAAAGGAAAATAAAAGAGTCAAAATTTACAAGGTGATAAATTCATATGAAAAATAGTACACACTGCCAAATAACAGGACACAAATCTTGTGATTTACACAAGCTTTCAAGTCAACAAGTGTAAAATCAGCAAAATTGATAACTTTCAGAGAATGTAATAGACTAGAGATTTTAATGGGCAACTGCTCAATTTGTTTTTGTTTTTTTGGTTTCAATGGAAAAGAAACATGCACTATTGAAACAGTAAGTTATCATCATGAATGTATTATAAAATATACTACATGAGGCATGGACAAGCCAGCCTATCTCCTAGAAATATGCCCCTCAAGCCAAAAAAAAAGAAAAAAAAAAAACACAACTTTTCCATCACACTGGAGGAGTACAGAATTGGTCATTGAACCAAGTGTAAGCTTTCAACCATTGAAAACAGTGTCTAGGCTCCCATTTTCCCTTCTGCCCATCACATAATATTCTTCTACAAGAATAACAAGACAACTAATTCAAGGTTCCAGCCTAACAATATACCTCATGGATTCAAGGGCATTAATCCAATAGGGAATCCAAGAGAAATAAGAGAATCTGAAAGCAACAATTGTTTCCTTATATGGATGTTAAAAAGATCAATAAAGTTGAGAGAGAGAGAGATCAAATATAATACGACAGCACAAGAGCTTCCATTTGATAAGTTAGCAACCTATGAAGAATGGACACAGGACACGGTCATTTCAAAAAAATGGGAACACAGACATGGCGGGGGACAAAGCAAAATTTATTATTATTATTTTAATATATATTTGCTATGTAGATTAATATTATGTTACCAAACAATCAAAATTAATAAAACTAACATTAATTCAGGCCTCGTTTGGGAACAGGCTAATTTAGTAACTTTTTGGCTATTTGACTAAAACATGAGCTAAAAAAAATTAGTATGTTTGGGATGACTTTTTAGCTTTTTACGAAAAGATGTGCAAAAAGTAGAGAGAAAAGAGAATCTTTGACTTTTTGGTATGAATTGTTGGCTTTTTGGCTAATTCAGTAACTTTTTGACTTTTTGGCTAAAAAAGAAGGTTCCCAAACGAGGCCTCAATATATATAAAAACCACACTACATTTAAACAAATTAATAGATCATCCATTCACAAAAAAGACATAATAAATTATAAGGGCTAAGATGACGAGGGAAAAATTCAACATCCAATAATATTCTTTTTCTACTTTCTTAATTTTACACCCAAAAGATATTTACACAAAAAAAAAAAAAAAAAAAAAACCCAGCCGTGTCCCTTGATGTGTCCAGATTTGGACACGCATGTCTCCGGCAAAAAAATAATAAAATTAAAGGGACATATGTGTCCCCGGGTCCAACACCACTACGGTGCCTATTTGAAGTATCCGTGCTTCATAATTAGCAACTCAATTTTTTTGGGCTTTATCCATATTTTACTCCTTGATTAATAATATATATGCCTATCTACTCCCTCTCCAAATCCCTCTTGTAAGCGGGAGCCCTTGTGCGCCCTTGTGCACTGGGTACAACCTTTCTTTTATTCTCTTCTTTTCTTTAGAAACTTGATAGCTTCCAATTAAGGCCCCAGTATCTAACACTTTCACCATATTCCCCTTCTGTTTTGAGATTAAGATCTCATTCTGGTGCCAATTCCTTTTCTTCTAGGGTAAATGAATTAATTATAAAATAATTTCTTTGTACCAACTAAAAGGAAAAAAAGAAAAGAATTCCCGTATCGGAAGGGGTTCCCCTATTTAAGTAAAGAACACACAACTTGTTGAATTGAACTTTGCTACAATATATCAACAGAAGCAAATCATTCTGCATGTAGCATTCAGAAATTTCATCAGAAGGAAAGTAATGGTTGAGGGACAGTTACGAGAAGTTATGAAGAGAAAAGTGTGGAATTCTATTTCAAAAGTGATCACTTCCAGCGGGCCCATATTCAACAACAAATTTATTGGTCAAAAGTAAGGGGAGATGGCTATACTAACACTCCATCTCTAACAAAGACAGGAAATGCCAGTTCAGGACACTAAAATGTAGTGAGAATACTGAAAACATGCAATATGTTTTCCAAATCTACATTTTTCTTTTTTGAATATATTCTCCAAAACTTAGCTTAACAATTGCATCATACCTTGGAAAGATAACACAGATGTCATAGAAAAGCCATCAAAAAGATATAAAGAAACAAGAATATTTCTCAACGACGATGAATTGCAAATAGTAAATACTAAAATAGACTTTCCAGATTATCTTACTACCTCAAATTAAAGGATATTATATTACTGAATCCTAGTAAAGTGAAATATGGCTTCGTTTGGGAAGCCAAAGGTTGGGGTTTTTTGGCTAAAATAGTCACAAAAAACAAAATAGGCTTTTTAGTGACAAAAAACAAAACATCACATCCAATCCATAATCATTACATTATTTCTCTCACAAAAAAGCCAAAAAAGTCAAAAGCCCTTCCCAAATGAGGTTTTTTAGCCCCAGGCTAAAATAGCCAAAAAAGCCAATCCACTTCCCAAACGAACACAGTCAGTTATTATGGGCTGAATAGTCAAGGAAAAATTCAAAACTGGGGGAATTTTTTTTTTTGGATTAGTAAAACTGGGGGAAAGGGATGACACTATGCTGAACTAATTATTATAACAGAGCTAAACATAAAAGTGAAACATACTAAAATCTTTTGATTAGAAGGAAAGGCATTTGAGATTTTTGGAATACCTGCTTGGCATAGAAATGGGCTTTTCCTTTCCAGGCACTTTCTGTATTACAAAAGGAATATTTTGATTGTGTGTCCTGTGAGGCCATATCAAGAGTTGCATAAGCAGAGCTGCTGAAATGATCAGATTGACGAGGATGGGAAAAGATGCTATCTCCATGGTGTTCCAGCAAGCAATCCTCGGTGCATTTAAAATTCACAACCAGATCAATATCAATAAGTTTGTCAAGGATCTCCTGTAAATACAAAGCAGATATTATAAAAGTATAATTTTCCATCACATTTGTACCCTCTAAATAGGCAAAGACAACATTGTCAAACAGCATCTTAATAATTATGCTGACACTGTGAACGCCCTCAAGCTGATAAGTTTAGCTCTCTTTTAATGTTGAAAACAAAACAGAACAATGTGTTTGGCATTTGTGCCCAAAGAGTGTTTTATGCATTGGCTTTGTAGCATTCAATTAAAATTATGTTTGGTTGTTAAGGAAAGCTAGAAAGGAACAAAAATTTCTTAATTCACTTCTTTTGCTCTCGCTTGTTTAGTTCCCAAAGTGAGCAGAGGAAGTAAATGAAACTAAAAGAAAATAAATAAAATATTTTCATCTTAGTCCACCAATTTGCTCTCTTACTTTGTACAACTACCAAACTGATAATTTTCATTTTAACTTCCAATGCATTTATTTTTATTTTTATCTTTTTACAAAATGAAACACCAAAAAAAAAAAAAAAAAAAAAAAAAAAAAATTAGACTCCCTCCAACTCCTCTTCTTTTTTTTGTCCTACTATATTTCTTTCCTTTCTCTTCTCTTCCCACAAAATCAGCAACAGCCAACTCCTAGATATTTATGCATTCAATAATGTTATTTGGTTGCTCAAGGTAAAGAAATATAAAATGTGAAACTTGTTTAAATTTAAAATGTTAAATAACTCACATTCCACCAAGCCAAAAACTCGAACTAGGCTTAGTTGAGCGTATAGTTTTATCATTCAATCCAAGATGATCAATGGTTGGGATTTCTTAATCTTAACTTAACCTGTTTTCTTCTCCTATCATCTGAGCAACCAAATGAAGGCAATGGCAACTAAATGAAGTCTTGGTTGATGTATACAAAACAAAATTTTAACATCAAGGACTTTTGGCTTACAGCTTGGATTTGTGTACGAGGAATTCCATCAAGAATAAATCCAGTTTCTCCTTTGTAATACCCATCTTCCAGCCTCTTTGACAATAGCCCAAAAATGATCTCTTCTGGAACAAGTTTCCCCTGGTTCACCGAATTTGCAATCTAAAAAACATGAACTAAGTGAGCACGAGATCGTAACTCTGTTGCACCAGAAGTGTTAAAATCAACGAGTTCTTAATGTCCGTCTTATGATTAGAAAGCTATGATGCAATCAAAGAGTAGGCCGATAAAGAATGGAGGCAGCCAAGAAACAAAGCATGTTTCTTTGGTAGTACAGATATTTCTCCACAAAACCATATTTCTATCAAATACAAATCTAAAAATTATCAAACAGAATTCCAAAATGTCTTCAGCCATCCTATAAATGAAGCAATTTGCTGAGCATAACAGTAGGGTGGGAGAATTTATCTTAGAAAAGGTGGTTATTCAATAAACAAGTATCAACAACTAAATGCCATTTACCACTGTAATTCGGCACACAATTATTGAGGTACCCCAATATTTTGCAAACTTACAAACTTGAAACCTAGCAATCACTATTTTCAAGTATCAACTTTATCTTCCATAATTGGGATATGAGGCTTGTTGACTTGATTTGAGGGTTTTGATAAATAAATTATGACAACGACAGCTAGAAACAATATGGTCATATATCCGCAGCCATACTAGAAGACATAGTCACTCAAAGTATATTTTTCAGCACTTAAAATTACCAAATATATATATATATATATATATACTTTTTAAGTAGACGAAAAAGGAATGTAAATCAAAACCATGGGAACTTAATTGTTGGACATCAACAACCAAATTGGGTTTTGTTTTGGTTTGGTAGTTGATATCCCAACAAGAAAATGGTTGTGAATTGAAAATTTTGGTAGTGGTGGTGTGCAAATAGAAGCTCATCAAAACCAAAACCGTCCTCTCTATTTCTGTCCTCCAAAAAGACCAAGAAATCCTCTCATAAAATGTATAGAGTAGTATGCACCTTATAATAGCATAACCCCATATTTCTAAACCAAAAATGTCATAATTAAACACGAAATCAAAGATGTTATGAGTTATAGCTAAATCATTGACTCTTGATAATCAAAAAACGTATATCAAATTATCAATCCAACACTAAATTATAACAAATTGTTTTCATGAGATTTTCAATTGAACAAACAGAGAATTAATTATAGAGAAGTGAGAGAGAGGAGTAAACAAACTTGTTGGTAGAGAGGGGAACGAGGGGAGAGGTCTTGACGAACAAGGGATGCCATGGAAATGTGAGGAACTTGAAGAAGCTTAGACAGCTTATCGGCATAGACGTGCTTCTTTGCACCTGGATTGCCAATGAACACCCACTGCACTCCTCTCATCGACAACGACCCATCCGAATCCAAATCCAAATCCACCATTGGCGCCAACCCCCCTGAATTTGACTCTGTTTCGTAGTAATCGTGCTGTTGCCGTTGCTGTGGTTGCGCCGCCGCGCCGTAGGATCGAGTGGTGACGAGTCGAAGAAAAAGCTGCATAAGAGGAGGCGCTGCCACCGCTTTCAGGTGGCTGAGTGCGGCGGCGGAGGCTTTCAGGCGGAAGATTCCGGCCATGGTTTCCAGTCCAAGTGAAGGACTTTTCCTTTCAGGACACACACTAGAGACAGAAAGGTTCAGGGGATGGATGGATGGATGGATATTTTGGCCTTTTTGGAAACTTGGCTATTTAATTTCTTTTTTTAGGTAAATTATAAATATCAAAGATTTACTTAAAATACAAATTATTCTCTGTGATTTAAGAAATTATAAATATTTCTTTGTCAGAATTTTTTATTTAATAGAATTAATTAAAAAAAATAAAATTTTTAACTGTTCATCTATACAGTAATAAAATTATTTGAATTATTAATTAGAATAAAATTTTAACGTTATTAAAAAGGGGAATTTTTTTTTAGCTCCCTAATAATACTAATTTAGAGGATAAAGGACACCCAAAAAAATAGTGATGCATCAGGTCCCTGGACAACTTGGCGCGCGTTTTTAATTATTTTTGTGGACCAAAATATCCTTGCCGAAATCAATACAGAAACGAAACTCATTCCGACGTCTGAGTTCCATTCCAACCATCCAGCATCTTCACGAACAGCAGAACAGCAGAATTAGGGTTTCAACATCATCTTCACCATCGACATTAGAGCTTTGTTTTCTTCTGCAAAAATCATTCCCATTCCTTCCTCACAAATTTCTCTGACCTTCGTTAGAGCTTCGTTTTCACTGCTCATCATCATCTCAGTCCATCTTCGTCACGTCGCATCTTCATCTCAGGCCATATCAGCTCGTCATTCAAGTTTCATCCTAACTCTGGTAAGTTTTTCTGCAATACAACTAGATTTTCTCTGGAAACAAAGTTAATAGCATTTTATATTAACCTTCCATAAATTAGGGTTTCAATTTCGTAATAAAAAACTACCTGAATTTAGAAACAGTTATTTTTGTGTGTTTTGAACTTATTCTTGAACATGTTTGTGTGATTTTTTCTGTAAATTTCTCTGGCATTTGAATTTCTCTGATTTTTGCTTGATGTATGTTTCTTCTTTCAATTTTCTCTGGCATCTTTATTTTGAAAAAAGTAATTTTCTATGTTTTTATCTTATTCTTGAACATGTTTCTGTAATTTTGTCTATAAATTTCCCTGCTCTGTAAATTTCTCTGTAATATGTATTTTTAATTGGAATGTCTATCTTTCTTTGGAATGTCTATTACTCTCTTGCCTCTGTCTAAGTTTCTCTGGCGTTTATAATTTTCTCTGACCACAACACACCACTTTCCTCCCTTGTGTGTCTCTATCATGGTTAATTTTCTCTGGTTGTGTATGTAAATTTCTCTGGCATTTTAATATTATGAATTGAAATTTTCTCTGGAATGGAAATTTCCTCAAGAATGTGTATTTTTCTCTGGTATGTTTATTTTGTTCAATTTTTGGTTTCAATTTGGTGTAATTTTCAATGGCATGTTTACATTACTTTGTTTATTTTATATTGCTAATTATGGAATGGAAATTTTCTTTGGTTTGCCATGTTTACTTTTCTCTACCATTCATTTTCTCTGGTATGTTTACTTCTATATGTAATTTTAACAATAATTGAAAATTTCTCTCCCATGTTTATGATGCTTTGTTGATTTTCTTTGACATTTCATTTTTAATGTCCAATTTTCTCTGGCATGTCTAATTTTCTGTAATTTTTCCTTATCTGTAATTTTCTCTCACATTTCCAATTTTCTCTTACCTGCAATTTTCTCCCTTATCTGTAATTTTCTCTGACATGTCCAATTTTCTCTGGCATGTTCAATTTTTTCTGGGATTTAATATTGACATCTTTATGTTTTAATCATTGTCTAGAAATGGCAAAACGTAAAAGCAGCGAAACACCGGAAACACCAAGCAAAAAACAGAAACTCTCTCAGTCTTCTTATGGGCTAAGATAAAAAACCAGCAGCAAAACACTGGAAACACCAACCAAGACAGAACAACTCTCTCAGTCTTCTTATGATCTAAGATCAAAAACCAGCAGCAAAACACCACAAACTCCTTAACAAAACACACAAGTCCAAGGTGATGAAGCAACTAGCATCCAGATGAGTACCCCAACCTCAAAAGACTCAAGCTCAAGGGGGAAAAAACTTGTTAAACTCCACAGAAAGAGAGCTCACTACACCATTCAATTCCGATCCAACCTCTCATCTATTGTCTCTTTTTTTTCAAACACTTAAATTCAATTCAAAACAACTTGTAGAGCTTCAAAAGACCCCATTCTGGTATTTGATTCAAGCTCTAACCAGTGGAAGGATGGACCCAAAGAAAACTAGGAAATCCGATGATGATGTAGTTGCCACAATCAAATGTTACAATGAAAAAACAAAATCATTCACAGTTGGTAAGAAGAACCTGACGTTCACAACAAATGACATGACCTTAATTTTTGGTTTGGAAGGAGGTAAAGGAGCCATGTCATTAAGATACTCTAAAAAGCCAAAATCTGCATTCCTAAGGAGAAGATTCCAAAAGGACACAAGGCTCACTGGTCCTGTTCTTAAAAACACTTTAGTCAAAGCAATGAAAGGCAAGCAACCAACAGACTTCAAAGATGTAGCAATCATTGTTACATTGTACTTGTGTCTCATCCTATTTTTTGCAACAAGTGAGAATTCAATATGGTGGGTTTTTATACAGTATGTGGAACCTCTTGAATCAATGAAACAGTATAATTGGCCAGAAGCAATCACATCAACATTGATTGATTCTATCATGGCATTGCACAAAACTCCAGAAAAAGTTACGGGGTGTGTCATTGCATTGCTGGTAAGTATAATATCCATTCAAATTTGCAGTTATCATACTTACAAATTTGTGCATTTAGAAAATTTTATTTACTTTAATTTTCATCACAGTATTGGCTATGCGAACATGCAACTATCATTGACTCGGAACACAGTAACACAACTGACTTCCCAAGATGTGCGAAGTGGAACCTGCAAACCTTGACAAAACAGCTGCAGAAAACACCAGTCCACTCTCTTGCACCTTGACAGGTTAGATTCCCATTGCTTCTGAAATCTCAGTGAAATTCCAAAATTTCTTTGACCACTGCTTTATTTCCCTCCTTGTGCATTGATTGATTAAGATCAATTTTCTCTGAACTATCAATTTATGTTTTCTTCTTTGGTACCAACTGGTTTATTTCTGCATTGTCATCAATTTTCTCTACAATCCAAATTTCTCTGACCACAATTGTAACACATTAACTTATATGCCCTGATTGCTTTTCTCTAATATATGAATTATGTTGGTTGTTTCATAATTTTCTCTGGCCCATAAAATTATTTCTCCTTGTGTATAATTTTCTCTGGCCTATAACTTATTTGCCTTGCATCTTTGATAAACACTGTTTATTTCTGCCCTTCTAATGAATTTTCTCTGGAATTCAAATTTCTTTGACACAATTATAGTCAAACATTAACTTATATGCCTTGATTGATTTTCTCTGATATCTAAATTATGTTGCTCGTTTCATAATTTTCTCTGCCTCATAAAATTAACTCCTTGTCTGTAATTTTCTCTGGCCCATACAATTTTCTCTGAAGTTTGTTTCCCATTAGTATCATTTAGATGAATTTTATTTTCCTGATTTGAATTTTTTCTCTCAGTGAATTTTGTAACATTTCTCTAATAAAAGAGCCTCCTGTTACAGATAGATAACAAGCAGCTAGTCAAAAACCCATCAGAGGAGTTCTGTCTTGGTAAAAAGACAAAGAAAGAATCAAAAAAAGTAATTGTCAAATTCAAGGAGACATTACAAGATTCATCTGAAGGTCAAGCAATTGTCAAATTCAATGAAGAAGCAGAAGACAACATAGAAGAATACGAAGCCAGCAATGGACAAGAAGCTCAAGCAAACAGTGGAGAAGAAGAAGCCAGAGAAGAAAGTGAAAGCAGTGGAGAAAAAGAAGCTAGAGAAGAAAGTGAAGAAATAGAGGCAGAAGACAAAGAACAGAATGAACAGAAAGAAGAAGACAGTGAAGAAGAAGATGAAGAAGAAGATGAACAGCAAGAAGAAACGAGGAAAGTGATGAAGAAGAACGTAATGAGCCGGTGGATCAACAACGTGATAGCATTTCTGGCTCAACAATGCATCAGCCTCAAGAATTTGAGGAATCAAAGGATGCCCAAATTGTTGATCTACGTCAAAGACTGAAGGCACTTTCTCAATCTAAACAAGAAGAAGACAGAAATTGGATGGAATTACTTGTTGAAAATGATATTTCAATAAGAACCCTGACATCATTTAACTCAGAACTTCAAGAAAAAGAAAGCACAATCCAAATGAAACTAAGGATGTTGGAGGTTGAAAAAGAAGACAATATGAAAACAATTCAACAGTTGAGGAATTCAAATTCGGAGCTTGAAACAGAAAATGCTAAATTGCATGAACAAGTTCAAGAACTATCAGTCCAACTAGCAACACAACCATACAGAACACCAACACAACTTCAACCACAAGGTCAGTGAAAATCTTGAGTCATAAAAAGTTATGTCCTTGTGTCAGCATAACTCAGAGAAATTTCTATTTATTATAATTTTGTCATTGGTAATTTTCTCTGGAAGTTATATTTCTCTGAATACATTAGTTTCTGCCGCTTATTTCTATTGATTTCTACTGCTTATTTCATTTTCTCTGTCTATTTTCTTATTCCATTTTTGGGGCTTGTTTGATTTTCACTGTGTCTAGTTGGAATCCAAGTTGAACAACAACCAACAACCCAACAAGAAGAAATGGCACACAAAGAACAACCGAAACAAAAGACGAAAGTCTATAGTAACTGGAAAATATTGAATCACATAAATTTACATATTGAAATATCATCTGTTACTTCAGAGAAATTTCACTTTTACTAATATTTTCACTGTCTACAATAAAAAAAGATCCGACGTCAATGATCAAAAATTTAAAGGCAAAAGAAATGAAGGAAAAGTAGCACGATCTAGAATTTCAATATCACAAAGTTGCGAAAGTGACTAGAGCTTCAAAACAAGCTGCAAAGCAAGCTGAGCAAAGCACGAAGGACAAAAAAGTGCTTGATGCTGATGCGTACATCTTGCCTCAACCTATAAACATCAGAAAATCTTGGGTCTTTCCATAAACTCTTCCGATTTCAAGATTGATAAAAGATCACGTAAAAGATATGTTGCAACACATATCAAATGTGTCTGGACTTGAGTAAGTACAACAAACAAAATAGAAGATAACAAACAACAAATTACAAACTTATATTGCATTAACAACAATTAAATCCCTTCTTTGTCATCTTGTAGGGCTTTAATTTGGACAAGTGAGTTGAACCTCGTTACCTTCGAAGACATTGGAAACCTAATAAAGCAAAAAGAAATTGCCAACAATGTAAGTCTTTCCCTTTCATCAAAATTTCTCTGCAATGTTCCATCAGCCTTTATAAACCAATATTACAATTACAAATCATATTTTTCAGGTCATTGATGGCTATGGAAAGATACTTTTGGTTGACCAAATGAGAGAAAGACAACAACCAACCTCATTTTTTTTCACATCCATAAGCTTAGTATGTTACCACTATTTTATTTGATTTTCTCTGGAATTTACTTACTACTTTCTCTTCTTAAGATACTTCTTGGATTTTCTCTGAACAAAACCATTTTTGGATTTTCTCTAAACACAGAATTTCATCAAGATGACAGAAAATCAATCTTTTCGAGTGTCCTTATTTGACAAGCAGATTGAAACAGTATGGAGGAACTACAGGTTCCTCCATTTCCCAATAAATACTGGAGGTAATGAGAAGTCCACAGCTGGAAATCACTGGACCTTGCTTGTCATCGACAAACAAGACAATTTATGGAGGTTCTACAACTCACTGAGGCCAAGGAGGGATGATGCAGAAGACAAATATGTCAAAGATGCAAAACAATTGGTAACGAGTGCAAATTTCTCTGATCCATCATAATCTTTATGTGATGATAATTTTCATACAGTCCCATTGATTTGTCTGTAAATTTCTCTGTTATTTAAAAATTATTTTTTTGCAGCAAGAATATGTGGAGAATTTTTTGAAAGCTTGCTTTGAAAGAGACGCTCAATCACAACCCTCTTTCAAATTGATAAACTCACAAAACACAAGTTATAACTTTGAGTATGTCAACAATGCTCCACAACAAGAAAGTGATTCGTAAGTTTCATACATCTATAAATAAGACACTCTGATTTGCATGTTTCTTAAAACTAACCATACTTATAATTTGTATGCAGTCTGGATTGTAGTCTCTTTGTCTGCTATATACTGAAACAATATAGCAAGCATGAACCTATCACCTCCAAATTGTCCACACAAGAGATCAGGTTGATGAGGGCAGAACTCATAGAGAGATTTGTGACCGAAGTTGGCCGATCATGGACTGAACCAATTGAAATACCTCCAGAAGAACCAAACATGTAATAGTAAAACTAGTGAAAGGAAGACAATGTACATAGCCAGACAGAGAAAATTGTCTCACATATATGTATATATCCATACAGTATTAACCATTCAGTTTTTTGTTGACACATTGAAGGAATAATGATGCTTGACTTATCTATATACATCCTTTCTTGACTAATGTAAATTTCATTTTTTTTTTAAATTTCGACTAATATAAATTTCATACCTATCGATGGTTAAATATATATATATTTTTTATTGTGATTGTCAACATAATCCACACAGAGAAAATTGTCTGCACAAATTTCTCTGGTATGATATTACCAAAAATTCACAAAGAAATTTAACTTGTATCGTCCCAAGGGGATGCCTATATGATCATGTAATCTGTAATGCTTTGTGTTGGTACAAAACAATCATCAAACTCAACAAAACACAAAGCGCACAGTAATTTTATCTGCTACTGGAAAATTTCACTAGATGAATTTGAAATTTCAAAACACAATGCCCAGATAATTTTCTCTGATAGTGGAAAATTTTTCCGGATGAAATTGATGGATTCGAATGGTGACACAAAATGGAATCTCTGAGTTGTGAATTTCTCTGGGTTGGTGAGGAAAATTTCTCTGGCTTTGAGAAAAATTTCTGAGTTGAAGTCATTCTAGATAAATTTTTCCCTGGTCCAGAGAAATTCTTAACTCAGAGAAATTTCAAAAGAGCTTAATTTTGTTTCTTGGTTGTACTCACTGTAATAATTTTGTGTATGCTCTGTCTGGTGTGCACATTTCTTGAAATGACTGATATGAAGTTACTAGAAATTCACAGAGAAATTTAACTCGTATCATGCCAAAGAAGGTGCCTATATGATCATGCAATCTATAATGCACTGTGTTAGTACAAAACAATTATCAAATTCAAAAAACACAATCCACACAGTACTTTTATCTGCCATTGTCAAATTTATGTGGATGAATTTGAAGCTTCAAAACACATTACACAGAATTTTCTCTGCCATAGAAAATTTCTCTGGATGAATTTGACAGGTATTACAAACCCACTGCCTATAGTATATATCAACAAACACAATGCACACTTTAACTGATATTGCAAAAATTTCTCTGGATGAATTTGATTGATATTATTATATACACTGTCTAAAAAATACATTTCACAAAACAAAATACACAAACTAATCATCAAATGTATTATTCAATCAATAAAATGTATTATTCTCAACTATTTAACAAAGGTTCCTTGCATGTCCTCTTATTATGGTGACCAATACTCTCACACCGACTACACTTAATCACCCTTTTAAACTCTCCAATAGAAGCAATTCTGTTCTTCTTCGGCCTCCCAGCTGGTCTCTTGCTCAATGGAGGTAAAATCATAGCATCTTCAATGCTACATAGAGGTTTTTCAACAGTTGGAACTGGGCCAATCGAAAACGAGTATGCTTGACGATACATATCAGCATGAAAAAATGGTTCAACAAATGAATTCAAATTCCTTCCACTCCTAAAAATTGCAGCAACAGCATGTTGACATGGATATCCATTTATTTCTCATTTTCGACACGAACAAGTTCTCAACCCAAGATCAACTCAAAGACATAATCAGATGATAAACTCACATTCCATGTCCTCCCATCCAAAAAATACTTCTCCAATACACTATCCATACGAGGACACAAAACTTTATTCCATTTACTAGAGAGCAGCCTCCTATCAGACCTCATATTCATAATTTGCAACCGTATCATGTCCACCAAATTTGTTATTGGCAAGTGCTGAGCTTCTCGTATCCATGAATTGAATGACTCAGCAACATTTGAATACATCTCACCATAACGTTTCCCCGCAAAATATGCATTACTCCAATTTTTATATGGTAAACTTCTCAAGAAAACAATCACAATGTCTCTTCCCTCACTTTTTAATTCATTTAACTTGAAATGAAATGATGCCTTTGTTGGCGCATATGCACATTCTGAAAACTTGGACACAATCGTCTCCCTAACCAAATTTGTGTTTCCACATGACAACTTATCCCTCAAATTTCTCTTTAGATGTTCAAGACAAAATCCATGAGAGCAGCTAGGGAAAAACCTAGCAATTCCCTCCATAATACCACAATGTCGATCTGATATGAAACTTATCACCCTTTCTGATCCCAATACTCCACATAAATGTTCAAGAAACCAACACCAATTGTCTTTATTCTCAACATCAACAACATCAAAAGCTACAGGAAAAAAACCTACAAAACAAATAGGAACAAGCAGATTAGATATACACATGCAGAGAAAATTAGAACAATAAACAACTAGAGAAATTTGACACTGTCAACATCCAGAGAAAATTCACTTGGTGCCCAACTCTAGAGAAAATTCACACATTGGCAACATCCAGAGAAAATTGATTTAGTGACCAACTACAGAGAAAATTCACACAATCATAATATCCAGAGAAAATTCACTTAGTGACCACCTACAGATACAATTCACACAATGACAACATTCAGAGAAAATTCACACACTGACCAAAATCCAGTGAAAATCCACACAGTGGCCAAAACCAGAGAAAATTCAAAGTGTCAGAGAAAAATCACATTCACTCAATTCCTACATGTATAGAAAATTCACATAGTTAGATAAAATTATATATATTTACAATTACCTTCATTTCCATCTTTCCTCGTTGCAGCAAGCATAACTCCTTTGTATCGTCCTTTCAAAAATGTTCCATCAAGAAAAAGCAATGACCGACAATATTTGAAACCAGCAATGCATGCATGAAAAGCCACAAACACTCTTTTGAAACGCTTGTTATCTTCAAAATCTAACTCAAAACGACTACCTGGATTGTTCTTCAATGCCTCATCAAAATACCGCCGTAATTGATCAAATGACAAACAAGAATCCCCATATGTACTACATTTTGCTTTTTCAACACCCAACCAACCACAGTTATAACTGATTGAGACCCCATACTTGTCTTTCATTTCTTTCGCAACATCCACTGGACGAGTTAAAGGTTTTGCACTTACCTCTTCAAGTATCAGCCCAGAAACTAAGCTGGAAGTCATCCTCGAATGTTTACTCGTACAAACCGCCACACCACACGTATGTTCATTGTTTAAAGTCCTTATGTAGAAGAACCCATTTGTTTTTTCAACAGAAGCATGTACACGCCACATACATCCCCTTGATTCCTTATATGCACATTCTGCCGTAACCCTCAGCTTGTCATTTTTAACATACGTAAATTGAAAACCAACCTCAATAGCATACTCGCATAAAAAAGTACAGAACTCAACCACACCACCCTCAAACTTTTGTCCAACACTCGTAATATTATTCCGCCAACCAGCCGACAATAACACCTTTTCTTGGTGAGAACAAAACTTAAAGAGTGAATTCCTTTCAATATCCACCAGCCTATCACTCACCATCCACAACATCTACCCAATTAGACCCTACTTCATCCTCTTCATCAGAAGTACTACATCTAGTAACTGAAACATCAACTATATCAACATCGCGTGCACAAACAACCCTCAACATATTCAGAAAATCAATATTATTTCGAACCATACAATTCGGATGGCCCAAAATAGAATATGAAATACACATAGTCTCAGGTTTCAAATTCTCCCATGTTTTACACAAAATGCCAACCAATTCCTCAAAATTCAATTTGCATGAAACATTAATGACAATAGTATCATTCCCATATTTGCACAGCAACAACACTGCACTGTCCATTGAAACTGAAACAAAAAACAAGAAAAATAATTTGTTTAACATAGAAACACTTCACAAGAACAACATAAAAGTCTAGAGAAATTTCTAAAAATTATAATTTTCTCTGAACTTAAAATAAAAGTCCAAAGACATCTACAAACTGATATTCACCTTCAAGATGATAAAAAACAAAATCACAGAAACTTAATGAATCACAGAGAAATTTACTGCTAACTATTAAACACAATCATAGAAAAAAATCACACAGAATATCTGTTATGAAATTATAGGCTTCTCCGTGATTTTCACCTCACTACAAGCTAACAATTTTCTATGCGTCATTTTGCAATATTGCACTCATAGAAAAATCCAGAGAAATTTACAAACTTATATACACCTTCAAGATAACAAAAAACACTGCATTGTCATCTAAACTGAAAGAAAAAACACAAAAAATAACTTTTGCTTAGAGAAACAAAAACTTCTATTCATCTTCTACAAACATATAATTTTCTCTGAACTACAAACTGAAAGTGAGTAACAAACTTACAATTTTCTCTGAACTACAAATACAAGTCCAGAGAAATTTATGAACTTACATTCACTTTCTCATATTCTATCTGCATTAGAAACTTCTAATAATATGTCCATATGCACTTATAATTTTCTCTGGACTACACAAACAAAAGTGCAGAAAATGAAATTTCTCTGATTTGAAAAAACATAGAACAAAACCTATCATTAATTAGCATGTTGATAAAAAACAAAGCACGAAAAATGAACTCTAAACATCAAAATCACCTACACTGTCAACACTATTTGAAATTGATCAAAAAACAAAGAATGAAAAATTAATTCCAAAAATAAAAATCAAACTCTATCAAGCTGGCCTCTCTCTAAACAAAAATTCAAAACAAAAATCAAAATCCATGTGGAATCTAAATCGAAAACAAACCTGATTCAACTCCACTCAAAAACCTACGCGATCAATACACTGTCAACACTCTTTGAAATTGATTAAAAAACAAAGAATCAAAAATTAATTGCAAAAATAAAAATCAACTCTATCAAACTGGCCTCTCTCTAAACAAAAATTCAAAACAAAAATCAAAATGCATGTGGTATCTCCATCGAAAACAAACCTGATTCAACTCCACTAAAAATCTACGCGATCAACACACTGTAACACCACTGAAATCTCCGACGAAATCTCTGACGAAATCTACACGATCGTAGCAATCTTTCTCGTCAACTCCACTGAAATCTCCGACAAAATCTCCACCATGAAATCTCCACTGAAATCTCCGACGAAAACTCCGACGAAATCTCCACTGCAAATTCGGTTTCCAAAATCTATCAGTTAAGTCAACAATATAATATTCAAACAAATTTATGTTATAAAGGAAGGGTAATTTAGGTACTTTATAACCTAAAATAAATTTGAGGGACCTTAGCCATCAAAACATATTATTTTGGACCTCTCCTCCTATCAAAAGTAGAGGAGGGACCTCAGGCCAATTTTCCCTATTAAAAACTATTAATTAATTTGATTATTTATTAATAAAATGACCTATTTATTATGAAATTAGAAATCTTAGGGGTATAATGTAATTTCTAGAACCACAAGAAATAATTTGTAATTTAAATAAATCTCAAGGGGTGTGTTTGTAATTTACCTTTTTTTTTTTACTATTTTAATTTGGTTAAATAATTGTATTTAGAAAGTTGATTGAATTTTTTTTTTTAGTTGGCCTTTGTTGGTGCTATTTTAACATATTATCATATTTGGGTCATAGTTATTTTATCGGTAGTGCTATGCATCCATTAGTATACGAATTAGTGTATCAATATTAATTATGATATTATTATTGACCACACTTATTATACAAATTACAAATATCAAAAATATCTTAAATTATGTCACATCATCATTTGCTACATTAGTTAGTACACTAATTGGTGCATATAACATTATTCTTATTTTATTTATGTCATATTACCTTTCTACCACATCATTTTAAATTCAATCTATATTTACATTTTTTAGTAAAAAATTTAAAAGTATACTAATCTAACACTTTCCAAACAAATTTTTAATTTGATGATTGTAAAAAAAAATAATAATAATTATGAATTGAATATAATATTAGATTTTATTAATTATTTTAATTTATTATATCTTTTAATAAGTTATTTAAGCGTAACCTTTTTCCTAAACACCCCTTTAATGTGTGGGATTTGTCTGATTTAAAGTTAATATAATGTTATATATAATCATTGTTTTTAGGGTAACTCAGCAGCACTCTCTTGAAAACTTTGATCTATGTGAGTAAAACTATGTGCCCAACTTTATAACATCAATAAGTTTTCATTCTGCCGGTAGAAATTGGATAATAGATCTGTGTCATATTCACTATTTGAATTTTGGACCGTGTTGCGAATTGTTCAGTTGTAATTAGTTTCAGAGAAATGTTTAAGGGCTTGAAAAGGAGGGGCTCGAATGACCCGAATGAGTGTTTACCGGACGTCCGCCCAGATAATCGGGTGAAAATTTGTCTACTGTGGTTGTCACCTTTGTTGACCGCGGATGTCAGCCTCTTCGCCGGATATCTGCCTAGACGACCGGCAAGATAAATTTCGACCTATTCGAGCCAAACTCCCTCTCGGGCCACCCAGCATTGCCGTTAGTCTTGTTGAATTGGTCATCACAGTTCACATCATCCATCATGTTATGTAATTCAACCTCAACATCGATATGGTTAAACCTGAAGGATTTAGCGAGGCAAAACATGTTTTTGCATATCGGCATAATTGTCCATCATGAATTTTTTTGTGGAAATATCATTTTCACTTCCAAACTATCATGTGTTTTTCACGTTGACCCCCCATACTTCGATTTATTTCAATTTAGTACTTGAACTTTCCACAAATTGATCAATTAGACCCTTGCCGTTACCTTCCGTCCACAATTGGACGGAATGTGTTGATATGGGGGGCAAATTGATTTTTAAAGTATATTTGGGGGATAAATTGATTTTTAATTTGGGGGGTAAATTGATTTTTAAGGTATAGTTTGGGGGGTAAAATGAAATTTTAAATGAACTTTGGTGCTACGTCAATACATTCTATTCAATTGTAGACGGAATGTGACGGCATGAGCCAAATTGATCAAAAATGTGAAAGTTTGGGTGTAAAATTGATATTAATCGAAGTCTAAGAGTCAACGTGAAAAACGCATAATAGTTTGGGGGGCAAAATGATATTGCCTCAATTTTTTTGTCATACCACAGCATCTTGTAAGATATGAGCATTGACCTAGGTGTGAAAATTTTCCATCTTTTACATAAGTTGTCGACCAACTGTGAAAATGTGAACCCGTCCATACCCCTAATAGCAACATTGTACAATCCAGACGTGTACAACAACATAATGTCCATGTCCAATGTTACAAAAAGGGCACATCATGTACCTGCAAACTAATCACATCATAATCATGGCCAAAAACTTCAAATATCGATCAGGATGGTTACTTAGAATTAATCTGGTTATAAACAAAACACATATTGCATTTACATTCACCATTGAAGATGTTACGAATGAAAAAAAAAAAAACATGTAATCATAATATGAACATTGTTTGTAAACCAACATTACAAAAATATTCATGCTATCAATTAGGATGGGATATGAACTTGCATCACGAACTGTGAATGTGAATTCATTATGGCTTTTGGGTATTGTGACATATGTTCAAACACCGAACATCCCTAACCTAACCTAACCTTCAACTCATACAGCATTATTGAAAACACTAACCATCCCAATTCCAACATATGAATGTGAAAATAAAATTGTACTAATCCTATTATGAACTTTTCAACTCATACAACATTATTGAAAACACTAACCATCCCAATTCCAACATATGAATGTGAAAATAAAATTGTACTAATCCTATTATGAACTTTGTAACTTGACGTTACAAAAATGCCCATGATATCAATCAAGACAGAATATGACATGTGTTCAGATCGTCAACCCTACTCCAATCAACATTACTCCAATCTAACCTTCAATGCATACCATATAGCTAGAAACACTAACCAACACAAAATCCCAGGGGAAAAAAAATGAACATATTTGAACGCCCACCTCGGTACATTCGACAATTTGAGCAAGAAATCAACATACACACTTACACCTTCATTGATCATCCACCATATTCACATCCGTTGAATCAACATTTTCAAAATGCAAGGTCACGCGGTCAGTGAAATAATCCAAAATCAAATACCCCACATCTTGCACTATGGAGATTGACCATTCCAAATGTAGAGACAATCGCAATATATATGGGACACCCAAACTAACGTGTATAATGGGAACACCAAAAGGGTATAATAGTTCATAATCAACACATATTTACACCTAATGAGATATCATGGAATACATTTATATTTAAATAGGACTTTTAGGGCTATAAAAAATTTCATAGAACTTTATATTAAACAAGTTCCCATAATAGAACTTATCACTAACTGTAATGCCCCAAAATATTTACATGAGGATCGGGTTCACAAGGACAAAACAAGAACCTGATTCAGAGTACGATAAAGAAATATAAGCTTAAAAATGATACGCTGAGGAATTAAGGGTTCGTTTTCCCGATGTGCATATATTCATTTCCACTGTAAAGCATAGTTCACAAAGTACATGCATATGCTAGGGGTGAGCAGCGAATATTTCGATCCGCCCAAATCGAACCAATTCGCCACATTTTGGACGAATGTGTGATGGCGAGCGAATGGTTACGGATTGATTTTTTCCAATCCGCCTAGTTTTGGACAGATGACAGATTTGAGTTTCCTTTGGCCGCAACTAAATCGCCAAACCGCGAGCATCCCTAGTAATTTGTAAGACTATGTGTTTTCAATTTGTTTAGATATTCTGTGTAAATTTTTAATTTGAAAAAGAGTTTAGATAATTTGTTGTGTTTTCAATTTATTTTCAGTTTGGAAATCATTTTATCAAATGGCAACGATTGATAATTTGGTATTTTTATGTGGAAAATATAAGGCTTAATTTTAATTTTGTCATTTAAAAAAAATCAAATTAAATAGTTTTTGAATAAAAAAAAAAAGTAATGAAATAGTTTTGATAATGCATGGTTTTCTTATATGTATTTATTATTGGTATTTGAAAATTTACTTGATAATCTTTTGGTTATGTTGAGTTGGATTATTATCCCAAAAAAAAATGTTGACAAGTTGTTTATGTTCAAAATTTGTAAAAGTTTAAATCGCTAAACTGATTCGCATCCATCAGCGCGATCTGCACCCGTCAATTCGATAGACAGATGCAGATTGATTTTTTCCAATCTGCCCATCCGGCGGACGGATGGAGGTTTCCCGACCGCAACCGAACCGCGAACACCCCTAGCATATGCAACCTATATTCACATCTCAACATCAACATGAATATAAAGCACATGCACAAGTTCATTAAATTACAAAAGTAAACTAATTGCTTTAAGGCATTACAAAACTAAGAGGTCATTCCCTTTATCAAATAAGTTGTTCGATAGATACTATTTAATTACGTCAATGCCCCTAGGCCTTTACATAAAATAACAAAAAGAGCATCCTAGCTCATCAATTCACAATATCGGCCATAAGGTGGCGACACGCCATCTGAACCTGAAAAATGGTTATCCACGAGGGGTGAACCGAAGTTCAGTAGGAAATCTCTATATTGAAGGAATATGCACAGAAATGAAATATAATCATGATGCAAGTGATACATAATATAGTTCCCATGAGATTTCATAATTTCAAAATATTCATAAGAGTATATGTAATTCAATCTATTCTCACAAATTATAAGACCCAAGGTAAAAGCAACAATAATGAATCCCTAGGCTAGTATCTGCCAATGGCCCTGAATACGTGGGCCACCAATTAACACCCCCACTTTATCGGGTATTAGTTGGAAAGAACATGGTACCTACTCCGGCACGGGTTTTCCGTCTTTTACTGAGGACACTCTCTAGCTTAATTCACCAAACTATATTACCCGGATTCATTACTCAACAATAATCAACGAAGTTCAACAATTTGTTCAATGACACAATATACAACTTCTAATCGTCCCCAACAACAATATCATAGTACAATTTCTTAATCGGTTTAATAGAGTGTACAAATGTTTCATATTCCACATTCTCAAATTAATTTCCAAAATTCACATATTCACAATATTCAACATACTCAAATTAACAATACACTATTTCAATTTCCAAAATGTTCATTCATTCTTCATTTTCTCCAATTTATGCAATCTTAATGAAATTAGGTTTTCTCTCTAGAAATTTAGGAATTTTTCCAATTATTACATACACTAAGGCATCCTCAATCCCAAGCATGAATTTGAACTAGATAATTGAAAAAGAATAACCTTCCACAAAATCCCAAATTTCATACCCAAACCATAGCTCTTAAGAGATACAGGCAAAATCCTTTCATATTTTTCATAAATGACATACCACATATTCTCATTCAAGCTCATATTCAACAAAAGCAAGAAATTCCTACTTTAATCAAGAAGAGGAGAAAAATCCTAGAATTCGACATTGCCCAAACCCGAATTTTCTTTGATAGATGTAAAGCCCTTGTTTAGCTCAACAAAATAGTTAAAAGGACTAGGGTAGGACTCTTCTTCTAACTTTTGCAAATCCTAGTAAGGTCCTTACTTTCGAGTTATTATTATAAAAGCCCTTAGTTTCTCGTTTACTCACAATTTTAACCCTAGAATTGAAAACGCATTCCGGACGAACTCATACGACCCCGGTAGCTTAGTAATTATTTCTAAGAATCTAATATTAATTATTTAACTCTCTAATTATAGATTGATCGCTCAATTTCTGATTTTTGTTGTTTTCGATCGGTTAGCCACCATTTAATTCAAAATGAAGCAACTCAAACCAAATTTTTTTTCTAACACTATTTTTATTAGTTCTACACTTGAAATAGATATACTAATTGAGCCCAAGCTCTCACACTTTATTTAAATTGCACTTTAACCTCGAATCATTCTTTATATATATAAAAAGTACAAACCATTATTATATTCTTTATACTCAAAATATCTATAATACATATAGGAGTTTGTATGCAAAAATAATTTGAAAAATCACACAAAATCCTCCCCACATGGCCAGCCACCTTGATGTGTGTATATGTTGTACTTGTTGAAACATATTGTATGAATCTAGGAAGAAAAATTGACGAAGTAACCATGAATCAAGGGATGTGTTTGTACCTCTAATTCTATCCTAGCTAAATCTATAACTAGGTCATGTTTAACATTTAATTAGGCCTCCTAATCACCCCACATTCCATTACACTTCAACTAAATCCAAAACTTTCTCATTCTATTGGAACCAAGGGCACTATAGACAGTTTACCACAATTTTTCTATAAATACACCAATTCCCTCAACACTTTTTGTACATCAAACACACACACACTCTCTATATTTCTCAGCAAAGAGGAGAGAAAAAGAGAGAAAGTGTGAGCTTTGAGAGGAGAAGGAAGAAAGTGAGCAATCTTGCACAACAATCCTTCTAGGCAAACAAGTAAGCTACAACATAACCATCTTTTTTATTTTCTCATTCAAATATATGATATTAGAGGCTTAAAGTGTTATTTTCAGATGTGTATATATGGTATTTATGTGTTTAAATAAGAAGAATTGAGCCTTGATTGCCACCTTGCATGTATTCTCTCTCAGAATGAAACAAAACTATTTTTTTCTATCCACTTCTTACATTATTTTCAAAGACACATCTTCAAACTAAAATTCTGAGTTATTTATATATTATTTAGTATTTTTCATCTAAGAGAAGTGGAAAATTACTCATGGTTGCCCCCTTTTTCTACTATTTTTCTTATTTCAAGTTTTGTGCACCTATGACTTTGTATTTTCAGCCCACTTCCAAAAATTATAGACAAATACAAAAAAATCATCTTAAACTCAATTTTATATCAAAACATTCCTTAAAGTGTTAAATTTCAAGTAAAATTGGTTTTACTAAAATGAATGAGTGGTTTGAGAGAAAATCCAATTTTTGTAATGGTCGACAAATCTGGACAGCGCTGGAGTATTTTTTTAATAACTAAAAATCTAAGAAAGCTATTCCATTTCCAAAAGATGATTATGAAACTAGATGAAATTATCAACAAATCATGAAAAGGCTGAGTTCGGGAAAAATCTGAAAAGCCACTTGATAGTTATCTTTGAAGCAGACTGAATCTGGAAATTTGTTGTAGTTAAAAATTTCATGTTCTTAGTTGATTAAATACGTTCTTATTGTTTGTTCAAGCTTTAGTATGACAACTACATATGTTTGTGGTTGTTTTACCTTAATTTATGCCATGAAGTGTTCGTAGAAGTTGTTATTTTAATTACTTGTTCTAACCTTGACTTAAAACACTTAACACAAAATTGTTTTAACCTTAACTTAAAACATTTAACACAACAGAAAACTTAATAAGGGTGATATTGGGTTTTCGATCACTTGAATAATGTTATGAGATAATGCTTGTGTTGTATTTGAATTAATTGGTGGGACTTGTTCCCTAATTAAAGGTTAAGTCTCGCATAGATAATTGTTTTGGAACCCTTGAATGGATTGATTGTATTCAGATCTTAGGTGTTTATGATGAATAAGGTTGGAGGAGGTTATGGGCAAGACCCTTATTTTTACCATCTCTTTTAAGGTCCTCGGTTGGTGCTACGCGGTATGTAACCGTTGTAGACATCTGACGTAAGGTTTGCAAAGTAGCAAAAGAGGGGGCATACTTAATAGTCCGAGTCCAATTCTTGTTGTTGGAATGATGAAATCTCTTTGGGGGATTTCTAGATTACTAACATCTAACCTTGTAATCCTTTGTTATTGACTTGAATATCATGTTTCATTACTTGTTTGTTATAATTGTGATTGTGTATTAGATTGGAAAAAAGGACGGGGTGTGTATGCGTTTACTGGGCATTCCAAGCTCATGGCGTTTCATGCCAAGTATTGAAGATGATTATCCGAGCGAAGGCGAAACCAAAACATTTGAAAACATTTGGCTATCATAGAAGAAGTTAGAGATTATCTTTGTTTAAGTTCATCTATAATCTTATTTTGTTTTGGGAATGTAAAATTCATGGAACTTCCTATTTTGTAACCAAGTTATAACTTTGTAATTATTATTTTGCTTATATAAACATATATCTTTTATGAACTTATTCTTATGCTGTCGTCAATTTATGTAGACCTTGTGTTAATATCTTATTAAGATTTGTTGAAAAGGTAGTTTTGTTATCTAAGGTGAAAAATCTAAAAATCCCCTAGATATTGATTTGTGATTATGTATCAATTTTAAGTAGTAAATAACAATCCTAATAAAACAATCAAGACAAATCGACACAACGATTTTATGTGAAAAAATCACAATTAGAGTGTCTCCAGTTGTGATAAAAAAAAAACTACGGGCAAAAGCCACAAAACAATCCACTAAGAAGACGTAAAAGAATTACACAAGTGTACTCTCAATTACTTAGCAAATCCACGCCCGAGTCGAACCGACCCCTATGTGCCTCTTCCAGCCTCATCTTCACCTTGGAATTGTCTTGCCCAACATTGAATCCATAACGCCGATGTTGAATCCACGATGATGAACCACTTCGGAATCCACTAAAGCTTCAGGCTCAAGTTCCACGGAACCCACCGAAGAACAACTCTCCCTTTTGTGAATAAAACAAACTAAACAAACCCTTTGATATAATCCACTCAATACATGATTAAACTCTCACAGATATCAAAGGAAACAAGCAAAGAAGCTCCAGATAAAAACCCTAATACCCAAGAAGAAGATCTAGAAGTCGTACCCTAAAATCAGACTGAAACACATATTTATAGAAAATAGATCCACAATCCCCACTCGAGCGCAAGAATGGCTGCTCGAGCGGATCTACGCTCGAGCACATGAATGGCTGCTTGAGCAGGAAAAAATAGCTCCCAATACTTTTGTAGGCAAGTGAAACTTCTGAAAGGTTGCGATCTCCTCTTGAGCGCACAATCGGCCGCTTGAGTGCCTCCAACTTCTAAAAGGTCGCGATCCCCGACATAGTCAGGGAAGTGGTAAACATGATAGGATTAAGACCACAAACTCCTCTGCATAGGCACAATTTGGGTTGGATTCGCATCTAAAACTCATAGCCTGACTGAAATAAAAGATCGAATACAATTACAACTGAAAGGAGTTTTGTCAAACGGGATTGCCAAGAATAAAAACCTAACATAAGGAGATTGAACTTTGAAGGGAGGTTATATTGACTCCTCTGATCTTTTGCGAGATCTTACTTGGTTATTGAGCAAAGAACTCATTAGTGACATTTCCTAGAACCATGTATTTATTTGTTAATATATTCCTTGATGTTCCTGATTTTTAGGACATCACAGAATATGAAAAAAGATGAGAAATAGAAAGAGAAGGGGAAGAAAAATGAGTGAGGAGAGAGAGAGAGAGAGAGCCAACTTTTTAAGTAAAAGAGTCAAATTTTTTGAGAAAAACATGCATGGCTGCATGTGCAGGGCCCTAACGTGCGGTTCAAGGCAGTGAACTTTCCAAAGTTTTTCCTTTTTGGCTGCACGTGCGGTCAACCTTGGAAGTCTAAAATTTTTTGAAGGTTTCTAAATTCCAAATTTTCGTCTTTACGCCCGAAAATCAAATCTTAAAATTTCGAAAGGTCAAAGAGAGTAACACAAGCCCAACTTAAAAAAAATTAAAAAAATTAAAAGTATGAGAAAAATATATAAAAATATTTATTTTAATAGTAAATATTATTAATTAAATATGTAAAATTTATACAAACATCATACATAATAAAAAATTAAAGTAATGAAAATTTATTTGATATATTATTAAAAATAAATATTAATTTTTTTTTTTTATGTTCATAAACTTTATTGAGTTGAGCTTCGAGCTACTCGAGTTTGGCCCAATTAATAAATGTACCTAAAAATTGAGCCCAAGCTCATTATACAGTTAACAAACTGAACTCAAACAAGTTTTAAACAAGCCAAGTTCAAATTGTTTATGAATAGTTCGGTTTGTTTGCAGTACTACTCATTCCTAGATACGAAGTAATGGAATTAGATAAACTCTTTTCTATACTTTCCTCTCTCCATACATGTCCATACGCCTCTTGTAGGCCCAATCTAGACTTGCACTGATGATCCAAACCATCTATTTTGTAGGCTTCACAATAAATGTCATCCATGTAAAAAATGAGTTTCATTGGACAATTATAAACACATGTAAAAATTGCATTTTGCTTTATAAAATGAACGAGAAATGTGATTGTAAATTTAACCTTCCATTTTATAAAATAAAATATGACTTAATTGCTATGCTTATAATTGTATGACAGAGTTGGTTTTTTGCATAGATAACCTTTACTGCGAGGAGTACAAGGTAGATGATTTGGATCATCGGTGCTGATCTGAAATGGGGATATGGAGATATGAGGTATGGAAGGAAGCCTGTCAATAAATGCATACTCACTCACTTGTGTCTAATAATGAGGGAGAAAAGAAAAATAAAAAATAAAGATAAGAAATAAATTATATGTAGCATTTTTCTTCAAGTTATATTTAATTTAATTTTTAATTTAGAGCTTCTCTAATTCTTCACCTTTTCTTTAATCAAATTTAAATTTGATGAATAGGTAATAAAAAGTCATCTCCAATATTTTCATCAAATCAAGCGAGTCATTTTTTTTTTTTTTTTATCAAATTGATAACTCATCAAATTTAAATTTGAAGAAAATTTAAAATAAAAAAAATAAAGTATTAGAGATGATTTTTTTCTATCCAAATTTAATGAAAAGAGAAATTTGGGATAAAAGAAAAAAATTTAAATTTTTTGATAAATATTTGATGAAAGAATTTGAGTAGCTCATATAAAATGATTTTTTTTTTTTTTAAATTCAAATCTAATATCAAATTAGATGAAAAAAAATTTATGAATGATTTGTCATATTCTTATAAAAGTAAATGAATTTGGCCTTCTTAACAATTATTTGAGTTTTGGACTATTAATAAAATTCTATTGTAAATAATTTTTGGATTTTTTATTGATAAATCTCATTTAGAAGTGTTCTAACCCTATAAGTCCACCAAGGAAAATTATAACCTAGTTAGTCCCATATATTTATATTTTTATTCCATGAGGTCATTTTTTCCTGATTTATATTGTTTGTTAGACTATTATACCCTTATGTCCATTGTTGATATGTATTATATAGAAAAAAAAAATGCACATTCTTTTTTATTGCTACCTTTATTTTAGTAGTTGCCATTATTCACATTTTTCTTTTTGATCAGTTCCATTCACATTTGTGGTATTGTTTCATTGTGCTAGGGTTTTGAAACTCTCTATTTGGTAAGGTTTAGAAACTATAGTTTACACATGGTGGTGAAATAATATTATGTTCCTCCATTGTTGCCGTGAAATTTTGTGTTTCTCCATTGTCACTTTGTGTTCGAAGTTCTGTGTTCTTCCATTGTTGCTCTGTGTTCGAAACTCTATCTTTCTCCATTGTTGTAAGTCGAAACTCTGTTTATGTCCAGTCAATTTTGTTACAAACATATTCTTCAAAGGTGGGTTTGGTTTGATTTGGATTGGGGGAATTGTGAAATTGCATAGATTGTTAATGATAGTGATAATGATAAAGATGATGACGAAGATGAGGATGCGGGTGACATTTTTTTGTTTTTAGAGTGACTGAGTTTTTTTTTTTTTTAGATTTCTAATTTTATTGCTGCCATTATTTATATATATATTTTTTTGTCAATCAGTGTGAATACTCACACTGTTTGAAAGTCTGAGAAATAAGTGTTGTAATATAAATATGGACATAATTATATATTTTGCAAGATGTGAATATTCACATATCATTGGTTGTTTGAACAATCATTTTTTATTACTATTAAACAATTGAAATAGTCATTTTTTTTCCTTTCAATTTTGTTTCATGTTGCAATGTGAATGTTCACATTGGTATGAATTTAGTTTTTCTAAGATTAGCTGTATGTTAATTGTAAATTGTGAACATTCACATTGTATTTTGGTTTTTTTTTTCTCTCCAAAAGTTAGTTGTATTTTTTTTTTTTTACTATGCTTGTTGGTTGAACAATCATTTTTGTTACCATTGAACAATTGAAATAATCGATTTTCACTTTTTTCAATTTTATTTTATGTTTTCACGTTGCAGTGTGAATGTTCACATTGGTATGAGTTTATTTATTTATTTATTTTAAAACTAATTGTATATCAATCATAAATTGTGAACATTTACATTGTATTTTAGTATAAATTTTATTTTTTTGAAAGTTAATTATATGTTTGTTGTTTTTGTTACTATGCTTGTTAGTTGAATAATCATTTTTGTTAATATTAAACAATTGAAATAGTCGATTTTCACTTTTTTTCAATTTTGTTTTATATTTTCACGTTGCATTGTAAATGTTTACATTGGTATGAGTTATTTTTTGAAGGCTAGTTGTATGTTAATTATAAATTGTGAATATTCACATTGTATTTTGGAATAGATTTTCTTTTTTCGAAGGTTAGTTGTATGTTTGTTAGTTATTGTGAACATTCACATTATACTTTAGTATGTGGTTTGTTTTTTCAAAATTTAATTGTATGTTTGTTGTTTACTGTGAACATTCACATTGTATTTTGATTTTCATTCAGATTTTTTATTGCGTTATTTTTAAAATTTTCAAATTTTAAAAAGATTCAAGATTCATAATTTGAGATTTTCTCCATAGAATAAGGGAGAGATTTTCTCCATGGAATAAAGGAAGGATTTTCTCTTTAGAATGAGGGAGAGACTTTTTCCATAAAATGAGAGACTATTGTTATGTATTAGTTTCAAAATAGAAACATGTGTAAAAAATTAGAAATGATGATTTGGTCATATTACATTAAAAAGGACTTAATGGAATACTCAAAAAGAATATGGGTTAGATGAAATAAAATACTTAGAAAGAGGGTTTATCAAAAAATGACCCATTATGTTTCCCTTTTAACAAATGCTTAAACTTAGGCTCTATAAAGAAATATATATATATATATATATGTCGTTATATAATATAAAAATAAAATTAACATTTATAAATGGTCAGGTTAAATTGGCATGGGTTTGAATTTTTGATCTTAAGCTCAACCCAAAAAATAAATATGTTCAAAACTTATTCCAACCCAAACTTGGCCATTAACATGTCAATTTTTATAACGGTTCCGGTTTAGACCTGACCCATTTCTTGTTCCTAGATTCAGAATTCTGTGTCTTTAATTGTTGTTCATGCTTTCTTTCATCTTGTTGATAGTTGAGTTGAGTGTTAGTTGTGTTTGAAACAGGTTGGGAGTTAGTTTTTCAAAAGAGTTGCTGTCTAGTTTTCTTTTTGTTCGCTCGAGCCATGTTTTGGTTGTTTGAGCGGTTTTTGAGATCTCCCAGTACTTTTGCAGGTCTGCAAAACTTCTGAGAGTAGGGTATCTTCACTCAAGCGATCTTTCCTACCCGAGCAGTCTTCTGTAGTTGCAAAACTTCTAGAAGGGGGTTATTGTGCGCTTGCGCGATGTTTTGGTTATTTGAGCAATCTGTACGTATATCAGATCGAGAAAAGGAAAATTTTAGTAACTTTTTCATTTCTCTCTCCCTCTAAAACATTTCTAACCTTAATTTTTTCACTTTCTCTCTCTAGTTCTTGCCTTAAAACCTCAAATACACCCTTACCTATTGATTTCTCCACCATAGCCCTTTGGAGAAAAAGATAGATGTAACATGCCTGGGGGGTACCCGCATTTGTTAACAGTTTGGACCCTCGGTCTCTTTGATCTAGTCTCATGAGTGCCATGTGAAACATAGATGAGAGTCCACATTTGGCAACTTTTAGAAAATCCATACTATTGCAAAAATATTTGCCAGATATGGACTGCGTCATTAGATCTCAAAGTTGCCACCTAATATTTATTTTGATAGAATTAGGAAACCCGTGACTCGTGCCGAGGCTATGTTCATCATAACCAATGATGCTTGGCTCGGAAACCTTAGGTATGAAGGGGGAAGGTCATTAATTGAGCACCTCGGCTCACCCAATCAAAAGATCGGCCTTTACTAACCATGATATGATTTTTTATTAGCTTTATATGTTCATATTCTGATTATTTATAAAATCCTAAAATTTACTATGTGAACACATATAGGCTATGTCGTCCAATTTGGAGCAATTTGATTTCATTATCTTGAAAATGTTTTGAATACTGCAATCATAAAATCAATTTTATTCCAAATTAAATAACACAACCTTCATCCACTAGCATGCATAGAGTTATATCAAATAAGCAAATAGCTACATGGTAGGATGCTAAACATAATAAGAAAATTGCACACAGGCGGGATGTTAAAGTACAAAAACTTACATATTACTGGCATCCCACAAATAGGCACAAAAACAAAATTAGTAAAACATGCATGATTCTATATACAAGATCATAATGCAATTCACTCATAAAATGCAACTATAGATCCAGCCTCTAATACATGACATGTGAATCATCTCAAAACATGAGACAACACACAAAATCACATAATAATCAATTAAACACACAAATGCAAATTTAGCCGGATCTTAAGGCAAAAGCATGGATGCAAAACATGGATATGATGACAAGCTCGATATATTACATATTTACAGGTAGGGAAAGCAATTGAAAGAACGGGATAGAAATAAGCGGGAATAGGGAATTATTATATCGCTTTGAAATATTACAAATCTAAATAGGAGAGGAGAGGAAAAATATTACAACAAAAATTAAATCCTCACATACACTCTCTAATTAAACTAAAAACAGTAGAAACAGAAGCAGCAGGGGGCCTCGGAGACCGTCAAAACCTGTTCTGCTCATCGCTAGAGGCTACTGGGTTCTATCCAAGTGAAAACTAGCTGGCTGGCCAAAATATGAGCTGGCCAGCCAGCCAATAAGGCCAGGCCAAGTGCTTTGTTTTGTTCAAACACTAGAAAACAAATGGGAAATATGCAATTGGCTCAACTAACCACTTCCAATTAGCTTACAACAGGTTTATAACATGAAATCAAAGCAAGAAAAACAATAGAAGAAAGAAAATGAAATAAAATGCAAGAAAATGAAAAGTGTGCACAATTTACCTTCCAAGGAAAGGATTTGATTTCCAAACTTTCTTTTGATCACCCTCAAGATTATGGAAATGTGTTCTCAATTCTCAATTTGAAAGTTTAAAATTCTAGTTAGAATTGTGTTTTTTTGGCTATTTAACAATGCTTATAGGGGGAGGAGAGAGTTACAACTCTCTATTTTTAATAATTTCAAGAACACTCACTCTCTTTTGATTAAGGCTACTAGAATATCACTCTAACAGAATTTATGGAATCATTTTGGTGTATGGAAGATGGAATATCAGTGTGTGTTTCAAGTTTTGGCTCAAAGCTTACACTTCTCTCTTTTCCCCTCTAACTCTCTATTTTCTCTCTCAATTCAATTCTCTTCTTCTCTTAATCTGATCCTCCTTATCTCTATAAGCAATCAGAGAGGATTGCTAAGTCAAGGAGAAGGGAGACAAGGTGGGAGACAAGGGTGATAGGGTGATATGGATGGTTTGAAATGGATGCCACCTTTTGGAAAGATGACAATTTTCCTTTTGACAATTGAGACCAAAGAAGGATCATGGAGGGGTTCTAGATGCACCTTGTGTATGAATGTATCATCAAAATATTTGAAAAGGCATGACCCACACGCTTTCATCAAGAATTCTACTGAAACTGCCTTGCTTCTGGAAAAATTAGTTGGCCAAAATCTTGGCTTGCCCAGCCAAAAAATGAGCTACCCAGCCAAAACATTGGCCACGGCCTGACTGTTTGCATGAAATAGGATTTTTGACAGAATGCTTATCCTTTCCTCCTATTTCTACACTGTTCTTTGCTTAATTTCCTGAAAAAAATGTTTCATTTTGAAGTTTAAAAGCGAGCCTCAGAACACTATAACGATATTCGAAGCAAAGCGCGGAAAGAAAGTTTCGAAAGAGAGTTTTGAATGGGATTCAAGCATTTGGCCAAAACAGGCTTAGGTTTGGAAATGAAACACAAATTTCATCTTTCTTACTAAGAATTATGCGAGAAAAACACTCTCGTTTTCATCATCGGGTAATCAAAAGAAAGCGCCCAAGTCTTAAGGTGGGTCAAAATGGGGTGTCTACAGTAGAGCTCATCAAAAGCTTAATTCTAATTTGAGAGGATCTTGTTTTCAGCTTCATCAAAGTCTCACTATTGCTCTCTTTCTCTTCTACTCTTGAGGTAGGGATTTATTCAAACTTTGGTATGATTCTTAGCCTAATTATTTGCTCTTTGAAAATGTTTAATGATTTGGGGATTTTGAGTTAAACCTGGGGTTTGATTTTGAAATGTAAAAGAGGGGTTTTTCAAATGGATTCTTGAAAAAGGTTGCGGAAGTGTATAAAATGTTTGGTTGCATTGAAATGTTGAAATTTCTTTACTTAAATGTGATTTTGAAAGTAAAGGTGTTTTGTTTGAAAATCATTGATATTTGATTTATGAAAGAAAAGGGAAAAGATCTTGGGTTTTGAAAAGATAAGAGAAATGTATTTGTTAATGATGAAAGTGGAGTTGGATATGTAGTATCGCTTCCATTTTGAAAATGATGAGATTATATCTGTTATTGGAAAATTATCTGTTGAGTAGAAATATTTATTTTAGGCTATCGGTGAAGGATAGCTTTGACTATTGTAGAAATTGCATGAGGATTAGGTGAATTGAAACTAATTACCCATACACCTTGCATTGAGTATTGTTTCATACTTAAACATTGAAAATGTATTGTTTTGACAAAAATGGGTATATACCTTGGTGAATCTGGTTAGGGGTGTGGTTGTGGTTATTCTGTTGGCCTGCGTGTCCTTGGTGAAAGTCTAGAAACCCGCGGGGTTAGGTGCCCATCCTTCCAGTTAGTACTGGTAAAATGGCTTTGGTAGTGCTTGTATAGCCTACTAGCAAACATGTACCTAGAGATTTCCCGTGTTTTGTGTCCACTTCCATATTTTCTGGTATAAAAGGATATTTTTTTATGAATTGATATATAATCTTGGCATTGCATTGTTTTTTGATGGAAATGTAAAATGTTTGACAAATGGCATACATATGCATTCACCTTATGACTTCGTTAAGTTTCATACATAGTGTTAAAGTATTTCTATTGGGCTTTAGCTCACCCTATGTGGAAAACAACTTTCAAGTGCTGATGATATGCCTCCACCAAGGACTTAGCTTGGGAGGACCGTGGAGCTGAAGACTCATTTTTGTTTTTTTTTTTTTTGTAATTATATTTTGTACAAGTCGAGGGCTTTTTAATTGTTTTGGGACTTAATCTATCTTGTTGTAACCAAGCAGTGTCTTGGAAAGATGTAGCCATTAGGGCATAAATTATAACGATTCTGGTTTGAACCCAACTGGTTCATTGTTTTGATCCGGGTTTTCTTGTCTTGATGGTTATTCATGTCTTCTTCATCTCATTCCTTGTTGAGTTTGGTTATTGGATTGTCTCGGTTGTGTTTGAAGCAGGTTGGGAGTTAGTTTTTCAAAACTGTTGCTACCCTGTTTTTGGCTTGTTCGCTCGAACGAACTTTCTTGCGCTCGAGTGAACTTTGAAAACTTCTAGTAGTTTTACAAGTCTGCAAAACTACTGGGAGTATGGCATTCTTCGCTTAAACGGTGTTTCTTGCGCTCGAGCGGTCTTAGCTTAAGCGGTCTTTTGGAACTCTCAATACTTTTGTAAGCCTGCAAAACTACTAGGAGGGTGGGGTTTTTAGTTCGAGCGATCCTTCTTGCGCTCGAGCGGTTAGCCTTTGTCTGGAAAACTTTTGGGAGTACGAGCAGTACTTTGTTCGCTCAAGTAGTGTTTTGGTCGCTCGAGCGGTTTGCGTGTATATCCGTTGCGAAAATTCATTTTTTTAGTCACTTTTTCATATCTCTTTCTCTAAACATTTCAAAACTTTAGATCTACACACACTCTCTCTCTTTCTCTCTAGTTCTTGAACATTTGACCCAAATACTTTTGATCCGTACATTTCCTTACGCTAGTCCCATTGATAAAAAGGTAGAGCATGTTGAGGGCTTCATTTTAATCGAAGAAGTTTGCATTTTCGGTATCGTTAAGTTATACCCATCTTTCCTTTGTGTCTTCTTCTTTAAGGTAGGGATTACTTTGACTCTTTTTATAATTTTTAACTTAGTTATTTGTCTTTGAAAAAGGATATTGTGATTTGGAAATTTTTGATAAAAATCTAGGGTTTTGGTTGGAAATCAAAAGAGGGGTTTTCAAAATGAGTTCTTGAATATATATGTGAGTTTGTAAATGTGGTTGAGTTGTGATAAAATGGTAGATTTTATCCTTGGAGTTGATTTTTAAAGAAAGGGGATTTTGCCCTAAATTGTGAACATTTGATTTTGTAAAGAGAAAATAGAATTGATTTTGGTTTTATGAAATTGGACGATGATAATGATGATGGTGGTGGAATTGGATATGAATTACACTCCTAGTTGGAAATGTTAGAAAGTATATCTACATTGAAAATTATTTATCTGTTTAGAGATATCTGTTTTGGGCTATCGGTAGAGGACATCTACGATTGTTGTAGAAAATGCATGAGAATTAGGTGAATTGAAACTAATTTCTCATCCATTTGCATTGTGTATTGTAACATATTTAACACATTGAAAATGTTTATTGTTTTGAGAAAAATAGGTGAATACCTTGGTGAATATGGGTAAGGAGTGTAGTTGTGGTATTAAGTTGGCCTGTGTATCCTTGGTGAAAGTCCAGAAACCTGCATGGATAGGTGAGGAGCCTTTCGATTAGTACCGGTAAAAATGGCAATTGGTAATGCTTATAGCCTACTTGCAGACACATCCTAGAGATTCCCAGTGTTGTATCCACTGCCCTATTTTCTATTGTAAATGAGATGATTTCTCGAACTGTGACATAAACTTGGCATTGCACAGTTTTGGAAAAAGATATAAAATGTTTTGACACGAGCATTACATATGCATTCACCTTATAACTCTGCTAAGATTCATACACTGTGTTAGAGTATCTTTACTAGGCTTTGGCTCACCCTATGTGGAAAACCATTTTCAGGTGTTGATGATATGCCTTCGCCCAGGCCGTAGCTTGGGAGAGCTTAGAGCCGAGAGCTTATTTTGTTTTTGTTGTATTTATTTTGTACAAGCCTAGGGCTTTACTTATATTAAACTTCAAACTCACTTTATTTGTAACTAAGCATAGTCTTGGAAAGTTGTAGCCACTGGGGCATTTATATATCTGCTTAACTCTTATTTCACATCTCTTATTTATGACATATGCTATAGATTCAGGGTTAGGGCTTATGAACTACAGTTGCATGTGCTATCTTTTGTATAACTAAATCATATGGATGTAAGGATATCATATTCTGAAACGTATTATCAATTGATAAATATTGTGAGATGGTTTTATTGTTATATTTTAGGGGCATTACAACTTAGTATCATAGTTTATCGAGTTTGAATACTTTGGGATCGTGGGAAGTGGTTATTATCACAATGGATTCTCTTGCTAGAAGAGATTAGGAATAACCTGGTATGCTATGTGATAACATGCTTATGTGACTAAGTGGGTATAGAATTTAATTTCTAAGATATTGATTGGGTCTACGAGTTTCTAAAAGTCCTGTTAGAAGAGCACTTGATCACTGTTATTTCTAACTGGAACTCTGGTAATGTCGCGGGACGATCATTATCTAGAAAGGACGTTCGTATGTGTTTATGTGACTATGTGCTTATGTGGGGTGAATTAATTGTTGTCCACCGCATTAGGATGCGAGTGAGTTAGCTTCGACACATTTATAAATGTGATAATCTCTTGTGTTACCTTCATTAGGATGTCAGAACATGGATGTAGATGTGGTAGGCGTGGTAGGTTTAGACGGCAGGAAGTGCCGCAACCAGATGATATTCCGGCACAGGAAGAAGGGGTTGGTCAGGCCAATGTGGCCGAACCAGTTGGTCAGCAAGCCATGGGTGCTTTAGCCCAAGATATGGCCGAAGCTTTGTGGGAATCCATAGACATTCTCAGAGTTGAGAATCAAGTTCAGGCCTATGTTGTTGAGACAGGGCCGTCTTTTCTGAAGAGGGAGTTTTTTTGGTCGAATATGAATGAGTTTTTGGGGGATCCAAAGGAGCCACCGAAGGCGGATAAGTGGTTAGAGTAGATGGTGAAGACGTTCGAGATGCTTGGCATTGAGAATGATGGGCTGAAAGTGACATTGGCATCCTTCCAGGTAAAGGGAGATACGGCTCAGTGGTGGAAGTATGTGCGTAGACGCATTGTGGTGACTTGGGAGGCTTTTGTTAATGCCTTCTAAGACAAGTTTTTGCCTCCCGCTGTTAGGGAGAAGTTGAGGGAGCAGTTTTTGAAGCTTAAGCAGCTTAACACACTGATGGCCAAGTTTGAGGCTACCTTTACCAGTTTATTGAGGTTTGCACCAGAGTTTGTGGCGACAAAAAAATGCCGTTGCCTGGAGTTTGAGGAGAGGTTGAGGACCAAGCTCCTTTTCAAGGTGGCCGCGTCCATGATTAGGGATTACGATCGTCTTGTGGAGGCGGTAGCTCACTTAGAGACCGTGATTCAGACTGAGGAGAAATGGATAAGGGGCTCCAGACAAAGGAATCAAAAGGTTCAAGGGGAGACTCGGGACAGTAAGAGACAAAGGGGTTCCATTCCACAGCAGTCCCAGGGAGCACAGTCTAGTGATCCACTTTTTCTGTACCGAGTTCTGGGTCAGGGGGAGGTGGTCTAGGTGGGATCACTTATTTCAAGTGTGGTCAGCTAGGCCACAAGTCTGTAGTTTGCCTGTAGAGGGATGGAGGGCAACAGTCTGCACCATATTCAGCTCGTTCTTAGAGCCAGAGTCAAGGGAGAGGGTAGAGGCCTACCTGTTATTAGTGTGGGCAGTCGGGGCACTTGAAGAGGTTTTGTCTTCAGGCAGGTGGCACATTTGGTGCGTCTGGTTTGAGGTAGACACAAAGCTATTAGCCTACACCGTCAGCTTAGGCCTTGAGGGCCAATCAAGGAGCCTCTTCAGCTCAGTCAGTGTATCAAACTTATGCTTTGAGGGGTGAGCAGGTGGAGCAGAAACCTATGGGGCGTGTGTATGTTGTTACCATGACAGATTTGTTGCCAGCACCTTCGGTAGTGAGAGTTAACTTCTTGTTGTGTAATTCTATTGCCAATGTATTGATTGATACTGGTGCATCGCATTCTTTCATTTCGTCTGCATTCGCATAAGCATTGGGGTTAGAAGTGGCTCAGTTAGCATCGCCACTTAGGGTAAAGTCACCTGTTGGTGGTGAGGTTGTGTTAGTCTAGGGGTGTCGGGGTTGTGAGATAGAAGTTGTTGGTCGCCGACTTCCTTTTGTGTTTGTGTTGATTGATATGTCAATTTTTGATGTCATTTTGGGCATCGATTGGTTGTTATCCTATCGGGCCATTATAGACTGTTACTGTCAGAGAGTTACGGTGTGCACCTCAAGTGGTGATTGTTTTTATTTCTTGGGAGACTAAGTTGATAGAGCCTTGTTACTAGTGTGTGATCCGCGTGGTCGGGGCGAGCTTAGACTCATTCTTTGTAAACTCCAAGATTTTACTAGATAAGGGCTTATGCGCCCTAGTACTCCGCTTTGGGGAGCACCGGCTCTCTTTGCCAAGAAAAATGATGGCACATCGTGACTTTATATTGATTACTGGAAGTTGAACTGGGTAACTGTTAAGAACAAATACCCATTGCCTTGTATAAATGACTTGTTTGACCAGTTGAAAGGGTCTTGTTGCTTTTCTAAGATAAACTTGAGATTGGGTTATCACCAGTTGAGAGTAAAGGAAGAGGATATCCAAAAGATGACATTCCGTACACGGTGTAACCATTATGAGTTTCTAGTGATGCCTTTTGGGCTAACCAACGCACCGGCCTCATTTATAGATTTGATAAACTGAATCTTCCGTGAGTTCTTAGATCGTTTTGTGGTTGTCTTTGTTGATGACATGTTGATCTACTCACCCTCTGAGGAGCAACATGAGGAACACTTCCGAATTGTACTTGAGTTCTTTAGAGCCCACAAATTGTATACTAAATTCGAGAAGTTTGAGTTCTGGTTGAAAGAAGTGAAATTCTTTGGCCATGTGGTATCCAGGGAAGGGGTGACTGTAGATTCCTCTAAGATTGAGGCAGTACATGATTGGGAGTAACCTAAGAATGGCTTTGAGATTTGGAGTTTCTTGGGGCTAGTCGAGTATTGCCGCCTTTTTGTGAAGGATTTCTCTAGATTAGCCTCATCATTGACTAGACTAACGAGGAAGGGAATTAAATTATGGAGTGAGATTTGTGAGAAATTGTTTCAAGATCTTAAAGTTAGACTTACCATAGCTCTAGAGTTGATTATTCCGGAGAAGGGGTTTAGGCTATTCAGTGTATTGTGATGGTTCTCGAGACGGTTTGGGTTGTGTCCTGATGCAAGAGGGTAAGGTAGTAGCTTATAGCTCATGTAGTTAAAAATACAGGAAAAAAACTATCTTACTCATGACTTAGAACTAGCGGCTGTGATCTTTGCCTTGAAGATTTGGAGACATTATTTGTATGGTGAGAGGTTTAAGGTATTTTCCGATCACAAGAGTTTGAAGTATCTGTTTTCACAGAAAGATTTGAATTTGAGGCAGAGAAGATGGATGGAATTCATGGAGGATTACGACTTTGAGTTGCACTATCATTCAGGGAAGGCCAGTGTAATGGCCGATGCCTTGAGTAGGAAATCCATTAGCATTGTAGTTAGTATTGCCATCTGAGAATGGGAGATGTTGGGTGCTATTGGCGAGTTTGACTTGAATCTTGGCGAGTTCGTTGAGTCGGCACCTTTGTTTACTATGGTTGCACAACATACACTTGTGAGTGGAGTTATGGAAGCATAGCGGGGTGATCATGAAGTAAAACCCTCCAAGAGAAGATATCTAGTGGGAAGGTAGAGAAGGGCTTGAACATGTATTCTGACTTGAGTGTTAGATATCTTGACTATCTTTTTGTGTCGGAATCTTGTAAAGAGGAGGAACTCTAAGAGTTCCACCATTCGCGCCTTGCGGTGCATCCGAGAGGTACAAAGATATATCACGACCTTAGTCGCTAGTTTTGGTGAAAGGGTATGAAGAGAGACGTAGCCTTGTTTGTATAAAGGTGTCTCACTTGTCAACAAGTGAAAGCTGAGCATCAGAGGCCAGCGGGTTTGTTGCAACCCCTACCTATAGCCGAGTAGAAGTGGGAGTATGTCACTATGGATTTTGTTATGGGTCTTCCGAGGACTCAATGGGATAATAATGTTGTGTGGGTGATAGTCGACCGGTTAACTAGGTTAGCACACTTTGTACCTATGCGCACGAGTGACTCGGTAGATTACCTTACTGACCTTTATGTTAGGGACATGGTGCTACTCCATGGGGTCTCTATGACTATTTTTTCGAATAGAGATCCGCCTTTCATGGCTCGATTCTGGTAGAGCCTACAGAATACCTTAGGCACTAGATTGACATCTGGTACCTCTTATTATCCTCAGACTGATGGGCAGTCAGAGCGTACCATTTAGATCCTAGATAATATGCTTTGGGGTAGTGTTCTTGACTTTAAGGGATTGTGGGAGAGGCACTTGCCTTTAGTGGATTTTTCCTACAACAATAGCTTTCAAGCGAGTATTGGCACGGCACCATTCGAGGCCTTGTATGGCCGACCATGTAGATCTCCTATGTATTGGGCCAATGTGGGTGATGCACCTATATTAGGTCCTGAGTTAGTCCGAGAAATGACGGAGAAAGTTGCACTTATCCGTAAGAGGTTAGTTTCGGTTCAGAGTTGTCAGAAGAGTTATGCGACTGTAGGAGGAGGCCGTTATCATTTAAGGTAGGAGATCACGTCTTCTTGAAAATATCACCTAAACGGGGTTTGATGAGGTTTGGAAAGAGCGGAAAGTTATCTCCTAGATTTATTAGGCCTTTTGAGATCTTAGAGCGCATTGGGGAGGTAGCTTACCATTGGCCTTGCCACCACAGCTTTCTAGGGTTCATGACGTGTTTCATATCTATATGCTTTGAAAGTATGAGCCGGATCCGTCACATGTGTTGGATTGAACCGAGTTAGAGGTAGATGAGGATGACTCATATGAGGAGAGACCGGTTAAAGTCTTGACACACGAAATCAAGTCTTGCGAGGCAAGACAATTCCATTGGTAAAGGTGTTATGGAGACACCATGGGATTGAGGAGGCGAATTGGAAACGTAAGGCAGAAGTCCGTGAGAAGTATCCGAACCCTTTTGTTGATATTTGAAACTTGTAAGGAAGATCTTGTTATGTTAATCAAATGTAAACATTGTGTATGTTTTGAAAATGTGAATTTTATATTCAGTAGTGAGAACCTTGTTCATCATGGTTATGAGCATGGTTGGATTTTTGTTATGTTGATTTAAATACAACGGTTATTGCGTTGATTTTAAAATTTTGGGGACAAAATTCCTTAAGGGGGAGGTTATAACGATTCTGGTTTAAAGCCAACCCGTTTATTGTTTTGGATACGAATTTTCTTGTCTTAATAGTTATTCATGTCTTCTTTCATCTCAATGCTTGTTAAGTTTGGTTATTGGAATGTCTTGGTTGTGTTTGAAGCAAGTTGGGAGTTAGTTTTCAAAACTGTTGTTGCCTTATTTTTGGCTTGTTCACTTGAGCAAACTTGTTTGTGCTCGAGCGCACTTAGAGAACTTCCAGTACTTTTGTAGGTTTGCAAAACTATTGAGAGTATGGCATTCTTCGCTCAAGCGGTGTTTCTTGCGCTCCAGCGGTCTTGACTTTAGCGATGCTTCTTGCGCCCGAGCGGTCTTTTAGAACTCTCAGTACTTTTGCAAGCCTACAAAACTACTGGGAGGGTGGTGTTTTGAGCTCGAGTGGTCTTTCTTGAGCTTGAGAAGTTAGCCTTTGTCTACAAAACTTCTGAGAGTATGTCATTGTGCGCTTGAGCGGTACTTTGTTCGCTCGAGTGGTCACATTTTTTGTATCTGGTCACTCGAGCAGTGTTTTAGTTACTCGAGCGGTCTGCGCGTATATCAATTGCGAAAAGTCACTTTTTGAGTTACTTTTTCAGATCTCTCTCTCTTTCTAAACATGTCAAAACTTTAGATCTACACTCTCTCTCTAGTTCTTGAACATTTGACCCAAATACTCTCGATCCGTACATTTTCTCACCCTAGTCCCATTGATAAAAAGGTAGAGCACGTTAAGGGCTTCGTTTTAATCAGAGAAGTTCGCGTTTTCGGTACCGTCAAGTTCTACCCATCTTTCCTTTGTGTCTTCTTCTTTGAGGTAGGGATTACTTTGACTCTTTTTATGATTTTTAACTTAGTTATTTGTCTTTTAAAAGGATATTGTGATTTGGAGATTTTTGATAAAAATCTAGGGTTTTGGTTAGAAATCAAAAGAGAGGTTATCAAAATGGGTTCTTGAATAAGTGAAGATGTGGTGAGGTAATTGACGATAGAATCGAGTGACGAAGTTGTTTACAAATGAAGTTGGTTATCTTTGCCACCAGGCTGCTACCAGAAACCAAGAAAAAGTCCCTATGTTCTTTTTTTCCCTTTTTTTTTGTATTTTTCATTTTTTTCTTTTTTCTTTTGTTTTTTCATTTTTATTTTTGCTCAGGAAGGAGCACCAATGCTTTAGAGTTTCCCTTTTGTTGTTTCAAAATTTTCTTCTCTTTTTTTTGTAATGCTGATCGGGGCTTCATCCTGGAGTTTTTAAAAGTTGGTCGGCCGGCTAATTAATTGACCGGCCGGCTAATTTGTTATCCAACAAGCTAAAAAATTGACGGGCCAGATAATTCATTAACCAGCCAGCTGAATGAATTGATGAACTAGCTAGAAAATTGGCCGGCGGGCTAAACAAGTGGCCACCCAACTGAAACAATCAAGAAGCACACTTGGAGTCAACTCAAAACTTAGACGGCTGATTAAATGGTTAGCTATCTAGCTGAAATATGAACATGAGAGTCAGAAGTGCAAGGAGAAGACGGAATTCCTGACTTGACTATGCCCCTAGTTCATTGCTTTGATTTTATTTTTTTTTTTTTGTTAAAAAGATTTTGACCAACATGAGAGTTCAATTAGCATGCTTGTTCCACCATCTGTTTTGAAATCATGCAAGTCAAATCGTGAGCATATAATTTTTTTCTTTTTTTAGGTCCAAGAATTGGTCTGGGTTTTGCAAAAATGGAATACTTTTCGAGAAAATTAGTCAAAAAAACTTAATTAAAAAATCATCAAAACTTGTTTTTGCAAATGGCCACTACCCGACCAACATGGAATCAACCCTTTGAGATGCACAATTTCAAATCCGAACTTGATTTGTTTTGCAGTTGAATCTACCGTAAAGAAGAGATAGGACAACTGAATTGAATGGAGATGAGCCAATTGAACATGGGCAAGATAGTCGAGTCAAGTAAAAATATATCAATCAAATATAGACGTGACGAGTGAGTTGAAAATGGTTGCGACTGAACTTCAAGATGAAACTGCGTACGTATCCCAAAGATAGGAATTAGGCCTTACGTAGTTTTGGAGGGGCTGTGCTCTAACTTTTGCCAAAGTTGCCCTTCTTGGTTTTCGACCTTACGAGCTCTACTTTTATTCATTTTTTTTTTCTATTTTTTCATTGTTCATTTTCTATTTTTCTATTTTTCTATTTTTTTTCATTTTCTTTTTTTTTTTTCTGCTTTAACTTTTGTCTGGGGTCGCCCTTCTAGGTTTTCGACCCAACGAGCCTCTCAATTATAGTATTTCTTCAACTTATCTATGTTGATTGGTTACGAGAACTCCAAACCATCCAAATCCATGAGAATGACTACTACTCTTGACCAGATAGATTTGATGATGTAGGGGCCCATCCAATTGAGTCTAAATTTGCCCCTAGGGTCGTGGATAGAAACCCAATTGTCCTTTAGTAATAAATCTTCTTCTTTCAGATTCTGGGATTTGACTTTCTTTTCTGGTCTCGATTGGCTTGAGAAACGACCCGGTTTGAATCTCTAATCACATTCGACCTTTTTGCCCCTAGTTCAAGGTTGCTTCCAATCCAGCTATGCAAGCTTCCTTCGATCACATCCGACCTTATTGCCCCTAGTTCAAGGGCTGCTTCCAATCCGGCTATACAAGTCTCATATTTTGGTTGATCATTGAACATTCTAAATCAAGGTTTGAAAGCTAGGGGGGTTAGGTCTTAGGTCGAGAGGGATCCTATGTTGTACAATCTTAAAATTAATTCCCAGCATGTCTTCATAGGACTACGCAAAAACATTTTTTGAACTCTTTTAATAAAGTGACTAGTTGCTTATGCTCTTTTGAAGACAATGTAGGACCAATCTAGACCAAGCTAGGATCCTTCTCAATACCCACATTAACAACAATGATCTCATCCATTAAGGGCTTAGCACACATCTCTACCTCTCAGTCGATCAAATTTTATAAATCCTGAGGCATTCCTTCATCTTCGTTTTTATCAAAGTGTTAGAAAAAGTTTTGAAATTTTTTCTGGTCAATGCAACGATTTAAAGGCACAGAGAAGTAGGTGAAAATTACTGCATTTTCATTCAGAACTTCTAGCTCAATGGTTGAAATAGACTCGAAAGCAAAGAAAAGACAGACACATAAAGGACAATGATGTCCGAGTTATCACCCCCAAAATCACCAAACTTAGATGTGCTAGAATGACTCGTGCCTAATCCCAACTCTACAAACTTGGTGGAATCAAACTTAGACTCAACACTCAATTCAAAACTCATAATAAAACCATTCTCAAATTGCTAGTTAAAGTGCAGGACATCCACCGCATTCAGAATAAAGCTCGTGCAATCAACAAGTGGTCACTCCTCAATCACAGAAATGGTCGGATATCCCAGAAGTTCTATTTATTTATACTAGTAGACTTCGTGAGATATCAGACTTTTGTAAAGTTATGGTGCTACAACGACTTAGCAAAATCAAAACAATATCCCCAATTAGAATTCCAACAACACTTCGACTCAATTCGCACAACTGATCATTGTATCCCTCACCAAAAAAACTTTACCCCACAAACTGACATGCCTGAACCATTCATCTAAATTTAAGAACCCCTATACAAAGTTTCATTCATTACACATAGCAGAAAAGAGAACAAACACCCCTATGGATGGTAAGGTTATCTTGTCCTAGCTGTGAAATGATCTAGGGTTTCACTATTCAAACAAAAGGCATCATACATTCTAGAATGGGGTAGCATCCTGCCCTAATGTTAGAAGTTGCTAGAGCTGCCTGCATGCACTAGGTCAGTCTTGGTAAAAAAGGGTACCTCAGTGAGACATCGATATACCTACTCAATTCGGCGAATCAAACAGTACGTGGTGATCCCGATTCCAAGGGTTGTGCACCCACAATATTAGAGCCCATGTTCGTTTATCTGCCCAAAGCTGAATAGCCGTCCAGGATAACAGGTGACAAGCACGAGACTTAGGCACACCAATGCATGAAATGCAATGAACATATAATTGAAAATAAAAATCATATCATGGAGTTGGAGTCAAGGTTTCTTAATAATTCCCCAGCAGAGTTGCCACAAACAGTAACATCGCCTGAGGGATACCCGTGCGCATTAAACAGTTCGGACCCATGATTTCTTTGATCTAGTCTCACGAGTGAAATGTGAAATGTAGATGAGAGTCTAGATTTGACAACTTTATAGAAAATTCATTTTATTACAAATTCTTTGCCAAAAATGGGCTACATCATCAGATCTTAGAGTCACCACCTAATATTTTGGAAAAATTAGGAAACCCATGACTCGTGCCAAGGCTACTGTTTGTCGTAACCAAGGATGCTTGGCTCGGAACATTAGGTATGAGAGGGGAAAGTCATTAATTGAGCACTCCCGCGCACCCAATCAAAAGATCGGCCTCTACTAAGCCATGACATGAATTTTATTGACTCTATATGTTCATATTCCGGTTATTAATAAATCCTAAAATTTACTATGTGAAGCAAACAAATATACACTGTGTCGTTTGTTTTAGAACAATTTGATTTCATATATTTCGAAAATATTTTGAATAGCATAATCATGAAAATCAATTTTATTTCAAATTAAACAACACAACCTTCACCCACTGACACAGATAGAGTTATATCATATATGCACACAACCACATGGTAGGATGCTAAACATAGTAAGAAAATCACACACATGCGGGATGCTAAAACACAAAAACTTACATATTTACTGGCGTCCCGCAAATAGGCACAAAAACAAAATTAGTAAACATGCATGAGCCTATAGACAAGATCTTAATGCAATTCACTCATGAAATGCAACTAAAGATGCAACTTCTAGTCTATGACATGTGAATCATCTCAAGACATGAGGTAGCGCACAAAATCACATATTAAACGATTAAATCCACAAATGCAAATTTAATAGGATCTTCAGGCATAAAACATGGATGTAAGACATGGATATGATGACAAACATGATATACCACATACATACAGATAGGGGAAAAAAAATAAAAGAACAGGATAAAAAGAAGCAGGAGTGGGGAATTATTACATCACTTTGAAAATTATGAATCTGAATAGGAAGGAGAGGAAACATATTACAACAAAAGTAAATCCTCACAAACACTATCTAATTAACAGAAAAACAATAAAAACAGAAGCTGCAGGAGGCCTCGGAGACTGTCAAAGACTATTCTACTCATCGTCGGGAGGCTGCTGGGGTCTGTCTTGGAGAAAGTAGTTGGCCGACCAAAAGATGAGCTAGCTAGCCAAAGAGGTGGCCGATCGGCCAATTAGGCAAGGCCGAAAGATCTATTTTGTTTAGACACTAGAAAAACAAATAAAAAATATACAAGTGGCTCAACCAACCACTTCCAGTTAGCTTATAACAGGTTTATAACATGAAATTGAAGGAAGAAAAGCAATAGAAAAAATATAAGAAAATGAAAAGTGTGCAAAATTTACCTTCTAAGGAAGGATTTGATTTCTAAACTTCCTTTTGATTACCCTCAAGTTTAGGAAGTGTGTTCTCAATTCTCAATTTGAAAATTCGAAATTCTAGTTAAAATGGTGTTTTTGGGTCGTTTAACAGTGTGTGTGGAGGAGAGAGTTACGACTCTTTGTTTTTCTCTCTTTCAAGGAATACTCACTCTCTTTTGATCAAGGCTCAAGAATATGGCTCTAACAGAATTTACGGGATGGTTTTGGAGATATAGAACTTGGTATATCAGTGTGTATGGAAGATGGAAGTGTTTTGGCTTAAAATATAGACTTTTCTCTTTCTCTCTCTATAGAATCTTTTCTCTTAATTCATTCATCTTTCTTTTCTTTTTTTTTCTTTTTCTTTTTTTTTTCTTTTTTTTTCTCTTTAGATACATTCTAATCCTGTTCATGTCGACAATTAGGGATACAAAGTCAAGGAGGTGGGAGACAAGGTGGGAGACATGGATGATGGGAAGACAATGGTGGTTGAAAATGGATGCCATCTTTTGAGAAGATAACAATCTCTTTTTTGACAATGGAGGCTAATGGAGGACAATAGAGAGAGTAGGTGTGTACCTCGTGCATGAATATAACAAGAAAATCTGAAATGGGCATGACCCACACGCATTCAACAAGAATTCTGCCGAAATTGTCCTGTTTTTGGGCAAATTAGCCGGCCGGCCAAAAAAGTTAGCCGTAGCTGACTATTTTGCATGAAACAAGATTTTTCGACAAAATTATCATCCTTTCCTCCTATTTCCACACTGTTCTTTGCTTGATTTCCTTAGAAAAAGTTTCATTTTGAAGTTTAAAAATGAGCCTCGGAATACTACGAAAATATTCAGAACAAAGTGTGGAAAGAAAGTTTTGAAAGAGAGTTTTGAACGAAACTAAGCACTTGGCCAAAACAGGCTTAGGGTTGAGAATAAAGCACAAATTTCATATTTTTTATTGAGAATTATGCGAGAAACACATTCTTGTTTTCATCATTAGGTAATCAAAAAAAGGCGCCCAAGTCTTAGGGCCAGTCAAAATAGGGTGTCTGCATCCATCCATCTATAAATCTAAATACACCTACCTTAAAGAATATATATAAACAATAACATACAAAAAGAAGTAAAATTTATATTTAAAATGTATATATAATCATTATAAATAAATAATATACAAGATTTTTGTCTTTAAAAAATGTTTGGGGTATGATTTTCAATTAGTTTGGTGTAGTTTTGTGTTATTTGAAAAAAAAAATGGGTTCAAAAATCTTTCCGGCTTTGGTTCACTAAATAAATTGAGATTGTTCGATTTTCGATAGCTGAACAATTTAAGTTTGTTCGAACTTCTATGGTCGAACATGGCTAATTAGTCAATTTTGCCCATTTTGTTTCCAAACAAACCAAACAAATCAAGATTGTTCAGTCATGTCCTTCCAAACAAACAAAATTTGTTTAGCTTTGATTCATAAAACAAAACACGAATGCAAAAAGAAATTGCAAAATTATTTGTTGGGGAGGGGGACGTTGTAGAGTGATGATTGCGATGGCGAATGTAACGCCCCGAAATAATAACAACAACCCATAGCATAATATTCTGCAAAATGTATAACTAGCAATATATTTACATTATGTTGATACTCCTTAATCGTACAAAAAATGACATATGCATGTATACATTCATAATCCTAAATCCTAAATCTATAACATATGCCATTTGTAAATGAATTGAAACAAAAGGCTACATCTTTCCAAGTCAATGAATTGAAACAAGATCCTAGATCCTAGATCCTGAATCTACAGATAAGTTTATGCCTTAATGGTTACATCTTTCCAAGTCAATGTTTGGGTACAACAAAAGTGAGTTAAACTCAATACAAATAAAGCCCAACGCTTGTACAAAAATAATTACACAATAGAAAGAAAAGAAGCTCTCGGCTCTAAGTCCTCCCAAGCTATGTCCTTGGTGAAGACATATCATCAGTACCGGAAAGTTGTTTTCCACGTAAGGTGAGCTAAACCCAATAAAGATATTTTAATATAATGTATAAAACTTAACGAAATCATAAAGTGAATGCATATGCATGCCATTTTCCAAATATTATACTTTTTCATCTCAAAACTATGCAATGCCAATATTATATATCAATTCATGAAAAATATACTTTTATATCAGAAAACAGGGCAGTGAATACAAACACTGGGAACGTGTCTACCAGTAAGCTATACAAGCACTACCAAAGCTATTTTATCGGTATTAACCGAAAGAATCGGCACCTAACCACGCAAGTTTCTAAACTTTTACCAAGGACAACATAATAACTACAACAACCCCCCTAACCAGATTCACCAAGGTATATTAGGGGTGCAACTCGGGCGGGTTTGGTCGGGTTGGGAGGTTGTCCAAGCCCAGCCCAAGTTGTGTTGAGACCTGCCCAAGCCCGCCCAAGCCCGAATTGTAACCCGAGGTTGCCTGCCTAAGCCCGACCCGAGTTAAACCCGAATTGCCCGAGTTATCCAAATTGCTTGAATTGTAAATGAATTTTAGTTTTTTTTTTTTGCAACTACATTATTAAATTATTAAAATTTGACTCTATTTATATATTTTTATTTATAGAAAATCATTAATACCATCAAAACAAATAATTTATATAATGTAAGAGAGATGCCGCTATAATAGTCCTTACAATTTACGAGTGAAAATAAAAAAAGTAAGATTTTATGTTATTTGTATATATAATATATATTTAATATGATTTAATAATCTAAATTACTTTAATATCATGTAATGACTAATAATTTATATTTATATTTAATATTTTTATATATCTATATATGTATAATTCGCGCTTCGGGTTGTTTGACGTGTTTGTCCAAGCCCATCCAAATTTAATTCGGGCTTTTGATTTTTTGCCCAAGCCCATGCCAAATTTCAAAATATCTTGTCCAAGCCCTAACAAAATTTGGACTGGGTTTGGGTTGCTCGGGTGGAGCCCGCCCAAGTTGCATCACTAAGGTATATATCCATTTTTCTCAAAAACAATACATTTTTAATGTTTAAGTATAAACCAATGCTCAGTGCAAGATGTATGAGTAATTAGTTTCAATTAACCAAATCCTCATGCAATTTTTATAACAATCAAAGCTATTCTCCATAGATAGCCCAAATAGATATTTTTATTCAACAGATAATTTTTCAATAATAGATACAATCTCATAATTTCCAAAATATGAGCGATAATACATGTCCAACTTTACTCTCATCATCAATAGATACATTCTTCTTATCTTTGCAAACCCAACATATTTTCCTTTTCTTTCACAAATTAAACATCATTGATTTTCAAACAAAACCTCATTTACTTTCAAAATCATACTTAAAGAAGGATATTTCCAACATTTCAACACAACCCAACAATATACATACTTCCACAACCTTTCTCAAAAATTTATTTGAAAAACCCTTCGGTTACATTTCAAAATCAAACCCCAAGGTTAACCCAAAATCCCCAAATCAATAAACATTTTTAAAGAGCAAATAACTAAATTAAGAATCATACCAAAAGTTGAAGAAATCCCTACCTTAAGAATAGAAGAGGAAGAGAGCAAGGGTAGAAGTTTGACAAGGCCGAAAACGAGATCCTCTCCGATTAAAACAAAGCTTTCAACGAGCTCTACCTTTTTCTCCAAGAAACTATAGAGGAGAAATCAATAGACTAGGAAGTATTTGGGGGTTTAAGGCAAGACCTAGAGAGAGAAAGAGGGTGAAGAAATTAGGATTTGGAGTGTTTTAGAGAGAGAGAGAGTGAAAAAGTGACAAAAAAATCTCCTTTTTTCGAACTAATATACGCATAGACTGCTCGAGTGTCAGACACAATAAGTAACACCGCTTGAACGACTAAAAATGCCCCTCGAGTGCACAATGATTCCCTTCTAGAAGTTCAGACCTGCAAAAGACCGCTCGAGTGAAGATCATCCATTTCCAGAAGTTTTATAAGTCTGGAAAAGTATTGAGAGATCTCAAAGACCACTCGAGCGACCAAAGCATCGCTTGAGCGAACCCGAAGTGAAACAAGCAATAACTCTTTTGAAAAACTAATTCCCAACCTATTTCAAACACAATCAACAACTCAACTCAACTATCAACAAGATGATAAAGGGTATAAACAATAATTAAAGATACGGAATCCCGGATCTAAGAGCACAAAAAGGGTCGGGTCTAAATTAGAACCGTTATAGTGAAGGGTTGGGAGGTGATGGCCATGGCACTGGGGTTGCGGAGTGGTGATCAGAGGTAGTGGTGGTAGCGACGACAGCAGCAATTGTAGTAGTTAAGGATGGAAGAGTTAGGGTTTAAAAAAATTTGGGTGCAAATAGAAACGAGTAAGTTAGGTATGAGGTACATGTAGAATAAAAGAATATATAAAGAGATGAAATAAGATTTTTTATTTTTTTAGGAAGTGGTGTAATAGGATAAAATCAAAAATGCTAGAGATCCCATAAATTCTACTAAAATCTCTACCAAATGTCTTATATGGGTATGAGAAATTTTGTTAGAATTTTTGAGGTCTCTAACAGTAATGGGATAAAGTTGTTATGTAAACAAAATTACCCAAATTAATGAGGGTAATTCTATTTACACAATAAAATTAATTCATTACATCACACAAAAATTCAAAATTTTGACTCTCTCTTTTTAACACTTATCATACTACCAAGCATATCCTCATCTTTTATACCCTAAGGGCATGTTTGATTGGGTGGATTAGAGTATGAGATTGAGATTATTAATCTGTGAGTCCAATTATCCTATGTTTGTTTTAACATTTTGGTTTAGAATTATAAATCCAACGGATAATTAATCCAACAAATTTGTAGGATTATTAGTAATGGGATAGGAGTGTGATTATTAATCCAATGGATATTAATCCAATTGGATAGTGAATACCACACTAATTTAATAGGATTATTAATACTTCACTATTAATCTTTTGAATCAAACATGACCTAACTGTGCTCCACCTCCAACCAGCACCTTTGGTAGTCACTATTGCTATCTCCAATAGCCACTACCGCCATCTCCAATCTCTAACCCTCAGCCCTTCCACCTCTCTTCCCCACTAAAACATGCATCTTCTCCATTCAGACGATCCCCTCTAGTGACTCTCTCTACTATCGCTACCACCTTTCGGCCCTTTTTACCACTATAACCCTCCCTTTCCAACCCTTTCGCTACTTACTCTGTCTGTCTCTCTCTCTCTCTGTGTTTCTGTCTCTATCTCTATCTCTCACATGCACACACACACACACACACATCTAGGGTTACAAGATGGTGGATTAAAGAAGAAAAAACAACGATGGCGATGACACAAGATGGATATAGTGAGGATGCGATGGTGCCCGATAAAGGGGGGAAGATCTGAGGAGGGTTTTGAGGCAGTTCTAGAAGAAGGAGCTACGGAAGGTGAGATAGAGGGAGCTAGGGAAGGCGAGATAGAGGTTTTCAAAGTAGGTCAACGAATTGCGATGGTAGCAGTCGTAGGGCTAAAAGTGGTGGTTATGGGACAATGAGAGTGGCAATAGTATAAAATTGTGGGGCAGATTGATGGGGTTATATGGTGGGAGATGTGGGAAATAGTTGTGGGGGAGGTGGTATGACATGAAGGAAATGGTAGCAAGCGGTGGTGTTGTAGGAATTAGGATCCTTTCCTTGCATTTTTTACATGCAAGGTTATTGGGCTAACTTTTAGGCCCAATTTTGATAATTTAAACCGTTTATATTTTAAAATTTATTCAGTATATTATACTTGTAAAAAATTAAGTTGATCGGATATCAGAAAGTATGTGTTCAAAAAACTCGAATTAAAAACTATTTTTTTAAATAATTTAATAAACAGTTTTCCGAACACATACTTTTTGATATCCGATCAACTTGATTTTTTACAAGTATGATATATTGAACAAATCTTAAAATATGAACAGTTCGGATTATTAAAATTTGGCCTAAAAGTAGACCCAATAACCCTACAAGTAGAAAATGTAAGGAGGGGATCTTGATTCGGTGTTGTAGTAGTGTCGTAAATGGGGCAGGTAATGGCACTTGCAAGAGAGGTAATGAAAGAGATGGGTGTTAGTGAAACTAAGGTTAGAAAATTTTAGGGTTTGTGCCTATTTTGGTAATTTGATATAAAGATAAAATTGTAATTAAAACAAAAAAAAGTGAGTGTAATGAGATAAAAGTTTGGTGTAAATGGAATTACGGAATTACCAAACCAATGTCCTTGAACTCTTAAAAAGAGAGACTTCATTAAAAATTAACAGTGTCCTTTTTCCATTATAAAAATATTATTAAGGACTTTTTTCGTTGTGAAAAACGAATTAATAAGAAAAGGAAGTTAAATATTATATAAATTCAAATCTTATAAGAGTCTAATATAATTATATCAAATTTGTAAAATCTATTCGGTTTCAAACCTCAAAAAGATTAGTATAACTTACCCTTTTTATTCTATGTTTTCTTTTTTCGAAAATTAGAAAATTTATTAGATGAAGTACTTTCAAAAACTATTTATTGCGGGAAAAAATCTACTTTTTTTTTTTGTTTTTTAAAAAAAATGATTTCTATAATTTCAAAAAATATTTTTTATAAGAAATGAAAGTAAAATGAAAACTAAGATGTTTTCAAACTCCTCAATGCAATTTCCGCGACTTTCGCTGGCAATGTACAATCTTCAACTCAGCAGGTTACGCTAATAATTTTTTTTTTTTTCTTCTGATGTATCCAAAAAAAAAAAAAAAATCCATTCATTAATTTAATTCTGTGTCACTTCTACATAACTAACACATTGAACATCAAACACTACCTCTGCTATTATTTATTTTCAAACATAATAAATTGCACTCAGCATATCATGGCATTGGCATTACCAGTTTAACTTAATTATAAAGCCCAGTTCACAACAACATTCCATAAATGATGTCTCAAACAAAGCACAGATATCTAACTAAACTATCAGCCTGCATTCTCAAGCATTGCTCGAACCCTCATTGGAAGTCCATAAAGCCGAATGAATCCAGCAGCATCGGCCTGATCATAGATCTGCCCACTCTCAAACGATGAGATATCTTGCCTGTACAGACTATAGGGGCTTTTGCGACCAGTTACAGTCACAGAACCTTTGTACAGTTTGAGAGTCACTGATCCCGTGGTAGTTGCTGTGATCTTCTCCATGAAAGCATCCATGGACTCACGAAGAGGGTCAAACCACCTCCCCGCGTACACCAGCTCTGCATATTTGAGGGCAAGAGAGTCTTTAACTTGGATTGTTTCACGATCAAGCGTTAGAGACTCCAGCTCACGTGCAGCAGTGAAGAGGATGGTCCCACCGGGAGTTTCATAGACTCCACGGCTTTTCATTCCAACAAGCCGGTTTTCAACCATGTCAACACGCCCAATTCCATGTCGCCCACCAATTTCATTCAGCTCAGAAAGCAGAGATGCAGGGGAGAATTCCTTTCCATTGACTGAAACAGGAAGCCCTGAAACCATCCCAATTTGTACATATCTACATGGGGGGAAAAAAACAAAGAAACAAACACAAATCAAGATTTGACTAAATTAAAGGAATTGAAATGCACATCAAACAAGCAAACTCACTCAGGTTGGTTGGGTGCATCTTCTGGCTCAACAGTCATCATGTACATATCCTTGTTTGGCTCCTTTGCTGGATCTTCCAGGATGTCTCCCTTCATTGCCACACCACGGCATGCACACACACACATGACAGAGAGAAATTAATTTATGAAGAGTTAACAATATGTAGGATCTTAAATTCATCTTCTAAGGGAACAATTCTAAAAAGCTCAAATTAACTAGTCCTAGAAGTTTGACTGGGGAATGCATAGTCGACATCAAGCACTTGTATTACAGAACCCAAGCAAGAAGTTGAAAATTAAGCATTTAATTCCAGATTATAAAAGACTCCGCTGATCATACTGACACATCAATTTGAATACCTTTTTATATTTTTTTTATTTAAAATAAGACTAGATAGACTCCAATTTGTTTCCCTTCATTTAAAATTCCAAATGAAGTCGTTTTAAAGGTTATAAACTGCACACTATTGACAATAGAAAATTGAGAGATTCATAGTGACAATCAAGAAGCGTAAAGCCACAATCAGTCTTGGTACATGTCCTTATAAAGCAACTTGCAGACTTTACTCCAAATAATCACGAGTTACAAAACTATGTGCCTAAATGCAAGATATTAAACTGTAACTGAGTGCAACAAAAGCAAAAAATGAAGAGAGGGCGGGGGGGTGGAATATGCTCATATACCTCATGACTGAGGTGCCATAGGTTTCTGTCTCTGCTGTAGATGGATTTCTTTGTCACGGGGACAGGCACATTATGTTTTTTGGCATATTCAATGGCATCTTCTCTCCCTCGGATTTCCCATTCCCTCCAGGGAGCCACAACATTGAGTTCAGCATTTAGAGCAAAGAAAGTGAGCTCAAAGCGGACCTGTATATACAGTGCAGACAGAACTGTTGTGTAATTTACAAGAGCTGCTATAATAACTTTTAGAAACAACAAAGGGACTGTGTAGAAGAAGAATACCTGATCATTTCCTTTCCCAGTGCATCCATGAGAAACAGCATCAGCTCCAACTTCTCTAGCAACATCAACCATGGCCTGCCATTTGCAAGTAATGGTGAGACACTGAAGGCATGTTTGATTACTAGGATTGGGATTGTTAGTCCATGGACTCACAATCCCATATTTGATTGCAAATTTTATTAACCGGATTCCATGTACGGCAGACATTCAATCTAACAAAATTGGCAAATTTTTAATATTGAGAGGGACTGGGATCATAATTTCAAGTATGAAAGAAAAAAAACAAAATGAATACATAATAAATGGTTATCTCACTAATTTAATTGGATAACTAATCTTACACTAATTCATGAGATTATTAATCCTCTCACTATTAATCATTTTAATCAAACAAGGCCTAAGAGTATATAACTCGTAAAACAAAAGTAAAACAGATATATCAAATGTTACTTAAAAATGCAAACTTGAGAGATCTTAACAAGCTAAGCAACAACACAGAGGATCATAATGCAGATGAGAAAACTTTGCTTCATAATTTTATTTTGGGGACATTACCAAAAAAAAAAACCAAACAAACAAACCAAAAAACCAAAGTTTGACCCTTATCACAAATAAACCCCGAGTTTTAAACTTTGTCAATTTAAACCCTAATCTTTTAATTTATTTTCAATCTAAACCATTCAAATCGACAGAAAAAGTAGCCATTAAACTATGTAGGTGTACATTAAATCTCTAAAATACCCTTTTTCGTTGAGTTTAATGACTAAAATACAATTTCTAGTCAGTTTTACTTACAAAAAAAGGCAAATAGTTTAGATTGAAAATAAATTAAAAAATTAAGGTTTAAATTGACAAAATTATGAACTTGGGTTTATTTTGTTTCAAAGGTTAAATCTTGGGTTTTTATTTTTTTTTGTAATTTCTCCTTTTTTTTTTTTTTTTTTTGATATCTAAATGCATTAGAAGATATGCACGTGCTAAAACCCCCATTTCATGAAGCAGCAAATTGATGATACAACCAGCCACTAGCAGGAAAAATGCTCCTCTTCAAAAGCTACAACGCCAAGAAGGAATCATTTGTTTTCCATTTATTCACAAGATCAAAAGTTTCCCAAACTACTTCAATCCATCACATTTCGTAGAAATTAGTTATGACAATTACAGCCATCAAAGAAGCATTTCTGTACAGAAGCATTCATATAGCGGAAAAGAAGTCTACTTCTCCACCAACAGATAGTTGACTATTGCCCTCCCATCTCCTGATAAGAAGGGTATTACTACAAGGCTTATGTTTCATTCCCAGATGTTCAGGTTGTTTACTGAGAAGTCCATCCTGAAATCAACTGAGGGATCAATTTGTCATAGGGTGCTGCATTCATCTCTGAGGCATAATAGCATGTGCCAAAGAGCCAAACTTCAGTCCCATTTTCTCACGAAGATAAAACACATGCATTTACCAATAATAGGTGTTACCAATCTTATAAACAAGGCCATAGTTCTGACATTAGATAACAGAAACAAGCGAAACCATGAAATATCACATAAACTATAGGTACTTTAAATCATCAATTAACAAGATGTTGACCATTTAGAAGATGATGGAGAAAACAAGGAGTCTGTAATTGAAGGCAAAGAGAAGAATAGGAGAGTGGGAGAGTTCACCAACTACAGGAGCTCTTTGTCATCTCAAGAGGAAAGAAAGGTTTCTCAATTGCACTACTAAACAGTAATAAAAGGAAATGCTTTTAGAGCCATGCCTATCATTCTTTGTGCATGCCAAAGTGCACAAGAACATTGAGAAGTGAACAGAAGGGACAGTGTAGGTTTTGTCCAAGTGTGAGTGTTGAGTCTGCTGACAGTGCAGAATAAGGAAAGCTTAAAAATTGCAAGATAAATCAAAATACCCATACCATAATTAACATTTACTAAAGGGTTGTAGTTAAATAGAAGTTGGTGAGCATTTCTATACTGTAGTCTTGATGTTTCATAAGCTCTTCTCGAATTATCAGAATTTTTAGCCCAAAATCAAAGCTTAGGCTACTTATGTATATATATATTTAGTTCATTCCAAATCTTATACTTCCTTTTCTTTAAAAAAAAACTCATAATTTACGAGAAAAATACCCCAATCCAACACATTTCCTAGAAATTAGGTGTAACAATTCCAGTCATCAAAGAATCATCTATATATGGGAAAAGAACATTACTCCTCCATTAACAGATAATTGACTACTGTTCTCTGTACCTTACTCCATCACATGCCCTGTCCCTGTAGATGTTTCCTTCCCTCCAGATACTGAAGCATCCATATATGGGACTAGAATATCACTTCTCCATTAACTAATAATTGACTAATGTCATCCACCCTGTCTGTCTAGCTTATGTTTCCCAAATGATTAGGTAGGTGTTAGAATATTTTCTTATTTCCTTATTTAGATTAGATTATGATTGATTGTGATTCCTTAATCAGTCAATCAATCAATCAATATAAAAGGTGATTCTTTAATCAGTGCCTTAAGGCTTCCTTTTGTAACAGTTGATTGATTAATATAAAAGGTGATGATATCATAATCATCACCCAAGCTTTGTATTCTCTTAAATTACATACCGTTGCCCACACAGCTGCTGCCACCAACCAGCCATCATCTATCACCACCCATCCTTCACTGCTGGTCCCTGAATCTCTGTCGGAACCAACCAAGGTCCCACAGAGCTGTTTCGGCTTCAACCGAAGGCCTTTCTGGCCTAGTTGACCCTTGTGAGGGCTGTCCTAGCCTCTCTTTGGGTATTTCGGCTATTGTGGGTGAGTGTTTGAGGCATGCCCATCTTCTATTGCCCCAAGTTTCATTCCCTCTACTTTCTTGAACACAGTTCAACACTTGTTTTGATTGGAGATTCGTTTTCCTGTATTTGATTTATTTTTTGGGTCCATAGATGACCCATTAATTTGATTGTTATGCTCCCATAGTGGTCTGTATGTGATTTTGCTTGTTCCAACCCATTCTATTCCTCTTTCCATTCTTGTGATTCGTGCAAGGTTCTTTGGATTAAAATTGTAGAGTTCTTATGGCTGACCTAACTAGTGAATCCACCACTACTTTTCACCCATCTAAAGGGGAGAGCTTCAGTCCAGTTATGACTACTACATCTGAGAACCTGAACCCTAGCCTCAAAATCACCACCGTTTTATTTAATGGTCAAAAATTACCTTCATGGTCTCAATGTCTAACATTTTTTCTGAAAAGTAGGGGGAAGATGGGATATGTCAATGGGAGAGTTCAAGCACGAGGTATTATATATCCTGGCTATGACCAATGGGAGATTACCAACTCTTTAATCATGGGGTGGCTCATTCATTCCATGGTTCTTGAGATTGGCGAAGGCTATTTATCCATGGATACTGCCCAGGATATTTGGGAAGCAGTCACTGCTACATATTCTCGAAAAGGAAAATTTTCTCAGTCTTTTGAGCTGGCCGGTCTATTAAGCGTTCAATACAGGGGGAGCAGATAGTTCTCCAGTATTACACCTTTCTGACTAACGGTTGGAAACGCTTAGATCATCTCCTGAATTACAAGCCTCTCTGTACAGTTGACTCAGTTAATTAGCAAAAGTTTCTTGCATAGGAGAGGGTCATCAAATTTCTGGAAGGCCTCAATGAGGAGTCTAATTTGGTCCGGAGTCGTGTCCTTGGCATGGATAATCTTCCATCTCTTCAAGAGGCCTTTGCATATGTACAGAATGAGGAGAGGCGTCGTTCTACTATGTTACCACTAGCTACTGGAGACTGTTCAACATTACTTTCTGCTCCTTTTCGAGATGAAACTGGTTTGTCACTATCTCTTTCCCATCCTTCAGGGAAGGATACTATGTTCTGTGATTATTGCCACAAGCCGCGGCATACTCGTGAGACGTGTGCGAAGCTTCATAGGGCTCCATCAGGGAATCGGGGTGATCAGTCTGATACTAGAGGCGGTCAATCATGCCAATCTAGAGGACGTGACTCTAATCCACAGGCCCATCAGTCTAGTGCTATTGACACCCTTGATTATACTTCCGCTTCAATTGGTCCGATTTCTGATAGTTTATCTAGCATGACTTCTCCTGAGCTTGAGGCTGTTTTGCATCATTTACTAGCCCGTCAATCCATTGTTTACAAACCCAAACTGGACCGGCCAGTCAGACCGGTTGGACAGGGAACCGGGCCTTGTTCCGGTCTGGAAAACCCTCTAAACCCGGACTAAGGCCAAAGCCGGTGTAAAATTGAAAAACCAGTAGACCCGGCGGTCGAACCGGTAGAACTGGTGACCCAGACTAGGTTTTGAGGGTCGGCCCATTCTTTTGTTTTGTTGTTGTTGTTGTTGTTTTTTTTTTTTAATTCTGTCTTTAACTTTTTTTTTTCTTCTTTTTTTTTCTTTCTTTCTTTCTTTCTTATATATTTATATATATATATATATATATATTTCAAAATTTTGACTAAAAATTCTTACTTCAAGAGTCTCCTCTCATAAGGAGGAGTCTCATTGGAAGCTTGAGGAGATTATGAAAGCCTATTGCTATTTATAGGAAAAGATTTTTCAAAGAGAACCTACAAAATTCTATGTGGAATTCAATCAAATTATTTGAATCATATTGATTGGAGGGAGAGTTGAAAATTTTATTTCCCTCCAAAATTAAATCTAGCATTCAATCAATTTGTTTGGAGGGAATGTCAAAAAAATTTAATTTCTTTAAAACAAGTGACTTTTTCTAATCAGTTATGATTTTATTAAATATTATTAATAAATAATATGCAACAATTTTTATTTTTATTTAAGTATTTATATATATATTTATTTATTTATAATTTATAATTTATAATTATATTTTTTAATTATATAATATTAATTATGACATCATGGTTCAACCGTTAGTTCAACCGCTTTGACCCGACGGTTGAACCGGTGACCCGTCCACCTGGTCCCTTTTCCGGTTCGCTCACCGGTCCGGTTTTCAAAACATTGTGTCAGTCTTCTACTGCTTCCAGTGCATCTTCCTCGTCGTTTGCCCGCTCAGGTAACTTAGTCTCTTCTCCTAGTGCTTTCCTTTCTCATAAGTCTTTGCCATGGATTATTAATTTTGGTGCCTCAGATCATACGTATGGGTCTTTTGACCTTTTCTCAGCATGTAAGTCCTCTTCAGGTCAAGACAAAGTTAGGATTGCAAATGGTTCTGTTTCTTTTATCTCTAGGAAAGGTTTAACACATATCACCCCTACCTTACCTCTGTCTTCAGTGCTCCACATTCCCAATTTTCTATTAATCTTCTATCCTTAAGTTGTATTACTAAGGATTCGAACTGTAGTGTGACATTTTTTTCTTGATCATTGTCTTTTTCAAGACCTTGCCACAAGGAGGATGATTGGCAGTGGTAGTGCAGAAAATAGTCTTTATTTCGTGGATCAACTGAACAAGCTTGCTCATCATTCCATCTAGTTTCCAACCACTAAGGAGGATTTATGATTGTGGCATCAGCGTCTTGGACATCCTTCTTTTCATTTACTTAGGTATTTATTTCCGTTTGTGTTTACAAACAATAATGTGTCTGAATTTCTTTGTGAGCCTTGTCAACTTGGCAAACAAAACCAAGCTTTTTTTGCTCCAAGTCTTAATAAAAGTTTAGCTCATTTTTCTTTAATACATTTTGATGCATGGGGTTCATCTTGTATTGTATCTTTAAAAGGCCATAGATGGTTTGTTACCTTTATCGTTGATTTTTGTCGTACTAAGTTTATCTCATGAAAGAAAAAAGTGAGGTTTTTTCTATATTTCAAAATTTTCATAAAATGATTTGTACTCAGTTTGGGGCAATTGTCAAAATCTTACGTTTTGATAATAGGAGTGAATACATCGATTCAGGGTTAGAGAGCTATTTTTCCACTCATGGCATTATACATCAGACATTTTGCACCAATACCCCTCAACAAAATGGAGTTGTTAAGCACAAGAATCATCATCTTCTTGATATTGCTCGTTGCATGTGTTTTTCTATGAGCGTGCCTCGGTCCTACTGGGGCGAGGGCGTTCTCATTGCAACCTATCTCATTAATCCTCCTACCCAAGGTTTGCAAAAACAAGCTCCACTTCAAGTCCTTCTTGGTTCAGAGTCTTTGTTTTCGATTCCCCCTAAAATATTTGGCTGTGTCTATTTTGTCCACAATCATTCTCCTATTTGTGGTAAGTTGGACCCTCGCTCTCTCAAGTATGCTTTCCTCAAATACTTGCCTACTCAAAACGGGTATAAGTATTATCACCCTCCTTCTCGTAAGTGGTTTGTGTCTATGGATGTCACATTCTTTGAGTCCCAGTCCTACTTCTTGTCTTCTCCGGTGTCAAGCCTTGGTGTGAAGAGATTCTTGTTGTCCCCGTTGCTCCTATGGTGGAACCAATTGTTCCTTCACCACCTATTATTGGAACTATAGAATCCAATGCCACGAAGGACATGGAAGGGCAAATTTATGTCAGTGACAAAGACAGACAGAAAGTTACTTGGATACAAGAGACCACTTCTGCTCACCCACTGCCATCTCCTACTTCTAATAAGAGTCCAAGTAACTGTGAACCTCTTGTTTCTCTTGAGTCTACTGATATTGGTATTCCTGACACTACTGATCTTGATATTCCTATTACCAAGAGAAATGGTGCGAGATCTTGTACTCAACATCCTATCTTAAACTTTGTGTCCTACTCTCATTTGTCTTCCTCTTGCAGAGCCTTTGTGTCAAACATTTCCTCTATTAGTATTCCTAACCATTTTCTGGATGCTCTTGCTACCTCTGAATGGAAACTTGCCATGATTAAGGAAATGAAAGCATTCGTAAGAATGACACTTGGGAATTAACTGAGTTACCTAAGGGCAAACGACCGGTAGGATGCAAATGGATGTATACTGTGAAGCACAAAGCAGATGGTTTCATTGAGCATTACAAGGCTCAACTTGTGGCAAAATACTTCACTCAGACTTATTGAGTAGACTATCAGAAGACTTTTGCACCAGTGGCTAAGATGAATTCAGTCAGAATACTTCTCTCTCTAGCAACTAATTTGGATTGGTCACTTCATCAGTTTGATATAAAGAATGCTTTCTTACATGGTGATCTAGAAGAAGAGGTATATATGGACATTCCTCCTGGTTTTGAGGATCATCAGATAGAGGGTAAAGTATGCAGGCTTCGGAAATCGTTATATGGTCTTAAACAGTCTCCAAAGGCTTGGTTTGAGAGATTCATTCAGGCTATGCTTAAATATGGTTTCAATCAGAGTCAGGCAGATCACACTTTCTTTGTGAAACATTCCTTACGTGGTAAGACTACAGCTCTCATTGTTTATGTGGATGACACAGTGCTTACAGGCGATGTTAGTGAGGAAATACCCCTGTTGAAGAAATATTTAGCTAGTGAGTTTGAAATCAAAGACTTGGGAAACTTGAAGTATTTTCTGGGAATCGAAGTTGCTAGCTCCAAGGATAGGATTTTCATCACACAAAGGAAATATATTCTTGACCTTTTGAAGGAAACAAGGATGCTTGGATTTAAGGCCTGTAATACCCTACTGGAACCTAATCAGAAACTTGGTGATGATGAAGGGGAAGCAGCTATTGATAGGGGAGTTATCAGTGACTAGTGGGTAAGCTCATTTACTTCTCACTTTCGTCATGATATTATTATTGCTAACAATATGGTTAGCCAGTTTATGCATGCTCTTTATCAAATTCACTTAGAGGCTATTATGAGAATTCTGAGGTACTTGAAATCTTCTCCTGGAAAGGGCCTTTACTTTTCCAAACATGATCACCTCAGAGTGGAGCCTATACAGATGCTGATTGGGCAGGGTCAATAACTGATAGGAGATCTACATCAGGATATTGTACCTTTGTGGGCGGCAATCTTGTTACTTGGAGGAGTAAGAAATAGAATGTGGTGGCTAGATCGAGTGCAAAAGCTGAGTTTAGAGTTATGACACAAGGTGTATGCGAACTATTGTGGATGGATCAGATTGTTGTTAAGTGATCTGGGGATGGACCAGACATACTCTATGCGGCTATATTGTGATAATAAGGCTGCCATCAACATAGCTCATAATCATGTTCAACATGACAGGACAAAGTATGTTAAGATTGATCGCCACTTCATCAAGGATAAACTCACCAGCGGCATGATATATACTCCTTTTGTAAAGTCAAGCGAACAACTTGCAGACATCCTCACCAAAGGAGTTGAGAGTAAACCATTTCATGACATTTTAGGCAAGCTGGGCATGTGAGATATCTTCGCACCAGCTTGAGGGGGAGTGTTAGAATATTTTCTTATTTCCTTATTTAGATTAAATTGTGATTGATGGTGATTCCTTAATCAGTCAATCAATTAATCAATATGAAAAGTGATTCCTTAATAAGTGCCTTAGGGCTTCCTTTTATAACAGTTGATTGATTATTATAAAAAGTGATGATATCATAATCATCACCCAAGCTTGGTATTCTCTTAAATTACAGTAGGTTTCTAAGAAGTCTATCTGAATTCAACTGAAGGACCCATTTGTTACAAGGGTGCTACATATGAGAATATTACGATTATGGAAATATATATTTTAGGTTGATTGTATCTTTTAGATTGATTGTGTGCATATTAGATTGATTGTATAGGGTTATTTCCTATTTTAGATTAGGTTTATGATTGCTATATATATCGGTTGTACTCTTTGTATTTTACATATTGAATATACGAGTTAATTATCTTCAGAAAACTTATATGGTATCAGAGCTTGGTTCGAAAACCTAGCCTCCACTGTCTCTGTCTTCGTGTACGAAACCCAAGTTTCTCAGTCTCGTCTTAGGTCGCGATCATCTTCAGTCATCATCAGCAACTCGTGATCAACTTCAGCCCCCTGCTTCATCGTGACTCAGTCGTGGTACTTCTGGTTCGTGAACTCAGTCCCTCTGGTTCGCAAACTCCATCGTTGTGCTTCTGAGTTAGGTCGCGATCGTCTTCAGCCGTCGTCTTCAGCCATCGCAACTCACCTCGCGATCGTCTTCAGCCATCACGACTCCGTCTTGGTCTTTTGAAGCTTCTCTGGTTCACAATTAGTCTTGGTATCGATACATATAACGGATTTGCTAGTATTTACGCTTTGACCCCAAAATTTCATTGATTATTACACTTGGACTGGTTCTCTCGTGACTCAACTTCTGCTATGTGGCTTGTCATATGAGTGACTAACCCTTTTGGTTTGCATTGCAAAGCTCTCTGATTGTTCTCTGATTCGTCTTCGCTGATTACTGGTTTGTCTTCTCTGGTTCTTTGCTTCTGTAGTTTGGCCCATGACAATTCACTTGTGATATTAATTTTCAGGTTATTACAGTTTGACCCCTCATTTTTCTGGTTATTAGACTTGAACTTTTGGTTTGGCTATTTTGCTCAGTTTTTTGGTTCGTAGATGTCTCTGGCTTCGGATGAGTGTGCCTTCTGCCATCAAAGGGGCCATTGGAAGTATCACTATCCTAAGAAGGGATGTCTGTCTAGCTCGTCTTCTCAGCAATGTTGGACCCAGGTTTGCCTTTCTTCTTCGAGTAATTTTCAAGCTTCCGCCGGTTCTACTGCATCTACTCTAGCTCTTGATACTGACTTGGCTTCCTTGAGAGCTTAGATTAATCAACTTTAGCATACACTGTCTACCTCCCAGCCCTCCCTGTCTGCCTTCATTGTTTCCTCTCTTCATTCAGGTTTGCTTGGGACTTCTTCAGGTATCTCTTTGCCTGTCTAGATTTTTGACTCTAGTACTTCTCATCATATGACTCCACATCTTTTCTTACTTCAAAATTGTACTCCCCCTCTCTCTCCTATTACTGTTAATGCTGCTACTGGGTCTGGTATATCTGTTATATATGTTGGGTCTGTCTTACCATCTACTACGTTTGCTGTCTCTATTCCATCTGTCCTTTATGTTTCTCAGTTATCTGTCAGTTTATTATCTATCAGTCAGCTTGATTCATCCGGTTTTGATATTGTCTTCTCTTCTTCTATCTGTTCTGTATAGGATCGGATGTCCAAGTAGCAGATTGGGACTGGCCGTAGAGTTGGAGACCTCTATGTGATGGACATCCTACATCTTCCTATGGCACTCCCTCTAACTGCCTTTTCCTCTTTTCAGTTAGATTCTCTGTCTAGTCCTTTCTACTTGTGGCATTCTAGATTAGGGCATTTGTCTGCTGATCGCTTACGGTTTTTAGCTCAGTCTGGTATATTGGGTAAAGTTTCTCCTAGTAAATTTACTAAGTGCTGAGGGTGTAAACTTGCCAAAATAACAGCCTTACCTTTCGTAAAAGTACTTCCATATCTAATATACCGTTTTCTTTAGTTCATACTGATGTTTGGGGCCCTTCTCCTATTCTCACCAGAGGAGGTTCTGCATACTATGTGTCATTTGTTGATGATTGCACCCATTACACTTAGGTTTATCTTATAACTCATAAGTCTGACTTCTATCAGATATATCGTACCTTTCAGTCTATGATCACTACTCAGTTTGGGTCTACAATTAAAGTGTTACGATCTGACGTGGGTGGAGAATATTTTAAAAATGAGTTTTGTGAGTATTTAGCCTATTTGGGTACCTTTCACCAAACTTCATGTACTGATACACCTGCCCAAAATGGTCGGGCTGAGCATAAACACCATTACCTCCTTAAGACAGCTAGATCTCTTCTTCTCTCTGCCTCAGTCCCAGCTCCGTTTTGGGGAGAAGCAGCTTTAACTACTGCTTTTCTTCTCAACCGTATGCCTACTCCCCTTCTTTCTGGTCGGTCTCCTTATGAGGCTCTGTTCTTTCACCTTCCCGATTACTCCCTCCTTCGTGTGTTTGGGTCTACTTGTTTTGTCCTTCTTTCCCGTAAAGATCGAACCAAACTTAGTGCCCGGTTTGTCCTATGTGTCTTTTTGGATTATAGTCCTACTCAAAAAGGCTATCGGTGTTACAACCCTGTTTCCCGTCGTCTTTATGTCTCCCGTCATGTTTCTTTTCTCGAATATCTGCCTTACTTTCAGCTTCCTCCTGCCACTATTCCAGTTTCCAAAGAGGATTTGGTTCACATTGACCCATTTCCTTCTGAGGTACAGTCTGATGAGTACATCTCCACTGTCCCTCCTGAGCTTGTTTCATCTTATCCACCTCCCACCCTTCTGTTGAGTATCTTTCCACTGACTCCCCCAAGGCTATTCCTACTTCACCTCTGGCCACTTCTCCTCCTCTGTTGTTAGTCTATTCTCGTCCCAAGGCTCCTCCTCCACTAGTTCTCTCTGTTCCGATTGCTCCTCCTTCTGCTTCTGAAAACTCGGATCCTTCTCTTCACCCATTTCCTACTTGAGAGCGTTGTCCTCCAAACAAGTTAGGTTGGTCTAATACATGTTTTTTTGCTTTCTATTGTACTTTTTTGTCTACTATTCATTCTTTTACAGAACCTCAGTCTTAGAAGGAGGCCTGTCAGGATCCAAATTGGATACGAGCTATGGAGGATAAGTTGTTTGCCTTGCAAAAGACTAACACTTGGACGTTGGTTCCCTTGCCTGTTGGCAAGAATCTGGTTGGTTGCAAATGGGTCTATAAGTCAAGACTCATTTCGATGGTTCTCTCGAGCGATACAAAGCTCGATTGGTTGCCAAAGGTTTCTCGCAGGAGTATGGTATTGATTATGAGGAGACCTTTGCCCCTGTTGCCAAGATGACTACTGTCCATACTTTGATTTCTGTTGTTGCTGTTCGACATTGGCCTCTCTATCAGATAGACGTTAAGAATGCTTTTCTTAATGGTCATCTTACTAAGGCGGTCTACGTGCGTCCACCTCTTGGCCTTTCTTCATTCATCTAGGCAGGTTTGCCGACTTCGGCATGCTCTCTATGGTTTGAAGCAATCTCCTTGTGCTTGGTATGATCACTTTCAGATTGCTATTACCGAGCTTAGATTTCACCCTTCTGCCTCCGACTCTGCTTTGTTTCTGAGATATACCTCGGCTGGCTTTGTTGCTCTCTTACTATATGTGGATGACATGATCATCAGTGGTTTTGACCTTTCTGCTATCTCTTCGGTCAAGCAGCATCTCTTCCGTACCTTCGAAATGAAGGATCTCGGTCCTTTGCGGTATTTTCTTGGTATTGAGGTTGCTTATTCTCCAAAGGGCTATTTTCTATCCCAAGCTAAGTATGCTAATGAGGTCATTCAGCGTGTTAGTCTTACTGATACTAAGATTTCTGATACACCTATTGAGCTTAATATGAAGCTTAACTCTACTGATAGTGTCCCATTGGATGATCCTACTTTATATCGAGAGCTTGTGGGTTGCTCACTCTATCTGACGGTTACTCGTCCTGATCTTGCCTATGATGTTCATGTGATTAGCTAGTTTGTTTCTACTCCTCGCTCTACACATTGGGCTACTTTGGTTCGGATTTTCCGCTATCTCCGGGGCACTATCTTTCAAGGTTTACTGTTGGCTTCTATTTCCTTTTTGGACTTAGTGGCTTATGCTGATTCTGATTGGGCTGGTGATGTCACTGATTGCAAGTCCACTTCTGACTTCTGCATGTTTCTTGGTGATTCCTTGATTTCTTGGAAGAGCAAGAAACAGACTGTTGTTGCACGTTCCATTGCCGAGGCTGAGTACCGTGCTATGGCTCATACCACTGCTGAGATTGTTTGGCTTCGTCGTCTCTTGACTGATTTGGATGTCCCTCGGTCTTCTTTGACATCCCTTTACTGTGACAACCGCAGTGCTATTCAGATTGTCCATAACACTGTCTTTCATGAGTGTCCTATGAAGTACATTGAGATTGATTGTCATTTTATCTGTCAGCATTTGCAGTCTAGCTCCATCTCACTTCCTTTCGTCTCTTCGGCATTGCAACTTGCTGATTTCTTTACCAAGACTCACATCACTACATACTTTCAGTTTCTTCTTGGCAAACTCTCAATGTTTTCTGCTCAAACACCTTGAGTTTGAGCAGGGGTGTGAGAATATTCCGATTATCTTTTAGATTGATTGTGTGCATATTAGATTGATTGTATAGGGTTATTTCCTATTTTAGATTAGGTTTAGGATTGTTATATATATCGGTTGTACTCTTTGTATTTTACATAATGAAAATACGAGTTAATTATCTTTAGAAAACTTACATTAAATTGTGATTGATTGTGATTCCTTAATCAGTCAAAAGGTGATTCCTTAATAAGTGCCTTAGGGCTACAGTTGATTGATTAATATAAAAAGTGATCATAACATAATCATTACCCAAACTTTGTATTCTCTTAAATTACAGTAGGTTTCTAAGAAGTCTATCTGAATTCAACTGAAGGACCCATTTGTTACAAGGGTGCAGCAGTCATCTGAGGCATAATATCACGTGCCAAAGAGCCAAATTTTCAGCCCCATTATCACGAGTGATTAAAATTAATTCCCATGAATAGAAATGCATGTAATTACTAAAATGGGTGCTATTGAACATACAAACAAGGCCTTAGTTCTTCTGAAAAACAATCCAAAAAATTAAAATTTCAAATAAAAACAGACATGGCAGGTTTGAACCAATGAACTAGCACATACAACTATGGGCACTTTAATTCATCAATAATTGTGATGTAGGGCATTTAGAGATTACGGAGAAAGCTCATACTTGAAGGTGAAGAGAAGAATAGGAGAATGGGAGAATGCATCAATTACAGGAGTTCTTTCCTAAATTTTTTTGGGTTGGTAAAGCTTCCTCAGTTGCCTGAATGAACAATAATAAAGCAGAATTGCTTCCACAGCCATGCCTATTATCTTTTTGCATGTGGAAGTGCATGCACAAGAAGTGGACAGAGGGGTATAGGTATGTGGCTTATGCCCAAGTAGAAGTGCAGGAAGCGTTAAATGAGGAAAGCTTAAAAAATGAAGTCATACTTCCAGGTAAACAATAGTTAACAGAAGCAATTACATATCACTCCTCATTCATCTTATTGTTTAATTCATTCTTGCTGCTTACCTTTGCAATAACAGGCCGGGCCATTGAGGTCCCCAGCAGGTACTTCCTTTCATAGATTGCACCAGCTCGCAAACAAGGAAATATGTAGTCTCTCACAAATTCCTCCTTCAAATCCTTCACAACTAATTGACAAGCTCCACTTGCCTTAGCCTTTGCTTCTAAACCTTCCAATTCACTAATACCCTGTGAAAATTTAGCATTTGGTAACAAGCATGTGATAAAACAAGGAGGGACCAGTAGGAGTTCATCATGCTCTTGTACAAACAAAAGAATATCACCTCAGCTTAAACTGATTTTTATTAACAGAATTCAACAACAAATAGATATTAAATAAAAAGTTCAATGTTTCAAATTACAGCATACCTGGCCAACGTCCGCAGTGAAGCAAACAACTTCACAGCCATAATTCTCCCTGCAATACGCAAATTGGAATATGTCACAGGAATGAACATGAGATCAACAGAAATGCTATTTGCAGCATTAAACTGAAGAATACAAAAGCATTTCCCCCCAAAGGCCACCCTCTTTAAGCAGTGGAGTGCTACTCCTTAAACTTGACTTTACATCAGAAATTTTACCCAGAACATGCCATGTGCTTGCATGTCTCATCCAATGAATTAGAAATCAGCACTATTTTAAGATGAATATACCACACCTCTTAGTGTGGTAGGTGCACTTTGGAAAAATAGATTGGCGTGTTTGTAAATAAAGATGTTTTTCAGGTACAACACACCACAGTATACATGCCTGGGCCATATTCAAATTAAAAGAAGAAGAAGAGCATACCTTAACCATGGCACAATGACTGAGGTATCTAAGCCACCACTATAGGCTAGAACCACTTTATTTAATTTTCTGCGTAAGAATCCCCCATTCCCAGAAGAACCTTCTGTCTCTTTTTCACTGGTCAAAACCGCTTGAATGGAGTTTTGAAGGCCAGACAATAAAGACAATGCAGGAAATAAGTACAAACAAACCTCAAACAGACTAGCAAAAAAGCATCAGACATCTCAAATAGTATTTACAAGTAAAATACCGTTAAGTAAAATAATACACAAGATAATCCAAGATTGAAATCTTTCCCAAACTTGATTCTGTTTTAATATTAGGTAACAATACAAGAAAACAGAACTTGCAGAAACTGTAGTTATATATTGAACATGTATAATCGTATCAATACTAATGATTTAGGAGAATATAGACTGGCATTGTTGAAAATGAAGGTTAATCTTGGCAAATGAAAGGGAAAAACACAAAAGGTAGTATTAGAAGGACATTACAATAACAGCAAGAAGGCCTAAATATTATACTTTAATGGTGCATTTATTTTGACGGAAACATTTTCCTACAGAAAAGATTTTCCAAAAAATATTTATTTTGTAAAAAAATGTCTTCCTGTGTTTAGTAGCAATCTTGAAATTAATGTGTTAGTGGTAATCGTGGCAGTGGTGGCAGGGTGGTTGCAGTGATGGGGTGACAACAGGGTGGGGAGTGGGGGTAATGGCGGTAGGGTGGTACTGGTTGTTATGCCTAGGGTCCAAAAACAAATACCAATACACAAAAAAGCGACAAGATTTACATGGTTCGGCAATGTACCTACATCCACAGTCAGTGGGTTTCACTATATTTGGAAAGAAAATTACAACATTGTGTTTCACTCACCCAAACCCCTTACAAACCCAGTACCACACCTCACTCTCTTGCCTCTACACACTCAAATTCTACACTCAACCCATCGCATACACTCCTTATTTTATACATGAAATGGCAGAGCCAAAGTCAGCACAACCACCAACAAGGGCCCCCAAGATTGGCTAGCATATCATCTTCCCAAGATGGCTGCCACTTAGACTTTCATGCCACCATTCGGTTGGGAGAAACTAAGCCACCAAACAACAAATCTCTACCTTGGCGAGGATTCTCCATCCAACCTAGTAATCGATCAACGTTGCCATGCACCCGAAGGTGCTCAATTCCGAGAGACATTGACCAAGTTCAAACAATGTTGGAACTTGATCCCAATTACCACTTTAGTGAGCATATCCGCAGGATTATTTGCAGTACCCACCTTCTAAAGTAGAATATCCCCTTCATTCACACGAGATTAATGAGGTATTGTCGCCTCTCGTTTAGCACGTGTCTATTCATATACTGCTAGCTTTAGTTGCCCAGTTTGATCTTGAGCTAGCCCAACTCGATGTCAAAACTACTTTCTTACATGCAGATTTGGAAGAATAGATATACATGTCCTAGCCGGATGGTTTTAAAGTCACTAGAAAGGAAAATTGGACCTGCAAGCTAAAAAAAATCGTTGAACGATTTCAAGCAGTCTCCAATTTGATCGGTTTGTGACAGAACAAAGGTACACAAGAAGCCATTTTGATCATTGTGTATATTTCCGTAAGCTTCCTAATGGTTCATTCATCTATTTGCTCTTATATGTGGATGACATGCTAATTGCATCTAAGAGCAAGGTGGAGATTGACTGACTATTGACATACTGAAGGCACAGTCAAAGGGTGAGTTTGAAATGAAGGATCTCAGAGAAGCAAAGAAAATCCTTATAATAGAGATTAAGAGAGACAAAAAGAAGGGCATAGTTTGTTTGACACAAACGCGGTACTTGAAGAAGGTATTACACAGGCTTGGAGTAGATGGGCAAACAAAGCCTGTAAGTACACTGTTGGCCTCTCATTTTAAGCTTAGTGCTTCAATGTCTCCACGCACAAAAGATGAATGCAAGCATATGGCTTAGATTTTGTATGCAAATGTATTCGGTGCACTAATGTATACTATAGTTTGTACAAGACTTGACATTTCACATGTTGTTAGTATAGTGCATAGGTATATCCATGATCTAGGGAAAGGTCACTGGCAGGCAATGAAATGGATCTTATGATACATTCATGGCACGGTTGATGTTGGTTTGAAGTTCAAGAGAGATAATAGAATTGGCCAAATTTTGGTTGGATACATTGCTAGTGATTTAGATATTCGCTAGTCGACTACAGGGAATTTCATTACTCTTACTAAAGGGCCGATGAGTTGGATGCTAACATTAATGGTGGCTTTGTCTACTACAATGGCAGAGTACATGGTAGTGACATAAACCTTTAAGGAGGCCATTTGGCTACATAGGTTGATTGGGGGATTGTTTAGGAGCACGTTGAGGTCTACTGCAACAACCAGAGTGCTGTTTATTTAGCAAAAACTAGGTTCATTCCCACACCAAGCACATTGATGTTTGTTTCCATGTCATTCAAGAAATTGTGAATGGAGGGATAATTTGCTTTAGAAGATTGGTATTGCAGATAATCCAGCTAATATACTAACTAAAGTGGTATCTGGGATCAAGTTTCAACATTGTTTGAACTTGGTCAATATCTCTTGGAACTGAGCATCTTCGGGTGCATGTGAGCATTAATCAATCAGTAGGTTGGAAGGATAATCCTCGCCAATGTAAAGATGTTTTGTTTGTTGGCTCAATTTCTCCCAGCCGAATGATGACCTGAAAGTCAAAGTGGCAGCTAACTTGGGAAGATGACGTGCCAACCGAACTATTCTGTTGTAGGGTGGTTGTTGTCAATCTTGGTGGATCTTGTTGGTGGCTGTGTAGATTTTGACTCTAGGTCTACCATTTCATGTATAAATAAGGACTGTATGGGATGGGTAGAGTGTGTAGAATTCGAGTCAACAAACAACAGTGGTAAAGTGGTGGTGATAGTAGTATGTACTAGAGACTGGGTGTTTTGTGCGATTTATATTTCTTCGTTTGTTTTAGCTTTGCTCATAGATACTTGTTTAATTATAGAGAACTTCTTGTCCTCCTTTGTAATTTTTCCCCTTTCGTTTAATAAATTTATTTTTGTTGTTTATAGAATAAAAATTAAAAACGAAAAAAAAAAAAAAAAAAAAAAATTACATTGGTAAGTGAAGCTTGTAGGGATTAACCAGCTTAGGGTTTGATACGATATCATCCCCTATTTATATAAATGAAGATTAAGGTTTGTAACTATTACAAGATAAGACAATTACAAGATGAGCCCTGAGGGCATAAAATAATTACAAATCAATAACTCAGATAATAATATAATATGCTAACACTCCCCCTCAAGCTGGTGCGAAGATATCTCTCTCATGCCCAGCTTGCCTAATATGTCATGGAATGGTTTATTCCCAACCCTCTTGGTGAGAATGTCAGCAAATTGTTCACCAGACTGGACAAAAGGAGTACAAATGGTACCACCAGTGAGTTTCTCCTTAATGAAGTAGTGATCAATCTCAACATGTTTTGTCCTGTCATGTTGAACTGGATTGTGAGCGATGTTGATGGTAGCCTTATTATCACAGTATAACTGCATGGAGTTCGTCTGATCAATACCTAGATCACTCAACAATAACTTGATCCATAAAAGTTCACACACACCTTGTGCCATAGCTCTAAACTCAGCTTCTGCACTTGACCTGGCAACCACATTCTGTTTCTTACTCCTCCAAGTAACTAGGTTGCCTCCAACAAGGTGCAATACCCTGAAGTCGATCTCCTATCAGTTACTGATCCAGCCCAGTCAGCATCTGTATAGGCTTCTACACGAAGATGATCATACTTTGAAAAATAAAGACCCTTACCAGGAGCAGACTTCAAGTACCTCAAGATTCTCATGACTGCCTCAAAGTGAATCTGATGAGGAGCATGCATAAACTGACTAACCACACTGATAGCAACAGCAATATCAGGACGGGAGTGAGATAGGTAAATGAGCTTACCCACTAATCGCTGATAGCTCCCCCTATCAACAGCTTCTCCTCCTTCATCATCCCCCAATTTCTGATTGGGTTCCAGTGGAGTGGCGCATGCCTTGCAGCCAAGCATCCCAGTTTCCTTCAACAGGTCCAGCACATATTTTCTCTGTGAGATAAATATCCCATCCTTAGAGCGAGCAACTTCAATTCCCAGAAAATACTTCAAGCTTCCCAAGTCTTTGATTTCAAACTCACTAGCTAAATATTTCTTCAACAGAGGTATTTCCCCACTATCATTGCCCGTAAGAACTATGTCATCTACATAAACAATAAGTGCTGTAGTCTTACCACGTGAGGAATGTTTCACAAACAAGGTGTGATCTGCCTGACTCTGTTTGAAGCCATATTTAAACATAGCCTAAGTGAATCTCTCAAACCAAGCCCTTGGAGATTGTTTGAGACCATATAATGACTCAAAAATCAATCACACACAAGAACACAACAATATTTACGTGGTTCGGCAATTGCCTACGTCCACGGAGAGCTATCACTATAGAATTTTTCCCGGAGGGAGATTACACTCACACCTCACCTTCACTCTCTATAGAACTCTCAAACTCTCACAATCTCTCACAGATGTGTTGTTGTTGTTTCTTGATTTTTCTACCCCTCCTCCTCACCTCAATTTATACACAATTGAGGGAGGAGGTGATTGGTTGTCACCAAACCCATTCCACTCTCTAGTGGGTTGGCCATTGGGGTAGTGGAGAAGATGGTGCTGCATTATATATTGCCACTATATGTCCACTAACAGCCACTAACATATTATATACATCACTAACATATTATATACATCCACTAACATAATATTAAGGCAATAATAATCAAATTTCCAGCACTCCCCCTCAAGCTGGTTTGAAGATATCTTCCATAGCCAGCTTGCTAGTCAGCTTATCAAATTGCTTCTTGTGTAGTCCCTTCGTTAGCACATCAGCTAATTGTTCACCTGTTGGAAGGTAGGTCATACAGATTATGCCAGCATTGATTTTCTCCTTGATGAAATGTTTATCCACTTCTATATGTTTTGTGCGATCATGTAGAACTGGATTATGAGCTATAGATATAGCTGCTTTGTTGTCACAATAGACCTTCATAGGTGTCGGGTGAGAAAGCTTTAATTCTTCAAGAATTCTTTTAATCCACATTACTTCACAGATTCCATGGGCAACAGCTCTGAACTCTGCTTCTGCACTACTTCTAGCTACCACATTCTGTTTTTTACTCCGCCATGTAACTAGGTTCCCACCTACAAAGGAGCAGTATCCGGATGTTGATCTCTTGTCTGTAACACTTCCTGCCCAGTCTGCATCTGTGTATACTTCAACTTGAAGATGTCCATGTTTCTTGAACAGTAAGCCTCTCCCTGGAGTTCCTTTCAAATATCTTAAGATCTTATAAACGGCCTCAAAGTGCTCTGCCCCTGGTGAGTGCATGAACTGACTTACCATGCTGACTGCAAAGGCAATATCAGGCCGCGTATGAGACAAGTAAATCAATTTCCCTACAAGTCGCTGATATTGTTCCCTCTCTTTGACTTCTTCAGCCTTAGCAGCTTGTAACTTCAAGTTAGGCTCGATCGGAGTCTCCACCATCTTACAACCAAGCATACCTGTTTCTCCAAGGAGATCAAGAACATATTTTCTCTGATTAACGAATATACCTTCCTTGGATCTTGCAAATTCCATTCCGAGGAAATACTTGAGGGCTCCCAGATCCTTAATGTGAAATTCTTTTGCGAGTTTCTCTTTGAGGGCTGCTAACTCTGCTTCATCATTACCAGTTAAAATGATGTCATCAACATAAACAATCAAAATTGCAATTTTACTGTCTTTTGAATGTTTATAAAATATTGTGTGATCTGCTTGACTCTGCGAGAAGCCACAACTGATAACTGCCTTCCCAAAGCGTTCAAACCACGCTCTTGGTGATTGTTTGAGTCCATATAATGACTTGTTCAATCTGCATACTTTGTCGCTACCAAGTCTTTGCTCAAATCCCGGCGATAGGCTCATGAACACCTCCTCTTCAAGATCACCATTGAGAAATGCATTTTTAATGTCAAGTTGATGTAGAGGCCAATCTGAATTTACTGCAAGAGATAACAGTACTCTAATGGAATTTATTTTAGCAACAGGAGCAAACGTCTCCTGATAGTCAATCCCATAAGTTTGAGTGAAGCCTTTAGCCACCAGTCTCGCCTTGTATCTCTCAACGCTTCCATCTGCATTACATTTTATCGTAAACACCCATTTACACCCAACTGTTTTCTTGTCTTTGGGTAGATCAACTATCTCCCAAGTACCACTTCTCCTTAAAGCATTCATCTCCTCCATGACTGCTAATTTCCAATTCGGATCATCCAATGCTTCCTGTATATTCCTTGGAACAAACAAGTGTGAAATCCTAGATGTGAAAGCTCTATGGTTTTTAGACAGTCTTTGATAGGAGAGGTAATTTGCAATAGGATGTTTAATGCAATTTCGGACACCTTTCCTAATTGCTATAGGAACATCAAGGTCGGAAATAGAAGGAATAGGATTACCTAAAATTTCGATGTCAGAACTCGGGTGGACATTCGGGTCATTAGGATGGACATTCGGGTCATTATTCCTCAGATGAAATCGCTTCCTAGTATAAACCTGAAGCTCAGAATTTAGATCATTTTGTAGTACTTCTCCCCCTAAACAAGAATCTTCTTGACTAGGCACCATAGAACTTGGTTCTCCTAAGTGATCATTATCAGACAGATGTGATTTTTGTGTAGGATAAATGACATTGGGGAGAGGGATAGAAATATCCCAAAAATTGTCTTCTACTCCACTTGTCTCCCCCTGAAGAGAAGTGTTGGGGAAATAGGATTTTGTTTCCACAAATGACACATCCATACTCACATGAAATTTCTTGGTTTGAGGATCGAAACACTTATACCCTTTTTTGTTTGAGGAATAACCCAAAAAAACACATTTTATAGCACGGGGTCAAGTTTTGAACGAAATTGACTGGGAACATGAACATAGGCAGTACATCCAAAAACTTTGGCGGGTAAATCAGAAAACAACCTCGTGTCAGGAAAAAAATGTTTGAGACAATCAAAAGGTGTTTTGTATGTTAACACCTTTGTAGGCATCCTGTTTATCAAATAAGAGACTGTTAAAATTGCTTCACCCCATAAATATTTAGGAACATGCATGTAAAACATTATAGCACGTGCTACTTCAAGTAAATGTTTATTTTTTCGTTCTGCAATGCCATTTTGTTGAGGGGTATCCCGACATGTAGATTGATGAAAAATCCCTTTTTTTGCCAAAAACTCACCCAACTGCTCATTGAAATATTCTGTTCCATTATCAGAATGTAAAATACCAATTTTGGTTTGAAATTGGTTTTCAATCATATTGTAAAAATTTGTGAATAAATTTTTCACGTCAGATTTTTTATTCATCAAATAAATCCAACATAAGCGGGTATGGTCATCAATAAATGTAACAAACCATTTTTTACCAGAAAGAGTAGTGATTTTAGAAGGGCCCCAAACATCACTATGAATCAAATAAAAAGGTTTGGAAGCCTGGTAAGGTTTTGGCAAATAAGTAGAGCGATGAGATTTTGCAAAAATGCAACTTTCACAATGAAAAGAAGAACAATCAATCCCTTTAAATAATTCTGGAAATAAATGTTTCAGATAAAGAAAACTAGGATGCCCTACCCTATAGTGCCATAGCATTATTTTTTCTCGAACAGAGATTGAACTAGTACTATTAAAGCTCTGAGCTTTTTTATTACTAACAGGTACTTCATCAAAGTAGTAAAGACCTTCAAGCATCCTAGCACGCCCAATCATCATCCCCGAGTTCTGGTCTTGAAATTCACAATGGGATTCAAAAAATGTAACACGACAATTAGAATCCTTAGATAGTTTACTGACAGACAAAAGGTTACAGGCTAAGTTGGGGACGTGAAGAACAGCATTGAGATTAATTTTCTCAGTTAGTTTAATAAATCCTTTTCCTGCAATAGGTGAAAAACTACCATCGGCTATTCTGATTTTGTCATGACCAGAACAAGGGAAATAGGTACTAAATAAATGGGAAAAACTAGTCATGTGATCGGAGGCACCGGAATCTATGATCCACGGAGAGAAGTTTAGACAAGAGAAGGCTTTAGGATTTCTACCTGTTTGTGCCAAAAAATCACTAGGAGTACCGGATGAGGAGTTGGATTTTATCAGCTTTAAGAGTTGATCAATCTGCTCTTTGTTGAAGGGACCCGAATCGGCTTCATTAGCAGTAGGAAAGCCACGATTCTTCTCTCCTTGTTTGCTGCTTTTCCAGTTGACAGGTTTGCCATGGATCTTCCAACACGTTTCGCGTGTATGGCGAGGCTTGTTGCAAAAATCACACCAGACCCGTGGCTTATCATCAAACCTGCGCTGGTAATTTGCAGCCTTGTTGGCCGTTTTCACCGGAATGGCAGCGGCAGGGGTTGAGGTGGTTTCGGACGTGACTTCCGACATGGCTATGACGGTTTTAGGGCTGCTGTGTTTTGTTGCTCTGATACCAACTCAAAAATCAATCACACACAAGAACACAACAATATTTACGTGGTTCAGCAATTGCCTACGTCCACGGAGAGCTATCACTATAGAATTTTTCCCGGAGGGAGATTACACTCACACCTCACCTTCACTCTCTATAGAACTCTCAAACTCTCACAATCTCTCACAGATGTGTTGTTGTTGTTTCTTGATTTTTCTACCCCTCCTCCTCACCTCAATTTATACACAATTGAGGGAGGAGGTGATTGGTTGTCACCAAACCCATTCCACTCTCTAGTGGGTTGGCCATTGGGGTAGTGGAGAAGATGGTGCTGCGTTATATATTGCCACTATATGTCCACTAACAGCCACTAACATATTATATACATCACTAACATATTATATACATCCACTAACATAATATTAAGGCAATAATAATCAAATTTCCAGCATAATGACTTCAGAAGCTTGCATACTTTGCCTTCTGTCTGATAATCCTCAAAACCAGGAGGAATGTCCATATATACCTCTTCTTCGAGGTCACCATGGAGAAAGGCATTCTTGATATCAAATTGATAAAGCGTCCAATCTAGATTAGCTGCTAAAGAGAGAAGTACTCTGATTGAATTCATCTTAGCCACGGGTGCGAAGGTCTCCTGATAGTCAATGCCATATGTCTGAGTAAACCCTTTTGCCACAAGTCTTGCCTTGTAACGCTTAATAGACCCATCTGCTTTGTGTTTCACAGTATATACCCATTTACATCCCACAGGTCGTTTGCCCGTAGGTAACTCAGTCAATTCCCAAGTGCCATTCTTCCTAAGTGCTTTCATTTCCTCAACCATGGCTAATTTCCACTCAGAGGTAGCAAGAGCATCCTGAAAATGGTTAGGAATGCTAACAGAGGAAATATTGGACACAAACGCTCTATATGAGGATGACAAATGAGAGTAGGACACAAAATGTGAGATAAGATGTTGAGTACAAGATCTCACACCCTTCCTCTTGGCAATAGGAATATCAAGATCAATGGACTCAAGAGATTCAAAGTTACATAGACTCTCATCAGAAGCAGGAGATGGCAGTGGAGGAGCAGAAGTGGTCCCTTGTATCCAGTTAACTTGTTGTCTGTCTATGTCCCGGACATAAACATGCCCGTCCTTATCCTTGGTGACATTGGGTTCTATAGTCCCAGTAGAAGAGGGTGGTGCAAGAACAACTGGTTCCACCATAGGCAGCACAGTAGAAGAGGGTGGTGCAAGAACAACTGGGTCCACCATAGGAAGCACAGGACTCACTTCACACCAAGGCTCCCCCGAAAATGAGGACGGTGACACCAGAGAGGACAAGAAATAGGACTGGGACTCAAAGAAAGTAACATTCATGGACACAAACCACTTACGAGAAGAAGGGTGGTAACATTTATACCCCTTTTGAGTAGGAGAGTAACCAAGGAAAACACACTTGAGGGAGCGAGGGTCCAACTTACCATGAGAAGGAGAGTGATTATGAGCAAAACAGACACAACCAAATATTTTGGGAGGAATAGAAAACAAGAACTGGGAACCTAGGAGGACGTGAAGCGGAGCTTGTTTTTGCAAGACCTGGGTAGGGAGACGATTAATAAGATGGGCAGCGGTGAGAACAGCGTCGCCCCAATAGGGCCGAGGCACACTCATAGAAAAACACATGCACCGAGCCATGTCAAGAAGATGCCGATTCATGCGTTCTGCCACACCATTTTGTTGAGGGATATTGGTGCAAGAGGTCTGATGGATAATGCCATGAGTAGAAAAATATTGTCCTGACCCAGAATCTATGTATTCTCCGCCATTATCATAACGAAATAGTTTGACAGTGGCCCCAAACTAAGTACAAATCATCTTATGAAAATTGCAAAACACAGAGAAAACCTCACTCTTATCTTTCATGAGATACACCCAAGTAGTACGAGAAAAATCATCAATAAATGTAACAAACCATCGATGACTTTCACAGACATAACACGAGAGGGACCCCAAACATCAGAACGTATTAATGAAAAAGGAACTAAACTTTTATTCAAACTGGGAGCAAAAGAAGCTCTGTGTTGTTTGCCAAGTTAACAAGACGCACAAAGAAAGTTAGACACATGATGATTTGCGAAACCAGATGGAAATAAATACTTAAGTAAATAAAAGGAAGGATGCCCAAGACGCCGATGCCACAGCCATAAATCAACGAGGGTAGTAGAAGACGTGGTGGAAGAATAAGCAAGTTTGTCCGGTTGATCCAGGAAGTAGAGACCATTTTCTGCACTACCACTGCCAATCGTCCTCCTCGTGACAAGGTCCTAAAAAAGACAATGATCAAGAAAAAACGTCACACTACAATTCAAATCCTGGGTAAGATGACTCAAGGATAACAGATTAACAGAAAAATTGGGAACATGGAGAACAGAAGATAGATGTATGGTAGGAGTGACTTGGACTAAACCTTTTCCAGAAATGGAAGAAACAGTACCATCTGCAATCCTAACTTTGTCCTGACCTGAAGAGGGCTTATAGGCAGAGAAAAGATCAGAGGAGCCAGACATGATCTGAGGCACCAGAATCAATAATCCAAGGCAAAGACTTATGACACAGGAAAACACAAGGAGAAGAGGCTAAGTTACCTGAACGGGCAAAGGACGAGGAAGCTATACTGAGAGCAGTAGAAGACCGGCAGTCCAACAATTGGCGCAAAGCCTCCTCCAGCTCAGCATCAAAAGATTGGCCAATAGAAGCAGAATTAGAATCAAGTGTATCAACGGTACTAGACTGATGAGCCCGGGAATAGGAACCACGTCCTCTAGACTGGCCTGACCGACCTCCTCGAGAACCAGACCGATCACCTCGACCCTCGGATGGAGTCCATGAAGCTTCTAACACGTCTCACAAGTATGCCGCGGCTTCTTGCAATAATCACAGAATACAGACTCCTTAGCAGCAGACGGAGGGATGGGAGTCAGGCTGGGCCATCTCGAGGAGTAGACAGTAATGCTGAGCGGTCAGTAGAGACAGGGGACATCATAGCAAACCGGCGACTCTCCTCATTCTGTACATAGGTAAATGCCTCCTGAAGTGAAGGAAGAGTGTCCATACCCAAAACTCGACCCCTAACTGGATCATACTCCACATTGAGGCCTGCCAGAAATTTAAAAACCCGTTCTTGTACGATGAACTTCTTATACCCGACAAAATCAGCAGAGCAAACAGGCTTATAGTCTTGCAGGTGGTCAAGGCGTTTCTAGCTGTTGGTAAGGAAAGTGAAATATTGAAGAACAGTCTGCTCCCCCTGAAGTGAGCTCTCAATAGAGCGGCGCAACTCAAAGGCCTGTGAAAAATTCCCTTTACGGGAATAGGTGGCAGCCATAGCATCCCAAACATCCTGGGCAGTTTCCATAGACAAGTAGCCCTCACCAATTTCAGGAACCATCGAATGAGTAAGCCAGCCCATAATCAAAGAGTTGGTAATCTCCCATTGGTCATAACCCAAGTCAGTGGTACTAGGTGCCTGTATCCTGCCATCAACATACCCCATCTTCCCTCTACTCTTCAAAAATATAGTCAAACTTTGAGACCATGCTAGGTAGTTCTGACCATTAAATAGAGAGGTGGTGATTTTTAGACTAGGGTTGGGGTTCTCAGTCATGGTAGTAGGTATAATGGGACTTTCACTCCTTGGTGTTTGAGAAGTAGGGGACACATTGGTGGAATCTGCCATGAATACTATACTACCAAACCCGCAACAAAACTAGTGGCAATCACAAACCCGGAAGGTGAGAGTGAAAGAACAGGCACAATGACCACTATAAAGGCATAACAAAATTAAGAAACCATAAAGTTTTTTTTTTTTCTGTTTTTTTTATTTATTTATTTATTTATATATGTTTATACATGACATAGTGGGATGAGATACGGGTACACGACATAGGTTATACGAAACAGAGTGAGAGTATACCAGAGAGAAGGAGATCGACGCAGACCAACGAAGATGAAGGAGATCGACGAAGGCAGATCGACAAGCTTAGAAGCACGACGCGGTGAGGAAGACGAAGCAGAGATCGACGAAGGCAGATCGATCGATCAACAGAGGATGTCGACTGAGAGACGAAGGCGACAGAGGAAGGCGACTGAGTGACGAAGACGAAGCAGAGATCGACGCAGACCACCCAGGTAAGTTTCGAACCCTAGAGTGTCGTTGGTGCCAAAACCCTAGAGGTTCTGCTTTGATACCATGAAGCTTGTAGGGATTAACCAGCTTAGGGTTTGATAGGATATCATCCCCTATTTATATAAATGAAGATTAGGGTTTGTAACAATTACAAGATGAGATAATTACAAGATGAGCCCTGAGGGCATAGAATAATTACAAACCAATAACTCAGATAATAATATAATATGCTAACAGTAAGACCTAGAAAAATCACACTTTCAAAATAGGAAAAAAACTGCAACCAAGGTAGACTTGTTTTTCGTAAATTAAGAAAACCATTTTTTTTCATTCCTTTTCTATGTACCAAATGTAAAATATATATATATATATATATATATATATTTCTTCCAAAACAAACTGAACCTAAAAAATTATGAAAAATGCTAAGTCTTGATTTGTTTGTAAAAAATGTATAGATATGTACAAAGTGTGTTGAAATTTGCAAAAGTGCTAAAAATATATAAAAATAAATATTGAAATTATAAAGATTTTGTCTTTTTTCATTTCTTATTGATCGATGGCTTAAGACTATCATTAGTATGACCCAATACTTATTGCCAATAATAAAGAAACAGACAACGCGGTTTCCTATTATTTGGGAGGGAAAAACTCCAATCACAGCTCCCATTGTATTCAGTATACAAGTGTCTGTCTTTCTCTTTCTCAACATATGCAAGAAGAAATAAAACCAAAATATAATAAATGAATAAATAAATATGTGGCATCAAATAGATTATGGAGTTGCAGAATTTTTAACAGCAAAACTTAGATTGATACCTTGATTGTTGTTACAAGCTTTAGCAAGCTGCCCAGCGCTATCAACAATTGGGTTCCCATGGATCTCACTCATTTTCGACCTTAACTGCCATACCCAACAAGAAAAAATAATTAAAAACAAAAAAAAAAAAAAAACACAAGTAGATGGTAAGAAAACCTACTTGTTGGAATGAAGAAAACTTGTTTGAACTGTACAATTTATCAGGATGTGGGAAAAGCTTTGTAGATGAAAATAATGCCACATAATGTTGTTAAAATTAGAAGCTTAAGGAATACCAAAAGAAAAAGGATTGCTGGTAGCAAAACAGAGAAATATCAGGGTTTCTGCAGTAGGCTAGGCTGTGTTTGCTTTGACAGAATATTTCACTGGATCTAGTTGACATTATTTAACAGGACTCCCCTAAGAGCTTCACCTTCAGGCTGATGGGAGGACCAAATGAATACAAACATATATATAGATAGATGGGTAGATAGATTACTAGTGAGCTGGCTGCGTGCAAGGCACACTAGCTAATGCCCGTTATGAGAAAAAACTTGATACTTGTAAAATTCATTCTTTCACCCAACTGCATAATTAGATCTTAAAGAGGGGAAAAATCAATATAATTTCCAGTTGGGTCATCTCTGTCATGCACTTTGAAGGAGTAATCCTACTCTCCTACCCATAGAAACTAATCCGGGCCGAGAACAATTACAAGAAACTAGGAAGAGAGAAAAAATGACGGATTAACAAAAAGATTAAGGGTCAATTACACTGACACCTCCTCTATTTTTATGAAAAATCACGGTGATTGCTTTAAAAGATTGTGTAACAATTTAGCCCAATCATTAGTAAACCGTCTACTTCTTGGATGGAAAAACATGACATCAACATAAATAATTCTTTAAATGCCAACTTTGCCCTTCTATACATCTCTCTTTCCTTTTTCTTCTATCTTACCATCTCTTCTTTTATAGCCAAAACCATGAAGATTTCTTACCACACCACTCACAAATACACACTCAAACTCCAATTTTGCCTGGATTGAGACCCCTTAACCCTCTTACTTATTAATGAGGGTAAACTACCAACAGGTCCTAATAGTTGGACTTAATTCCTATCAAATCCTATTGAAAATAAGTGTTAATTCGCTAAAAATAATTTTTTGTGACGATTTTTTGCATATGTCGCTAAAAATTGACAATAAGTGACTGTTTTTGTCACGATTTTTATAAATTATTGCTAAAATTTACAATTTCTGTGACAAATTTTTCAAATTATTGGTGAAAGTTGAAAATTAGTAGTTTTTCTTTTATGAGGATTTTTTTAAACGGCCGCTAAAACTTATAATTAGTGACATTTTTTGTAACAATTTTCAAACTGTTGCTGAAAATTAACACTTAGTGACTTTTTTTTTGATAGTGTTTGATGAAGAACGCCATTAATTATCATAGAACGTATTGGATAATAAGTCTACCTATTAGAACTTACACGCAAGTCTCCCTAATTAATTAATAGGGGAAAATGCACTCACAAGGGAGGAATCATGACACCTTTGTTCCAGGTGGGCTTTGAAGGAGATAAATGAGTGTTCAATGATTGGTGGTTATATAAATGGGTGTTGAAGAATAATAGAGAAAGAGGAAGAAGAGCCAACCACCTCCACAGACATACCTCGCTGTCCACTGACCCTTTTTCAGCCATATCCCATCCACTCCCACAATCCTCTCCACTGCAACTCATCCATTCCCGTCTTCCTACAGTTTCGGAATCTCAATGGGAGACCTCACTACCACTACCTCTCCATACCCACAATTCCACCAAACAACCTCTGTTTTTCATCAATATTTTTTGCAGACGTTCTTGGTAAATAGCACAACCTCTGTGAGGTAGATCAATAGATGTCGCAACGGATATAGGAATTTTTGCCGCTGCAACTCGTTAATTGATCTACCTCACAGAGCAGTCATTGTTGTTGGAACTCTAAATTGATCCAATGGGTACTTTTGGGTTGCTATGGAGGTACATATTGGGGATTGAATTCTATATGTGGCAATGCTTGATGAAGACAATGAAATTATATGCCAATGCAACAACTATGATATAATAATGAAGAAAAAAAAGGTTTTACTGAACCATGTAGAATGTTTTTGACCTGAAAAGCAGGAGAACCAAGTCCAAGATCTAAGAAAAGCTGAAGCTTCTGTTGGATTTTGGGATCCCCTACAATTTATTCCTCAATCTGAATTTGAACATAGAAAAACCCAACATCATTAATGGAATAGAAAATCAACAGGAATAATTGAAAAATACATACATGGAATATAATGAGGTTTCCACCAAACAAAATCAAAGAACTCCAACAATAAAACTACAAACGCAGATTGTATTACAGAATCGACATAAAAAAATAAAAAAAAAATTAAAATTGTTACCTGAATACAAACACAGATCCTTAGTTCTTGTCCCAAAGGCATCACATATGATGTAACAATTGAAAATTAGAAGATATTGAAGAGTCTGACTTGGGAAACGCTCCTTTTCTGTTTGTTTTTTTTTGTTTAGAAAGTGCAGTGCATCACATGTAATTTAACAAATTGAAAATTGGAAGCTAGTGAAGAGTCTGCATTCGGAATCGTTCCTTTTTTGTTTTTTTTTTTTTTTTTAGGAAGTGCTGTGCTACATGCCCATGGTGATATGATAGAAGCAGACAGCTTTTTTTTTCTTTGTTACTCACCAATTAGTCCTATTAATTAGACTTAGTTACTTACAGGTCCTAATTAATAAATTTAACACTATAAAAATAAGAGAATGATAAATTTATCACTAAAAATTTATTCATAAAAATAAAGAGATTGATAAATTTATCACTATAAATTTATTCATAAAAATAAAGAGATTGATAAATTTATCACTATAATTTATTCATAAAAATAAAAGACTGATAAATTTATCTTTATCACTTAATAAATTTATCAATAGGACTTAATGGATAATAAGTCTCCAAAGTAAGACCTATTGAGTAATAAATCTCTCAAGTAGAACCTATTGATAGTTTACCCTTTTTCTTTCCCTTTCCCTTTTCCTTTTCCTTTAAAAAGTGCAGTGCTATTGGACGACTAGTAAATGGTCTTATGCCTCTCATTTGGATAAATTAAAAAAAATTAAAAAATCAAAAAAATTATTAAAAATGTTAAAAAATTTATACCATTTAAAGATAGTTTGTAGGAAATTACTAGGACAAAATTATTGTCCTCTGAATTTAACTATTCAAAAAGTCAAAAAGTTAAAAATATAAAATTATTATTTTGATTTTACTACAATATTTTATTACACATCTTTTCTTAAAAAGTTAAAAAATTATTTCAAATATACATATTTTTTTCTCTACTTTTTTAACTAAAAAATCAAAAAGTCTACTTATATAAGACATCTCAAACAACTACATAATTAAAAAAAGAGAAAAAAGATTATAGTACACACGTTTTACAAGGAGTATATTATATAATTCTATTTTTTTTAGTTATAATTAAAAAAAATTATAACTAAATATCAAAAAAAATATAATTAAATATCTTAAAATAATGTTATAATTAAAAATAATAATAATAATAATAATTAAAGAAGAAAATAACATAACTAAAGGTGTACATGACATTAAGTGTGTACAATAGAATTCTCTTAAAAACAATATCATAATTTTACTTTTTGAGTTATAATTTAATAACAAAATCATGACAAAAGATCACATGAGATATAATTAAAAATTTCATAAAAAAAAAAAAATTAATCATAACTACAAAATTAGTTACAACAAAATTGAGCAAGAATAAAGTGGAAATGAATGGAAAGAATGACAATTTTCTATAAATAAAAAAAAAATTCATGTCTTCCCCTTTGAAAAGTTGTCTGGCCAAACAATTTTTTGTCTAACCGAACACATTTTGGTCTAGCCGAATGTTTTTTTGTTTGGATGGATGATTTGTCTGGGTAATAGTGCAGTTTCAAAAAATTCGGCATTTTTTTCGAATTTTACACAAATATCTTAGATATTTTGCCTTGAGCTTCCTTTGCAAGTTTCTCAGATATTTTTATTTCCCTCAAAAGTCTATATATACACCTCTCCTTCTTCATTTCAAAGGGTTACAAAATTTTGTTTACATCCACACCTCATCTTCAATATTCTCTTTCTTTTCTTCACTTCCTCTTCACTGATACACCACCTAAAACTCCATCAAAGCTAAAATAAGGTTGAAAAATATTGCTAAGAGGTTACAAAATATTTCAAAAGACTAAGGCCTCGTTTGGGAACCCTCCATTTTAGCCAAAAAGTCAAAAAGTTACTAAATTAGCCAAAAAGCCAACAATTCATACCAAAAAGTCAAAGATTCTCTTTTCTCTCTACTTTTTGCACATCTTTTCGTAAAAAGCTAAAAAGTCATTCTAAACATACTAGTTTTTTTTAGCTCATATTTTAGCCAAATAGTCAAAAAGTTACTAAATTAGCATGTTCCCAAACAAGACCTAAAAGACTTGTTTGAGAACCCACCACCTACAGTTCATCTCCAACCTCACCTCCATTTCTCATACTCCCCATAAGCTAAGCATTATTAAACCTTAACTTGGAGCTCCTTGCTAAGGATTATTGGACTTGCTCAAGAACTTGAGGATGTTAGGAAAGAGTTTGTCAATAAAGAGGTTCACCCTTTCTTCAAGAGGTGGATTTTTGCTTGTTTCTCATATTCTCTCTCTTTCTTTATTTTAAGCTTTGTTTCTCATTGTTGTTGTGATGTAATCATGTGATGGGTACTCATGGATGTGGAGGGAATGAGGATATAGCCACAAATTCATTGAGTTGATTGCTCTTTTCATTTTCTTATACTTTTATACTCTTTTCTTGCTTTCTAATGATATAATTCATTGTTGTTGTACATGGATATGTTAATTGGAACCTTGTGGATGTAGAGGGAAGTAGAAAGTAGCTACACATCCACAAGTTTGACTATATAGTATAGTTTCTTTCATTTTCATACACTTTCTAATCACCTATCTCATTATTCAAGCATGTTGGCTCATGTGCTTCAATCTCTACTTAATTTTGATGAGTAGATGTGGTTGTTGAATGGAGTCACTTGGATGATTCTTGGGATTTGATGTTGGGAAAGTTATTGATTTTTTCATTTCATTGGTTTTTCGGAAGTAAAGTAAGAGGTTTTACGTCAAAAAGTGTTGAATACTCCCTTCTCAATCATTTGTGAAGATAAAAATGGATGGAAACACCCTTGTTTCACTGAATATGAGAGGAGTTATCAATATCCTTTGATGAATCCCTTACTTTGAAGTAAAGCTTCCACGAAGAACAAAGTGTGCATTAATCTACTCTCTCCAATTTTGGGATATTACCCTACCCTTATTCACAAAGAGATGATGTAGGTTCCTACTTATTTTCTTGGGCTTGAATTTCTTTTTTATTTTAATTCATTTAATTGGTGAATTGTTGAAAATATCTGTTGTACATATCTGTTATGTACTATTGTTGAGGGTTGAAGCCCATTTACCTTCTCCTTAAGTGTTTATAGGAGAGAAAGAAGTAAGAGGGATGAGCACCCCTTGGAAGATGTTCTTTGGCTCTATTCTAGATTTTCTGCACTAAAATTAAATATACCTAAGAGGAAGAATTCGATCCATCACGATTTCATTTGGCCGGCTTATTTTGTGTCGCTAAATAATTTCTCCAGAACAGAACAGACAGTTTCTGGGGAGTGCACTCCCGGGTGGTTTTGGAGCTGCGAATCAAATTCGTTTATTTATTTAGTATGATTTGTTAGATTCAGTAGTAATTTGGCTGAATCATTCAATTATTGTAATAATTCCCTCATTCTCTTCTATTTTTTCTATATCTGTTATTTATTCAAAGTGTTGTAATAATCTCCCTCTCTCTCTCTCTCTCTCTCTCTCTCTCTCCCCTTCTTTCTTATCTGAATTGTTGTAATAATCTTCCAGCCCCACATCTTTCTAACCCTTTTATTTATACGCTTTCTGTATAGCATCATACCTTATTTATCATATCTATGCTTTGCATCCATCTTTTATGCATTAAGATTACACTATTTTGCATCCTTGGATTTTTATCAATTCTTATGTACCCTTGTTCGCTAACTCATGCATTGGGTTGATTCATGTATCAAATGTTAGTAGCCGAATCTATAATTACATTCTTGTGCATGTATTGCTTTAGCTGTTTGCATATAGGATCATGCATATATATATATATAGCATATTATTTTGGGTTGCCATAGATGAATGGTAGGTCAGCATTTACCGTTTTAGCATCCTGGTTATGTATGTTATTTTATACCATACTTAACATATTACTCTGCGACTAAGTGCTTAAATGATATACCTCCTTGAATGACGGTAGATGGAGGTTGTGTTGCTTGTATTAGAATGTAATTGATTCTTATACTTCTGAGTTTGTACAAAAAAAAAAAAAAAAACCTTTCAAAATACATAAAATCAAAGCAGACCAAAATGAGTGAGATGATTTGTGCTTGTTTGCTTCACATAGTAATGTTAGAATTATTAAAATAACCGGAACATAAACATATAATGTTTATAAAACTCATATTATGACTTAGTAGAGGCCGATCTTTTGATTGGGTGAGCGTGAGTACTCAATTCATGACCTTCCCCCCCTCCCCCTCATACCTAAGGTTTTGAACCGAGGCATCTTTGGTTATGACGAATAGTGGCCTTTGGCATAAGTCATGGTTTTCTAGTTTTTCCAAAAAATTAGGTGGCAACTCTGAGATCTAGTGATATAGTCTATTTTCTGGCATATTTTACAATAAATAGATTTTCTATAAAAGTTGTCGAATTTGGAGTCTCATTTTCTATTTCACATTACACCAGTGATATTAGATTAGAAATCGAGAGTCTGAACTGTTGGGCATGCTCGGGTAGCCCCAAACCTTCCCACACCTGATTTAATTTTTTTTTTTTCCCTTGATATATAGATTCAATGAGCTCAAAGAGGATGGGTGTGCAGTTAAACAGACATATACTTAGTTTTACTCACAAGATTTAATATGGAAGGGATTGAAGCTTTTGAAGGTATCTACACTTCATGGATAAAGTTATTACTTTGACTTAATTTTGGTGAAGGAAAAGCCCAAAATTTGGAAGTATTTGAAACTTAGAGTTGGAAATTTGGGCCCAATCTTCCAAATCCGCCCAAATCTGTACATAATAAATGGGTTTGGGCTGATCTATTATGTAAATAGGTGCTAAATGGGTGCAAGAGAAATGTTGGTTTTATTAATGGGCTTAAACGGGTTAAATCACTAAAACCCATTGGATACCCAACAAGAAATTAAAAAAGAAAAAAAAAAATGAATGAAGTATTTGAAATTTATCGATGAAAAAAAAATGATTCATCGATGTAGGGTTTCTCTTAGGGTTGGGCATCATGTCGTGTTCTGTTGTGTTCGGGTCATGTCATGTTGGGTTCACATTTCAAAAGTATGAACACAAACACGACCTATTTAATAAACATGTCATATATGCAAACACTAACATGATCTATTAATAATCATATCAACCCATAGGTGACACAATAGACACGATTAATTTCTAAACCTATTTATTTATCATGACACGACACAACATGACACAATTGACCCAACAAAAAACCTATTTGAGTGAGGGAGGCAAACATGGAAAATCTTGTTTGGAAGAAAAGAAAAGAAAAAATCTTGTTTGGAAGAAAGAAAAGGAAAAAAAATCAAGAGAACAAAAAAGGTCATGTTATATATCAATTAATTAATATAAATATCTATCTATATATGTACATACACTTATATATATATATATAAGTTGCACAGGTCATAAACATGTTATTTTCGGGTCACAGGTCATGTTCATGTTAACGGGTTACATGCTAAAATAAACGGGTTAAATGTGTCATTTTCAGATTTCGCAGTTTCAACCCAAACATAACCTGTTTATTATATAGGTTCACAGGTCGTGTCATATACGTATTCTTGTCAAAAAATGATCAACTCTAACCCGCTAACTTTGTGTATGGTTTGAGTTCGTGTTATCGTGTCGTGTCGGGAATTCCCACCCCTTCTCTCTCTCTCTTTGATCTAATTGATGAAGGCAACAATCTCTCTCTCTCTGCATGATCGAATCGATGAAGGCAACAATTGATGAACTGAGCGTGATCAAGAATCAAAGTCTGAGGCAACAATTGATGAACTGAAATATGAGGCAAAAATCGATGAACTGAAATATAAAGTTAGAGCTTTCTGAAATCTAAAGTTTGGAATTCGAAGTCAAATAGTAAAAGTTCTTCCTCCACTCTCAATTTCTAGAGTTTTGAAGGCTTTACACGATTCACTCTCAAGTTTGTATATATATATTCAAAATTTCTTGGTAATTTTCGATTGGAATTATGATTCTTTACATGATCTTTTTAGGGTTTTTAATTTTAAAGATATGCAGTGAAAGTTTCTTTAGTGTTGGCTCGTTTTTTTTTTTTTTTTTGGATAAATTTATGTTTTTTTTATGTTTTGTTCACTATTGCAATGTTTGAATCTTTAATTTGTTCTTGAATTATGTTAAAGTTGGGTTTGGAGGATTTAGAATTGTAAAAATCTTCTAGGTATGTAGACTCAAATTTTGAAACGTGAAATGTTTCAACACATATAGAAGTTCATGTTACAAATGTCCACTGCTTAGTTATTTGACTAAACAGTATTGATTATTTGAATAGTAAGTTTCTATTTTTGATCTGTGTTTCAGATCGTTAATTACACATTTAATTAAATGAAACCTTCAATTAATGAAGAATAAAAAACAATAATAGAAGACAAATTAAGGAAAAGAAATATTTTGTTAAAACTGTAAGGATTTAGAACCCATAGATACAAAATACAATCGTTGGGTTTGGAACCCTGTATCTATTGCTTGTCATGTTTGCAGTGTAGTGTAGGCTTTTGAGTTCTCTCGTTTCTCATCTTCTTTCTTGTAAAGACTTCTTTAACTCTTGATTTCTCTCTCTCTCTCTCTCTGATCTTCTGACTTTTGATTTTTGACCTCCTCTCTTGTGTGATGGTCCTCATATTTATAGAGGGCTATCCATGTGATAAAAGTGCCTCATCTTCAATTTGAATGATAATGCCATTTGAATTTAGGCATCATCATATCTGATTAACCGTATTGATGGAAGCTTGAAATTAATTATATTGTAATTAATTTTTTTTTCTTTTTACAGATGTGGGGAAGTGGTTTTGGAAATACTCATCTGATCCAATGAGACGCTCGAGATCCTCAGTAAGTAACCTGAAAAAGAATGAACACTCCGGTCAGAGGTGCCGAAATTAGCACTCCGACGGACAAGTCAGTCTATGCTCTCGTGATAGCTTGTGTTTTAAGTTAAAGTATTCGTTCTCACCCCCCTCTCTCTAGATGATGTTCTTCTATTTATATCTTTTTCTTTCTTGGGCTTCGGGCTGGGCCCACATTCAATTCATCGTATAACTATTTGCTTGGCTCCTTTTGCTACGCATCGCTCTTCATTCGGCCCTTTACTCAACTGGTTATTTGGCCGAATAGGATACTTCTGGATTTATGTGTAAGACGGGGCCGAATGCGATATATGAATTTCGACTCTCCTAGTCCGACTATTTGGCTTCTTTACGTGTCCCAATATTCGGCCCCCACAATTGCCCCTGAAACACTCCACTAATGATAGTTAGCTGGTGTGTTTGGTTTGGAACTCGAAAAGTCAGAGCCGAAATTCGGCGGTTAGCCTCATTCCAAAGCGGATGTTAGAGCACACGCCTTTTGGTTATCATTTCAACTTCCTGCCCCTCCGTACATTTCTATTTATTGTGATTTAAAATTTTGATGTCTTTTCAAATACATACACATTTTTAGGTGCTTGAAGTCGTTGGACTGCCTTCCGACTCACCTCTGCAACTTCCTTTTATCCTTCATTGTCCTCTCTGTCTCTTATAAGTTCTCTTCCTCTCTGCGTTGAATCCCTTTTCTTGGTTTGTTTTTGGTTTAGCATACTCCTATAGGCTGAAGAGAATGGCAAAACATTTGAAAGGCCTCTTCTCCGCGGATTGAATTTCTGGCTTTCGACGCCATTTTTCCATCCTTGATGACATCTGTCTATCACAAGTGACAACGGCACCCTTGATATGGAGAGGGCTGATGAAAGTACAATCGTCTTCCCTCTGTTATCAATCGTAGAGGGTGGAGTCCGTTTCCCCTTTCATCCATTCTTTAGGACTGTCCTTCGCCATTGGGATCTAATCTTTTCCCAACCCAATGTCAACTTTTTTAGAATCGTAATGGGGATTATAGAGTTAAACCGTTGCCTTAGGATTAATCTCGGCATACCTGCTATATGCATTTGTTATGCCTTGGCCAAGTCTTCTGGCCGGCATGGGCGCTATTTCCTTAGGGCCAAGGACACCGACCATCAATTAGTGACCATGCTTTCCAGCTCTGGCAAGCGAGTCGATGATGTCATGGTCGTTGTCCGAGGTAATTGGGAATTCGGCGAAGGCGAGGATCTAAGAGGACCGCTTAGATCCTATTGCCAGACGGAGTGGCAAACTAGGTGGCGATATAGCCCCTTGCACTTATTTTTGTTGCATATGCAAGGCTTTATCTTTGCGGTCTCATGATTTTGCTTGTGCAAGAAACGATTTGAAGAAAGTTTTGATTTCAACCGACGACGCCGTTCTTACGGAGATTAAAGTCGCGCTGAAATACTTTGGCCATCCAAGCCTTCAGAAACAAGGGAGGGCAACCTATATTCTTCTTCGATACGAGTCGACGTACATGACGTTCTCGGCGGCAAAAAACATCCCAATTCCGAAGGGTGAAGAGTTTCTTATGGCTCTTATTTTAACCAACTTCAAAAACTTGCGCCAAGTTGGTTTCGACGGATCCGACTCGGAGCGTGCGGAAGTAGCTAAGGTCGCTGAAGAATCAGGCCAGTCCGAAGCCAAAGTAGACGAGGTTTTGAGGGTGGCCTTTGAGGAAACTGGTCTTAATTCAGCCAACCCTCCATCCACTTCGGGCCGAGAGGACGTTTATGACGACATCTTTATTGGATTAGAAGACCTTCCCGGCGTGTACACTGAAGACATGGCTGGGTTGTCACTCACACAACTCGCCAAAAAGAAAAACGCCGAACAAATGACCGCGTGGCGGAGAGCAGAGGCCATTCGGTCCGAAGTGCCACCCACCGCCGATGTTAAGCCCTCCTTACCTGTTATTGAGGAGGAGACGGCTCAAACTCGAAATGCCGAGTCAGAGCCAGTTGTACCGGCGAATCAGGAGGCTGAGCAAAGGGCGAAGAAACGTCCTGCGCCGAGGTCGAGGCCGGCTTTGAAGAAAACCCTGCTGACAAACGCCCGCGTTAGAGGAGTCGGATACAGTTGTGCCTTTTGTGGTTCAACCAAAGATAAAAAGACATGCCGATCTCCTCTGACGCGTCGGCTATGAAAGATCCAGCCATGGCGTTAAGCATAGCTTCGTCGGTTTCATTGTCGGCTGACAAGGCAGCTTTCCGAGCGGAGCCGGATCTTTTGGCAATAGCATTAGCCGCTCAATCGGCTCTTCTGGTATATATCTTGATCTTGTCTTTCCCTTTTATGTATATATTGTTTTGGTTTTAATTTTCTGTTTTGCAAACGGTAGGAAGGATAGTCAAGATAGGCCGTCGCCAGCATGACGCCATCGAACGAATTGGCCGTTTACAATCTAAAGTTGAGGGCCAAAGGAGCAGGGCCAAATTCGAAGCGGTGAGGGCGAAGATGGAAAGTGCAAGGGCCGAAACCGAGATAGAAAGGTCGAAAAATGCAGACCAGTTCAAATTGGCTGCCGAGGAGAGGGCAAACGCGAGCGAAGCTGCGTTCAAGTTAGCCCAAGAGGCAATCGCCAAACTTGAGGTGGACTTGGAAGAATCGAAGAAGGCGAAGGAAGTGGCCGACTTCTTCAAGGCGTACAAGGCTGGGCAAAGCGCTGCCCTCGCAAATTATGTGGAAGAAATCCCTAAATTTGAGAATCAGGGATTCAAATACGGTTGGCTCAAAGCCCTTGCTGCTGCTAATGTGACATTGGCTATGTCGATTCCGTACGAGCAAGTGGATGTTAAGCCGCTGGAGTCTGACTCCAAGGATTGATTAGGGCGACACTAGTTATTTTTGTTTAAGGATTTTGAATGTATTGTTACAGCTTTTCGTTTAGTAGTTTTTATGTATAAAATAGCTACAGTTTTTAAGTTTTTGCTAGGCATTTCCCTGCAAACTTGTAGCTTTTTATCTAGTAGTTTTCACATGTAAAATGGCTACAGTCTGTGCCCAATTTACTAATGAAAATTCCTTTGTACTTTGCTATTACTTGTGCTTAATTTTGCTATTAATGTATAGTATTGCTTTTTGCTACTTTGGATAAAACATTCGTATACACTTGCCGATTAGATAACTAGGCAATTTAGTAATTTACCATCGTCAAATAGCTGATCAAATTAATAAATCTGCCCTTGCCCCAGCCAATGTATGGACTCCAAAGGCTGAATACCATGAGTTCATGGAGTGGCTGCGGCATAGATCGATCGACACTAGGCCTAGATAAATAGCTGGTCAGATTAGTAAATCTGCCCTTGCCCCAGCCAATGTATGAACTCCAAAGGCTGAATACCATGAGTTCATGGAGTGGCTGCGGCACAGATCGATCGGCACCAAGCCTAGGCGACAGTAATTTACCATCGTCGAATAGTCGATCAGATTAATAAATCTGCCCTTACCCCAGCTAATGTATGAACTCCAAAGGCCGAATACCATGAGTTCATGGAGTGGCTGCGGCACAGATTGATCGGCACCAAGCCTAGGCGACAGTAAGTTACCATCGTTGAATAGCCGATCAGATTAATAAATCTGCCCTTGCCCCAGCCAATGAACTCCAAAGGCTGAATACCATGAGTTCATGGAGTGGCTGCGGCACAGATCGATCGACACCAAGCCTAGGCGACAGTAATTTACCATCATCGAATAGCTGATCAGATTAATAAATCTGCCCTTGCCCCAGCCAATGTATGAACTCCAAAGGTCGAATACCATGAGTTCATGGAGTGGCTGCGGCACAGATCTATCGATACCGGGCCTAGATAAATAGTCGATCAGATTAGTAAATCTGCCTTGCCCTTGCCCTAGCCAATGTATGAACTCCAAAGGCCGAATACCATAAGTTCATGGAGTGGTTGCGGCATAGATTGATCGACACCAAGCCTAGGCGACAATAATTTACCATCGTCGAATAGACAATCAAATTAATAAATCTGCCCTTGCCCCAGCCAATGTATGAACTCCAAAGGCCGAATACCATGAGTTCATGAAGTGACTACGGGACAGATCGATCGGCACCAGGCTTTCGGCGTTCAGCATTAATGAAACCGCCTCGAGGGCGCTGCATGTGTTAAGAATAAATGGGGTGGGTTCTTCGAACCCCTAATTCCACTTATTGTATTCAGACTCAATTGAAACCAGTTTGTTGTGGAAGGTCAGATAAACGCGGATGTCAAGTAGACTGTTCTTCAACAGTAGAGGAGAAGGGCGAACATTGGCTGAGCTTGATATTGAAATGAATCGCAGCAGCAAGCCCGCATGCACGGGAAGTAGGACGTCTAGGGAACGGGAAAAACGTCAGCCCCCAAGTCGTTAAAGTAGGTCACCCCGAAAGGAAAAACAGCAATGGGGCAGCTCCCTTCGACCGCGACCGAGAAATGAGTCCGATGCGACGCCGCGACCGTTGAGTTTTGCGGTTTTTATGGGGAATAAGTCAATGACGGAGGCGGATTCTATTGTTAACGACCCAGGTGTAGCAGTCGAGTTCGCTCGACAGATTTTTCCATCGGAAGTCCAACAGTCGATGGTTGGTCGACAGGATTTTGAAGTGTTTCGGGAGGGCATCCTTGGGGCGGTGAAAGGGCTGTATACCGCCTATGAAGTTGGCATGAGACTGCGCACCGCGCGGCGGGAGATAGAGAAGAAAGACGAACGAATTCGGAACTTGGAGGCTCGTGCAGAGAAGGCCGAGCGTGAGCTAAAGAAGGCCCAAGCTGCCGAGCCGCGTGCGGCCGGACAGTCTAACCCGATCGTGGAGGAAAGAGTGACCCAACGACTGATAAGTTATGCGATTGCCGATCGAGATACGGCAAGCATGTTTGCAGTAGAGATTGCAAGGTCCATGGGTTATGAGAAAGGCTTCCACGACGGCCGGAAAGTCGGGATTAACATGACCAAGGAGAAGCTCGCAGAGGAGGTATGCCGATACGAGAATCGGGGCTTTAGGCACGGGTGGATTAAGGCTCTCCAAGCAGCAGGAGTTGAATCGGCATCGCCATTATACCAACGTCATCACTTTCCTTTGGCGTTTTTGAAATTGAGAAGAGCGATGACGAGGGTGACGCAGAATAGATTTGCGCAAATTGTAAATACTTTGTATTTATTGGTTTAATTTAATAAAATATTATGTATTAAATGTTTGCGTGCTTTAAGCATTTTATTTTGGATGTTTAATGAAATACGATTTGTGCCGGCTCAACGTAATTAAGCATTTTCATTTTGAATGTCTACATGCTTTAATTTTCGCTGTGTATTGCGATATCCTCGAGGGGCGCTCCAAATCTGGACTCTTTATTGGGCCCAAAAGCATCTTGCGCGGATGGGTCTCCGAATCCGGAGGATTAATCGGCCTAAAAGCATCGTGCGTGATGGGGCTCCGAATCCAGAGGCTTAATCGGCCCAAAAGCATCGTGCGCGGATGGGGCTTCGAATCCGGAGACTTGTCTTGACCAATCGTGATATCCACGAAGGGCGCTTCGAATCCGGAGGCTTAATCGGCCCAAAAGCATCGTACGCCGATGGGGCTTCGAATCCGGAGGCTTAATCGGCCCAAAAACGTCGTGCACGGATGGGGCTCCGAATCCGGAGACTTGTCTTGGCCAATCATGATATCCACGAAGGGTGCTCCGAATCCGGAGGTTTAATCGGCCCAAAAGCATCGTGCGCCGATGGGGCTTCGAATCCGGAGGCTTAATCGGCCCAAAAGCGTCGTGCGTGGATGGGGCTCCGAATCTGGAGACTTGTCTTGGCCAATCGTGATATCCACGAAGGGCGCTACGAATCCAGAGGCTTAATCGGCCTAAAAGTGACGTGCGCCGATGGGGCTCTGAATCCGAAGACTTGGCTTGGCCAATCGTGATATCCACGAAGGGCGCACCGAATCTGGAGGCTTAATCGGCCCAAAAGCGTCGTGCGCCAATAGGGCTCCAAATTCAGAGACTTGTCTTGGCCAATCATGATATCCATAAAGGGCGCTCCGAATCTGGAGGCTTAATCGGCCTAAAAGCGTTGTGCGCGGATAGGGCTCTGAATCCGGAGACTTGTCTTGGCCAATCGTGATATCCACGAAGGGCGCTCCGAATCCGGAGGCTTAATCGGCCTAAAAGCATTGTGCGCCGAATGGGGCTCTGAATCTAAAGACTTGGCTTGGCCAATCGTGATATCCACGAAGGGCGCTCCGAATCTGGAGACTTAATCGGCCCAAAAGCGTTGTGTGCCGATGGGGCTCCGAATCCGGAGACTTGTCTTGGCCAATCATGATATCTACGAAGGGCGCTCCGAATCTGGAGGCTTAATAGTTGTAACGAGTTGAATTTCACAGTGAGGAAATAAGAGACTTTGTATTGCAAAAAGGAAACGTGTACATGGAGAATCATTCAAAATGAATATCTTACCCCACAGGTCGGCTTCAATGATAAAATTTACGTAAATGCGAAGAATTCCAATGGCGTGGCAGACTTCTTCCAGACATGTCTTTGAGCCGATATGCCCATGTTCCCGCTATTGAGTCGATCTGATAGGGGTCGTCCCAGTTAGGTCCCAATTTCCCATCGACCGAATTCCTGGCAGCTGGAAGCACCTTCTTTAGGACCAATTCGCCTGGAACATAGCAGCGCAGCTGAACGCGTTGATTATATGACTTAGCGAGCTGTTGCTGGTACCGTGCCATGGATGCAAGGGCGCGGTCTCTGCGTTCTTCAATCAGAGTTAAATCTAAGGCCAGCATCATGTCGTTTTGGCCCATATCAAAGGCTTTCAATTTCAAGGTTGGAAGGCCGATTTCTAAGGGGATGATGGCTTGATTTCCGAAGCACAAGGCGAACGGCATTTCCCCAGTGGACCATCTTGGAGTAGGGCGATGAGCCCACAATACACTCGGTAATTCTTCTACCTATCTGCCTTTAGCTCTCTCCAGCCTCTTCTTGATGCCGTCCAGAATGACTTTGTTGGAGGCTTCCGCTTGGCCGTTGCTCTGTGGATAAGCTGGGGTGGAGAAATGGGGCCGAATGCCATACTTGCTGCACAGTTCTCGGTAGACACCGCAATCAAACTGGGTGCCGTTGTCTGATACGAGTTCTCTTGGAATGCCGAATCGTGTTATAATATTTCTCCATACAAAACACTTCATGTCGGTATCTCGATGTGTGTTAATGCCTCCGCTTTTACCTATTTCGTGAAATAATCTGTTACGACAATCAAAAATCGCTTGTTACCCAGGGCACGAGGCAATGGTCCGACGATGTCAAGTCCCCATTGGGTGAACGGCCAAGGACTGGTTATAGAGCTTAACTCTTCAGCAGGCAAATGGGTTAAAGGAGAGAACTTCTGGCACTGCTCATATTTTTTCACGTAACATTCGGCATCGACTCTCATTGTCGGCCAATAATACCCTTGCGTTACAGCCCAATGAGCCAAGGAACGCCTGCCAGAATGGGCACCATAGCTACCTTCATATATTTCAGTCAGGAGTTCTCGACTTTATCCAGATGAACGCATTCTAAGTATGGACCAGAAAGGGATTTTTTGTAAAGCTTCCCTTGCGGATCCAAGTAGTATCGCAGGGCTTTGTTTAAGTCGGTGAAATCCATGCAGACTCGCCAAGTTCTATTTTTCTTCTTTACAACCACAGTTTTCGAGAGCCATGTAGGATAGGTGTAATAATCCTCACCACTGATTACTGATAACCCGACTGATTACTGCTAAACTGAGACTAACTATGATAAGTATTTGAACCGACTGAAATACTGAACTGGTTGATTGAATGTGCTAGTTGAATGCATTTCTATATGTTTTATTGTCGAATTATCTGTTAATGTTTTATGCTTTAAACTGCAAATTGAAGGCCTTATCGGCGGCCGAATCTGAAATTGATTAGTGATATGTGTTAATCATAATTTATGTGATTTTATGGCATATTTAATTAAAATGTGATTTGGTATGATTAAATTAGATTAAATGATGATAAATTGCAATAGTTGGCTTAATTACCAACATGCCACTTAGTGGGCCACTACCCTAGACATTTTGAGGCTTGTATACACTTAGTCACACTTTTGATCAGCCATTTTCCTTGCTTTAGCCGAGTGAGAGGAGAGTAAGAGAGAGAGAACTTGTTTTCATCTTGATTTGGCTTGGAGGCTTAGGAGATTGAAGGATTCATTGCATATTTGAGCTTCCTTCTTGAAATTCAAGACTTAAGGTAGAGTCTTCACCTTCTTGTTCATGTAATTGAGTTAGGTTTGCATGGCTCTTGTCATATTGGAGTTTAAAGTCAAGACTTGGTCTTATGATGTTGAACTATAGCATATATCTTGCATACATGCCTTCATTCTTGAGTTTTGAGGTGTTTATTCATGGAATTCCACATGCATGTTCATATTGTAGTTCTAGTTCATGAATTCCTCGTGTTTTTGAAAGAATTGGCTCATTAGAGCAAGTATTGGAAGCTTTGAATTGGTTTAAACTCATGCATGTCATGTTTGAATTATGTTCATTAGAATGTTGTTTGAAATTGGATTTAATTGAGCTACCATTGGGCTTTGATTTCTTAAATTGAGCCTTGAATCATGTAATACTATGAAGTTACAAGTGTTTTCTAGAAAATTAGCCCAAGAGGATCGAATTTGATTCATTTGAAGTTGAATTTGAGCTTGAGGTTCAAATCTGGAAATTCCAGATTTTGAACTCACGCTCGAGTGGGGTTACTGGCGCTCGAGCGTGAAATTCGTGCTCCCGGCACTTTGCATTGTTTTACAGTACGCTCGAGCGGGGTCTTGTGTCACACGCTCGAGCGGCTATCGAGCGCCCATTGAGCGTGATTTTCGCACATCCAGTAATTTTGCCATGTTTTGTAGTCCGCTCGAGCGTGGGAAGTGACGCTCGAGCGGGGAACCCTTGTCTCCATGTCCACTCGAGCGGGGAACTCCACGCTCGAACAGGACCCTGTTTTTCTGAAAACTCTGAAAATGCTTTTAAAGTGCATCGTTGCATCCTCTTTCCATCCTAGGCATTCCTAGGGCATGTTTAAAGCATCTTAATAAGGATATAGATGTAGAACCACACCGAGTCAATTAGGGATTAAGCCTTCGTTTCCCGAATGTGAACTTAGTGTGTGTTCATCCTGTAAACTGTCTAGGGTTGGCATCCGGAGACGCGCTCTAGCTTAATTGTAGCCCAAGAACTCTGTGAGTAACAATTGTGTAAAGATATGTTCAAATGTGACTGTTTAAACTGTACTGTTTCTGTACTAATACTATTTACTGATTGAATATTTGTCCTCTATTCTGAACTGTATTGTGGCATCCATAGCAATTACTGTTACTGTTACTGCTACTGTTACAGAGATCTCTGTCAGTTCCTATCTTGGAACTTCTGTTTACTGTTATGATAGCCAGGATTGACTGTTCGGTCTTTTAAGACATACTGTTTACTGTACTGCTATGCTAATGGATGTACCACATATGACTATTATGACTGAAAGACTGAAATACTGAATCAATGAACTGTTTTCATTACTGTAAGGACATTCATTCTAAATCTCTTTACGCATTATGTTATTCACTGGGCTTTAGCTCACTGTTTATATATATATGTAGGTGTTCAGGCACCAGACCGGAGCTAGGAGCATGGGTTAGACTCCCCTTTTTTTGTCAAGCCAACCACTGTGCCTCATTGCGAGGTTCCAAGCCTGCCAAGCTTGGGCTTAGGGGTGTTTTATTTCCCCCGTCTGTCTCTGCATCTGTTTTGTAATAACTGTTTAGACTGATACTGTACTGCCCGATAGGGATTAGGTCTCTGTTCTGAATAATTGTAAATGTTGTACATGCTGTTTTGTACTGTTTGTGTATATATGTATGAAAAGTCTTTTTGCATACAGACTGTCACAGCTCATTGGACATTGTTTATTTACTGTTTTGGCTTCCGCTATGCCCCTGTACTCTGTAATACTGTCTTACTGTTAAGCAGGCCTTCGGTAATCACAGATTACTGGCCGGTTACGGTGCTAAACCCATAGGGGCGGCTTGGGTCGTGACAATAGGTCACTTTCCTGATCGCTCCGACATCGAGCAACTGGTCAACCTCTTCAACAACGGCGGCAGTGTGTTCTGCGGCTGACCGCTGGCTTTTTTGTATAATCAGCTTACATTTGGGGTCAACGTTTAAACGGTGTTGAAAGACAGATGGATCTACCCCCGACATCTCATACGGCGACCATGCAAATACATCCAGGTTGCCGATTAAGAAGGTAATTAGCAGCCGTCCAACATGAAGAACCTGTCAGGATCCCTGGCAGTTTCAACTCGATCCAGCGCTTCTGTGGCCTTTTCACTTGGCAGCCGTCCAATATCGTTGAGGCTCTCTCGATCCGGCGCCTCAATAGAATTCATTTCCAACTCTCTTGTTCTTCGCGGCCAGGAGATAACATGCTTGTGCCGATTTCTGGGAACCTCGGATTTGTTCGATGCCACATTCAATTGGGAAGCGGAGCAATTGATGATAGGTACTTGGAACGGCTTGCATGGTGTGTAGCCAAGTTTGTCCCATAATGAGATTGTACGATGATAGCAGCTTGACAACTAAGAATTCCACATCCACTATTTGGGAGCCCGCTTGAACTGGTACTATGATTTTGCCCAAGAGGTATTCGGGGTTGGTGTTGAAGCCAAATAACGGGTAAGGAGCCGGTGACAGGTCCGACTCGGTGAACCCGAGTTTTATGAAGGTCTTATAATACATAACTTCCGAAGTACTCCCTTGATCGATGAGAATGCGTTCGACAACAAATCGGTTTACGCATAATTCAATGACCAACGAATCAATGTGGGGCAGTGTTACTCCGATCAAGGCAGAATCGTCGAAGGCAATACTCGGAGCTTCATGGGGCCGTTTTGCTGGTGTGACCTGCTTGGGGTCAGGATACGACTGAATTGTATGTACTGTGGCTGACATCGACAGGCTATATATCATATGGATTACGCTGAGTGGAGGTGAATCCGGCCGCAGTGCTACCGCTTTTGTCAAGTTGTCTCTCCGGATGTACTGCTTAAGCCGTCCATCCTGCGCCAGTTCCTCAAGGTGATTCTTCAATGCATAACAACTATCTGTATCATGGTCATGGTCTTTATGATACTCACACCGCCTATCCCATCTCCTTGTGTCAGGAGGTCCCACCATTTTTTATGGCCATTTGAAAAATAGTAGGTGTTGGACTTTGGACATAACCGTGCTGATCGGTTCTGATAACTCCGTATATTTCTTATCCGTGCGCATTGTGCACCTGCTATCTACTTGAAGTTGCTCATTAGGTCGGTGGGAACATTGGTCATTTGTTCGGCGCGAATCCCGTTTCCTGTCTCATTTAGCCTGACTCCGCGGTTCAGGGCTCCGTGATGGTATAGAGTTTATCGGCTGAACAACCTCAGTAGGGGCCGTTTTGTTGGCTTTGTTCCCGGCTTTAACCCGCAAAGCGTCATCTTCCACTTTGCAGTATTCCTCAACTTTCTTCATCAACGACCAGACTGTTTTGGGGGGCCTTCTAGTCAAGGAACTGTGGAGGGCACTATCAGGATGCAACTCAATTTTAAAGGCGGTGATTGCCATAGAGTCGTTACAGGCGTCATCTACAAGATTAAAGCATTTCCAATAGCGCATCGAATATGCTCGTAAGGTTTCCCCTGGCTGAATTTGCATTGCCCAGAGAGAGTCGGCTTGCTTCGGCTGGACCTCATTGGTGATGAATCTTGCCCTGAAGGATTTCTGTAACTGATGGAAGCTCTTTATTGACGCCGGTTCCAACTTGTAGTACCATCTGACGGCCAATGGTCCCAGGCTACTCGGAAATATTCGGCACATAAGAGCCTCGTCGTCTGCATGCAGCGTCATGGCTTGCTTGTAATGACGGATATGGTCAGTAGGATCCGATTTACCGTCGTAAAGGGTGAATGATGGAGCTTTGAACTTTTTGGGTAGCATTGCCTTCGCAATCCGCCGCACAAAGGGGTCATGTCGATCCTATTCATCTGAACCACTTCTTCGTCCGCTTATGGCGCGCACGTGGACTCTCTTCAGAGGAACTAGTAGTCTCGACTTGTCCTTTCTTTCTGGGCTCTGGGGATAGGGAGTCAGAGTCACTATCTCTGTCTTGTTGTCGAGCTCGAGGTCATCGACCACCTGCCCTCAGAGGTCGTCCCGGATCTTGGCGTACAGCTTGTTTGGACTTCGCCACTTCCAAGGCCAAATCCTAACGGAGACGTTAGTTCTCAGCGATCATGTTCTTCAACCTCTGTTCGTTTTGCTTTGCTTGTTCCATGATCACTTGCATTGTCTCATGTGCTGAAGTCGAGGGTGAGTCGAAGTTCAAGGAGCGTCTTGCGGTGATAGTATCTGGTCCTAGCATGTTTGTTGGGGTGAGATCATCTCTCGGTGTAGTTTCGTCAGCGATTATCGGAGGATCTTCCGTTACACCCGCCATGGATGTAGTTGAGTATTCCCACAGACGGCACCAATTGTGGGAAAGTGGTTTTGGAAATACTCATCCGATCCAATGAGACGCTCGAGATCCTCAGCAAGTAACCTGAAAAAGAATGAACACTCCGGTCGGGGGTGCCGGAATTAGCACTCTGACGGACAAGTTAGTCTATGCTCTCGTGATAGCTTGTGTTTTAAGTTAAAGTAGTCGTTCTCACCCCCCTCTCTCTGGATGATATTCTTCTATTTATATCTTTTTCTTTCTTGGGCTTCGGGACTGGGCCCACATTCAATTCGTCGTATAACTATTTGCTCGGCTCCTTTTGCTGCGCATCGCTCTTCATTTGGCCCTTTACTCAATTGGTTATATGGCCGAATAGGATACTTCTGGATTTACGTGTAAGACGGGGCCGAATGCGATATATGAATTTTGACTCTCCTGGTCCTACTATTCGGCTTCTTTACGTGTCCCAATATTCGGCCCCCACAACAGATGCTACTCTTTTGAGTATGTGATGATATCTTCGCATATCGATATTGGAGCTTACTGTTAATGCTAAAACAAGCTATAATATATATGCTTTTTGATTTGTACTGTTGTGAGAACCCGATAAATAAATAAATAATAAAAATAACAATAATTTTACAAATCTCAAATATTTTACTGTGAATCTTTAAGTGCAAATTAAACATTACTAGAGGGCATTTTAATTAATTTTAAACTATAAATAAATTTATTATGGAAGTCCACAATTTTATAATAATAATAATAATATAATAATATAATAATAATAATAATAATAATAATAATATAATAATAATAATAATAAAAATTAAGAGAGACCTGTTATATAATTGATTTAATAACCCTAAAATCCTATATAGTTCCCTACCAGCAGCGGCCGTGAGATTGTGAGAGAGAGAGAGAGAGAGGCGATAAAAATTGGATAAAAATTGGTAGCAATCGGAAAGGAGAGGAAGAGGTTTATAGCATTGGGTTCTACATAATCACCACTGTGGGTAAGTCAATTACTTGTTCTTCTTCTTTTATCTTCCAGTAGTTGAGTTCAAGAATCCAGATGGGTTATTCATTCAATCGTTTATTTTTTTGGTGGTCTGGTGTGAAAGTAAGTCTAGGATGTCAAACGTAGGTCTTGGGAAGTAGAGAGGGATGAGCAGATGTTGCATGGGGCATGAGTCTCATTGTGAAAAAAATAAAATAAAAATGTGGCATTAGCTTTTGTGTGTTGTGTTGGCAGTGCACTAGTGCTCTTGTTTGGTATTGTTATTAAACATCTAGATATGATGTTTAAGATTCAAATATTCATGCATAAGAATACATACCATAGTATTGTTATTTTAGAAATTTAATTAGTTAAATTGGTGCTTAGGTAATGGGAGTAATTTTTAGTTTGAAAATTCTATACAGAACTACAAACTTTAAAAATTAAGAAATCATATCAAATGAATGAATTTGGAACTGATATTTTTACAGTATATTAATTACATATTGAATTGCATACCACAATTTTCTTATAATTTTTGGGAGTCAAAATCCATATAAACTGATGTATTCAAATATGTCCAGAAAACTAGTATAAAATAGTAACTTTGGAAGTGTCATTCTCTTTGGGTATAAATCTGAAAATTATCAAATCAGCGTCATTAGAACCAGTTATGAGTCTAGTTTCTTATATTTTTGGCCTTGCATTGATTGCTCGTGTATACTAAGAGAACGATTAATTTCTTTAAAGTTCTGCAGAAAGCGACCTGTTTGGATATAATTAATTGTAAATAATTATTTTGATAAGCAAATCAAGTAAAACCAATTGGGTTTGAAACTTAGGATATATTAGTTGATATCTGGAGGGTTTTGGAAATTTTTCTAACAACATGGAGAGGGTTTTTAATCTTCAAATTTAGCGAATGGATTAGGAAAACTTGTTTAAAATTATGTTTTATCTTAAAGTTATTTTTAATTAAGTTTTGATCTGAACCTATGTCTTGGGTAATTTTAAACCTTGAATAACATGAACTTAGGTATTATTTAATAGTAATGGTGAGTTGGGTTGAGCCGTGATAGTGTGATTTAGCTTGGGGTTACTTAGTTTCTTATTCTTTTTAATATTCTTGAGTTATTAGTGACATGTAGTTTTCGTACTTGGTTCAAGGCACTAGTTGGACTTTCTTATTTGGTTTGAGGATTATATTATACCGTGTTTAGGTGAATAGTTGCATGTTACATATCTTTATAAATGTTCCCCTACCCTGAACTATTGAAAAATTAAATTGTTGTTTTAGGAGTAATCTGTTTTGATAAATTATTATATTATCAATGGAATTAATTATTTCTGAAATATGTGTAAACTTGGTATACTGTAAACTATTTGTTATGGTCTCATGTTTATAATGGTGAACTACCATGTTTTGCGAAACTAAATTGTATTGATTATTGGGACCATATGTATATAAAAGTCTAGGGAAATTATTCCACTGTGTGTGGTGATTCTGGCCACTAGGGAACAAATTCGGGTTGGGCTGCGATGACTCTAGTGCTCAACGATTATAAGGAAAAGACCTGGGCTAGGCTAGGTGATCTTCAATTGGATTGTCTTTGAGAAAAGGTCAGGGTTGCCACCCCGAGGATGACTCTTGGTTCGATATTAGATCTAACAAGCTTATTGCCTTGAGAACTTTGTGGCATGTTACTAGTTATTCTTGGCACCCAAAAAATTATTGATGATCATGTTGTAATCTGTTTTAAGTGGAGAATGTCATTTGTTATGTTCTTGAAAGACATGAGTATTTTAACTGTTGAACTGTGAAACCTTCTTTTTGAAACATATAGTCTTTATCAAAACTGTATGCTAATCTAGTTTTTGTGACATAAATCTTATTTTGGAATTGAACTCTGTTTTCAAAATTGTATTTACTATCCATATTTCTACTCACTGAGCTATCAGCTGACTTAGTTGTTTATCATTTCCAGGTGATAGAAGGATTTAGAGTGGGCTCATGGTGTAGCGGAGACTCAATTGCATTGACTTCTAGGACATTCATTTATTTTGTTTTAACTTGTTATGTTGGTTTTGTGCATACATTGTGATTGTGTTTTATTTAGAATTATTTTATTTTGTGGGCGGTTTGTGTTCCATGTAGTATATATTTTTAGAAGTTGGTTATGGTTGGTTTCACCATTTATACTTGTATCATATCACTGGATTAAATTTTGGTTTATTTATTACTAGACTATTGTTACATATATTTGATGTGATTATGAATTCGTGTTTAGACTTATGTGTACCTTGGGCAAAGGCCCTATGGGCCACGTTTGGTCATGCTCGGGTTTGGAGTGTGACAACTGTCGATAGATACAAATTTGAGTTATTGAATTATCAAAAATTATTCAGTGTGTTTGGTTTGAGTTTTTTGAATTAAATTTTTTGAAAATTCAATTTTTTGGTTTTCGTGTTTTTTTGTTTTTAGTGAATATTTTTAAAATTTTAAACATTTTTTTTTACTTTTTTAGATGCATCTTACTTAGATGTATCTAAAAAGTAAAAAATTTGTGAAAAAATATTTTAAAATTTTAATAAATACATAAAAATACAAAAAATGTACTGAATTCTCGTATTTTTTTGTATTTCTGGTATTTAGTGAATTTTTAAAAGGTTTTTTTCATAATTTTTTTACTTTTTAGGTATATTTATGTTAGGTATGTCTAAAAAGTAAAAAAAATTGCTTAAAATATTAAAAAAATTCAGTAAAAACAAAAAAATACGAAAAATAAGAAAGTAAAATTTTCTGAAAAGTGTTTTTAAAAAATCACAACCAAGCAAGCTGATTAGTATTATTGGAAAATATTTTATATATTTTTGTAATGAATATTTGGTTGATACTGTATTGTTACAGGACATATATATTATTATTCATATATATAATTTCATGAATGTGAATTTATTATTATTTCAAAAAATATAAATAATTGATATTGTGAATGTGGGTGTATTTTATTTTAGAAAATATTAATAATATGTACAGGAAAATAATTTTAATAAATTATATATGCTTTTATTTTTTGCAACATCTAGAAACCTTACAATGAATTAATAAAATATATATTTATTTTATAAAAGAAATTGTGACAGTAATAAATCGTCGCTAATGTAATCATCTTTTATTAGCGACGGTTTAATTTGTCGCATATATATATTACTTCAATTCTTTAGAGACGGTTTAAACTATCGCGAATACATTATTGATTTAGTTCTTTTTTTTATTTTTTTATTTTTTCATTTTTTACGACATATGAGACTATCGATGATAATACTTTTAGCAACGGCAACTGCCTTCTCTAAAAAGGTTTTTGGTAATGTCATCCTCAACTGTCGCTAAAAATAATGTTTTTCCTGCTTTTTTGTATCAGGTTAAACCATCGCAAAAATCATTGATTCGTCCGCTACAAGAAAGGGACAGTTTGTAACCGTTGCAAATACATTTTGTACACTCCCTTCCGCCACCTCCATTTTCCCGTCGCTGCTCCATCGCAAAAAGTCTTTTATGATGTTTGGGACTGTTGAAAAAGCTCCGATTTTATGTAGTGATTCTCAGTTTAAAATGAGATTTAGCTTCGAGCAAGTAGATTCTAGCATAGAATTTTCTAGTATGGTGAAACTTTTTCCAAAGACTATGTATGGCGGCCATTGTACAGGAACTTCTTCCCAACCAACAATTTTGACCAAAACTTCAATGGACCAATTTTGCAAATATTTGTACTCTTTTCTTGAAGATAAAGACGAAAATATGATTTAAGAACTTTTGAGGAGGATGGTTATGAATTAACTGCCTTGAGTATTCGCATTAAGAGTGTCGTAGTTCCTTCTCCCACCAAACCTTTTGATCATTCAGTCAATGGGAGTAACGAGAGTGAGAGTAAGGATGAACATTATGACTACTCTCCTCTTTTAGATGGCACACCTACTAAGATGGACAAATTGCCCCCGACAGATGTTGATCTTCCTTTTCCACATTCTCCTTCTTCAATAAAGTCATCCAAGCTTCTTATGGCAGGTTTGGAGAAAGGTATATTTCTCTCTCTCTCTCTCTCTCTCTCTCTCTCTTAAATACCTTTCATTTTCTTAAGCACTGGGCATGTTGCTTGAACTTCCCCAGCTGCCTCGCATATGCCATTGGCTTCTTTTAAAGGTATTCCTATTCATTCCTTGTACTTCATTTTATTTTATTATATATACATACTCAAGGAACTCTTTTCTCTTTAGATCATGCTACATTGCAAAATCTGTGGTCTACCTATGGGAATCACAATCTGCCTTCTCCCACACCTAAGTCTCCTCAAGCCTTGCATCAAGGTATAATTTATTTATCTACATATATATATATATATATATATATATTCTTTTTACCTTCTATAGCTCGACTTTTCGTGCTCCTTTCGGAAGACGAATAAGCCCTACAGTATCGGACTCTTGTGGTTTTGAATCTGATCTCACAAGTGCAATGTGAAATAGATAAACATCAAAGAGTCCAAATCTAACAAATCTTTTGAAAAATCGATTTTGAATAAAAAATACCAAAAATGGATTGCTTTGCCAGATACAGAGTCGCCACCTAAATATTTTTGGAAAATTTAGGATACCTATGACTCGTGCCAAATTTTGGTCCAAATTGTGCTCTGAAGTGAAAACAGTGCAGACAGAGTTATTCTGAACTCTTTTTGTCCCTCTCACACTTCTCTGTCATGGGAAAGCCTCGAGAGAAGGTTGGAATTATTTCCAAAACCATCAATGAGCAAGTTGATTGCTTGACGATTTCGGATACAATTTGGACAAAATTCAATTAATGCGACAAACAACAACCACCCCTTCCTCATAGCATAGAGTGAACTCAAAGAGGGAGGTAGAGACATGTCAAGGTTCATCAAAACATCATGAATTGATGTAATATGACCCTTGACACAATAGATTCGGCATAACGTCCGGTCGAACCCAAGCAATATAACTCATTTTCTTTATGGGGGTTAGTTCATTTTAAGCCAAATTCATTAGTCTTTGCCATCCTTTAATCCATTAAGTCCAAGATGATAGTTACGTCCACTAAAGATTACGTTCATTAAGTGAGAAATATGTCAAATGGGAAGTGATTCTCAACATGAAAAAGAGATTATGCCGTTGACAATGAACCTCAATAGAGATTAAGCCATTAAGCATAAATCTCTAGTTCATGTTTTGAATAATCATTAATCGATTGAAACAACTCTCAAATGAAAGAAATGAATGGCAAGTTGATTATTAAAATGAGGTTCTTAAACATGGAAATTAGTTAAAGAAAGGCCAAGAACAATATTCAACAAGCTATGTATGCAAACTTATGAGACAATAATCAAACTAATCAAAGCATGAACTAATTAAACAACCAGCCTTTGATGGGTGAAAAATAGTGGCTCAAAGTACATGAAAAGAGCCTAAAAAGCTAAACAACAAAGAGAGAAAACAAGGTAAGAACAAGGAGAGGTTGCTAACCCCTCCACTTTTGAAACCTCAAAGCATGATTTTTGGCCTCTTTTAAACTCTGAAAAACAATTTAGAAAGCAAAGAAAATAGTGTAAAAACGAGGGTTTGAGCTATAGGTGAAGGTGTAAGAAAGAGTGTTAACTCTCTCTACCCTTTGGTAGCTCTCCAAACCCAAGCTTAGACACTTGAAAGGAGATCAAAAAAACACAAAACTACAAGAACTATATAGTAAATGATAAAAATGAAAGCAAAAGAGGAAATAGCAAGCTTATACCTCTTGACAAAGGTAGCTCTTTGTTTGTGAATCAAACTAAGCCCAAACACACTCTTAAGCTTAAATTGTGATGCTCAAGGCTCAACCAAGGTTCCTAGGCTGAGGTGTGAAGGTGTATATGGTGTATGGATATAGGTTCAAGGTGGTAGGCTTGCTCAAAGGTTGCTTGCAAAAGAAGAAAGAGCTCTGAAGAAGGTGTATAGGCTTTTTAAAAATTCTTCAACCCTCAAAACCGAGATACAACTTCGTTCTTGTAGAATTTGAGCAAGAGGGATCATAAATGTCTTCGAAAATGGACAGCTGGCGGGCTCCTACCCAGAACAGTGTTTCTCGCTACCAAGGCACGGCTGGCCATCAGTAGCCATGGTTGGTTCTTAATGAGGCACGGCCGGGCCTCAATGTGATCCCCTGTTTTTTTACTTCAAACTCAGTATAGAGTGGCACAATGTGTAAAAATGGATTTCTAGGGTACAAACAGAGGGAATATGGAAGGTTTGGGATTGTTTTGGAGCTTAAACATAGCCCTTTTGTTGAGACCTCGAACCATGCACAACACCACTTTCATCATCGAGTGTACTGGGCAAAGCGTTCGAGCCTTGCGGGCAGTCAAAAATGGGGTGTCTACAGTTGCCCCTCTTTGACAGAGCTCGAAGTCATAAAGTAATGTGAGTGAATGCCAAACCCCAAAGACGACCCATTTTGACAAGACCGTAAGACTTGGGCAAACAAACAAAATGTAGATGCAGTTGGTTGAACCCAAGGGTTGTTTATGTATCCCTTTACAAGAAATCAAACCAGCGTAGTTCAAGGGCAAGATGCAAATGATACACAATGCAACAAAACAATGTAAATGATATATAATGTAAGCAATCTAAACCACGAGTAGTGCTTACCACACAAATATCATAAAGAAATGGAGATGCAAATCAAACTACGTTTTATATTGAAAAGAAGTGTGGGCACGAGCCAAACGACGCCTAACACAGGATAAGTACCTACATCCTCAATACTGGCCTCAGCGCAATATGGATGCTTACATATAACATAACCATGTTTTAATGTGAAAGGGGTGCGAGCATCTGCAAAACTATGCTTTTCGTAGAAAGAGTACAAGTAATTGGGTGGGATGATGTAAGTAAGGAATGATCTGCTGAGGAAAGATCATGATCCTAAATGCTGAATGCAACAAGATAAAGTACAATATAATGAATGCAATGGATGTAGTGAATAAGGGGCACAGGCAGAACCGCGTCTTACCTAGAAAAGGTTTGGACACAAAACAAACCACGTCTAACATAGAAAAGGTGTCGACACCCTCAATACTGGCCTCAAGGCAGCATGGGTACTTACACATGATAGAACCATGTTTCAACGAGGGAAAGGTATGAACACATGCCAAATTAAGCCTAACATGGAAAGCATGCGGGTGATAAAATGGTATGATGTAATGGATAACGTAGTAGATGTAGTAAATGTATGTGATAGATGCTATATGCAATGCGATAGAAGTAATAGATAATAATGCAATAGATATGATGTAACAGTTAGGAAGTGATGCCTTTAGAAACTACCTTATATGGGCAATTGGCAATGACTGGCCTTATGCTGTTGTGGATCTTCCTATTCTTCTTGGCTTTAAGACTTCTTCATTCATCTTGCGTTTCCAAACCACGGGTACTACTTTTCTCCCTGGCTATGTTTGCAACTTTCCCTATTCTTCAACAGGGTGACAAACTAGGTTGATTCAGTATCCAAAATTGAGGCGCATACAAGCTACCTCAACCTATGGGTTCCCATACAAATTTCAAGCTGAGGATACACCCCTAGGTATTGAAACCAGACTTCAGAACCTTTGTGTTCTAGGCATCACCATTCGAACTCTAGTTTCCATTGTCTCAGTTGGTCTCCTAGGAACTCACTACAAACAAAGCTAGGTGGCTATACTAGACCTCCTAAAGCCGTTTAGGCACGACAAACATCAAAAGAATTTCACCTTTAGAGGATTTAAGGTCTCCTAGACCCAATGAATGCACAAGATAGTGCGAGTGAGGTGCACAAAGTAGTGCAAGGTAAATTGCACAAGACAGTGCAATATGAGTGCACAAGACAGTGTGATACAAGGTGCACAAGATAGTGCGATTCAAAGTGCACAAGATAGTACAATACAAGGTGCACAAGATAGTGCGATATGAGGTGCACAAGATAGTGCGATAGAAGGTGCACAAGATAGTGCAATTCAGGGTGCACAAGATAGTGCGATACAGGGTGCACAAGATAGTGTGATACAGGTGCACAAGATAGTGCAAATACGATGCAGAGTGCACAAGATAGTGCGATACAGGGTGCACAAGATAGTGCGATAGAAGGTGCACAACATAGTGCGATTCAAAGTGCACAAGATAGTGTGATACAAGGTGCAAAAGATAGTGCGATACAAGGTGCACAAGATAGTGCGATACAAGGTGCACAAACTAGTGTGATACAGAGTGCACAAGATAGTGCGATAGATGATGAGATTGTGCGATAGATGCAAGAAATGAGATTATTGTGCGATAGATGCACAAAGTGTTTGTACGATAGATGCACGAAGTAAGATTATTGTGCGATAGATGCACAGTGAGATTGTTGTGCGATAGATGCATGATGTGGTATGATCGTGCGATAGATGCACGATGTGGTATGTGTGACAAACAATGTAATGGATGATGTTGAGAAAATGTAGTAAACCAACAAAGCAGCGCTTTAGAAAGCACCTCATGGGGTGAGTGGCGAAGAAACACTCTACTTTGACGGGGATCTCCCCTTTGTGTTCTTCAAAATTGCCACCTTCAACTCACAGTTCAAAGGTCCTCAGATGCTGACAAGGGGTAACATTTGCATGTAGAAGCCATGGATGCCACTTTCCTCCCTGATCATATTCACAACTTTCCCTCTTACTCTTTGTCCTTGAAATCCAGAACCTATGTAGCTTCAGATGGTCCTTGTTCTATTGCTCTCTCTTTTGATCGAGGTTGGACCATGCAGTTTTATGAAAGAAAGAATTCTGTTTCGCAGATCATGTTGGAATGGCACAACACTCTGAGCACAAAACGATTTATTTTTGAAATTGAAACCAAGAATGAATTCTTAACCGAGTATTGAGCCTACAACTGACCACAATACACCACGACTCAACAAAGGAAAAACAAAGTAAAACAACTTAAACACATCTATTTACACTCAAAACAAGGATCAAGACAAATAAAAACAACAAACATAACACTCGGATGTTTTCCATTAGCAGGAGACCTCTCAGTTCACGGGGAGCCTGTTTCTTCTTCAGGTTTTGTTTCCCACCCTTTTTTTATTTATGATTTTCACATCACTCTAGCACTCAATCTCTATTTTCTCTCAACGCCCTTTCCTTACTTTTTCTTTTGGCGCACATTTCTCTATTCTTTAATCTCTCTTATTTTTTATCCCTTCCCAAGTGTGGTTGATGGATAAGCTAGAAGTTATGGACCTTATGAGGGGGGGGGTCGAATATCCAGCTTTATTTCTAATTCGTGCTTCATACTTGGCTTGATACCTCACTGCTTGGAGGATGAGAAAGCCTTTGGCCCCTGTTGCTAGCTTCAGTTGTGCTCTTCCTGGCGAGTGCGCTGACAACGGGAAAAGACAAAAAAACCTAACTCAACTCAACTATGCCCCTAGTTTATCATTTTGACCATTTTTTGGTTTTGGCTTTATGCTAAAACAATTTCAACCAACATAAGGGTTTAGATTAACATGGTTGTTCGACTTTCTGATTTGAAATTATGTAAGTCAGGTTGTGAGCACTAACAATTTTCCTTTTTTGTGGTCTAAGAAACGGTCCAATTTTGGAAAAATGGAACAATTTTCGAGAAAATTAGTCAACCTCATTAAAAACCCTCAAAACTGTTTTTGCAAATGGCCATTGCTCCTCTAACGTGGAATTAACGCTTGAGATGCACAACCTCAGATCTGAACTTGACTTGTCCTACAGCTGAATCTTTTATTGGAATAGGACAATTGAATTTGAACGAAGATGAGCCAATTTGGACATGGATAGGATAGCTGAGTTGAACAAGGATAAGCCAATCAACATGGACAAGACAAACAGGGTGAAAATGGTTGGGGCCGAACTTCAGGATGAATTGCCTAAGTATCCCAAAAATGGGAATTAGGCCTTATGTAGTTCCTGGGTTAAGGTACACTCGAGTATTAACTCTCTCCTTTTGCGCTCTAACTTTTGCCAAGGCCGCCCTTTTGGGTTTTCAACCTTGCGAGATCTATTTTTTGTTTTTTCATTTTTCTTTCTGTTTTTCATTTTTGTTCTTTTTCTTTTGTTTTTGTTCTTTTTCTTTTCTTTTTTGCTTTTTTTTCTTTTCTCATTTTCTTTGTTTCCATTTTTTTTTCTTTTTCTTTGTTTCCATTTTTTCTTTCTTTTTCTTTCTTCTCTTACTTTTGCCTATGTCACCCTTCTAGGTTTTCGCCCCAGCAAGCCTCTCAAGGATAGAAAAGTTTAACTTGTCTATGTTGATTGGCCGTAGGATCTCCAAGCCATTTGAATCCATGAGAATGGCTGCTGTTCCTGACTAAATAGTCTTGATTATGTAAGAGCCCATCCAATTGGGTCTAAATTTGCCCCTAGTATCATGGATAAGAACTTGATTATCCTTCAGCAATAAATTTTCTTCTTTTAGATTTTGGGATTTTAGCTTTCTTGCCAGTCTCCATTGGTTTGAGCAATGACCCAGTTTTAATTTCTCGAGCATATCTGACCTTTTTTGCCCTTAGTTCAAGAGTTGCTTCTAATTCAACTATGCAAGTTTCTTTTGATGACATATGACCTTATTGCCCCTAGTTCAAGGGTTGCTTCCAATTCGGCCATGCAAGCCTTACATTGTGGTTGATCGTTGAACGTTCTGAATCAAGGTTCAAGGTTTGAAAGCAAAGGGGTCGATTCCTAAGAGTGATCCTATGCTATATAATCTCAAGATCAATTCCAGGCATGTCTTCATGGGACCACACAAAAATGTTTTTGAAATCTTTTAATAAAGCGACTCGTCGCTCGTGCCCCTCTGAAGACAATGTAGAACTAATCTGAACTAAGCCAGGATCCTCCTTAGTACTCACATTAACAGACATGATCTCATTCGTTAAGGGCTTAGCAGCCTCTCTTCCTCTCAGTTGATCAAATTTTGCAAATCTCGAGGAATTCCTCCCTCTTTGTTTTCATCACAAGTTTAGAAATAGTTTTGAAAAACTTAGGTCAACACAACGATTTAAAAGCACAGAGAAGTAGGCAAAAATAACTATCCTTTCATTCAGATCTTCTGGCTTAACTGGCTCCATGGTAGAAATAGACTCAAAAGAGTGAAAGACAAACAAAACAAATAGGCAAGTGATGTCTGAGTTAACACGCCCAAAATCACCTAACCCTAATACAACAAGACTGACTCAATACCCAAGTCAGAAAGAAAAAACAACATTTTCAATTTGCCACAAAATAGTGCGTGCCATCCACCATATCTACAGTAAAATGAGCGCCATCAGCAGGTGGTTCATCCTCTATCACATAGTCATATTATCTCCCAAGTTCATTTCTCCAGCGCCGATAGACTTTGTAGGACCTGGTGGAGTGATAACCTTATTGTCAATCAGATCTTGAACTTTATGGCAAAGGCGAAAAAAACGGTCAGTGTCATGGCCGATTTGTTAATGGAAGGCGAAGTACTTGACAGCATTATACTTGGCTGGAAGGGGATTAGGGAGAGGCTGAGGGTCAAGGGGTTTGAGATGGCCTTGTCCTATGAGGATTTGGAGGGCTTTGGATAAGGTCATGAAAAGGGGATTGTAGGTGTGATTACCAGTCCCGAAAGGATTAACAAAGGGGTTGAAAGGTGTGGCCTGGGTTTAGAGACCTCCTATGGGTGTAGGATTGAAGTTGAAATAGGTGTTTTTGGTACGACATCCCTTTTTATGGCTTATTGCCGGATTCAAAATGCCCCCAACCTGAGTGGCAACAAGTGTCATCTATAGTTTTTACAACAACTGCAAGCACTTGTTTGTTCAACCCATTGATCTTCAAAATCTCGATAGCCCACCGAAGATGTGCATAAGGATCAATACTTGCCCCGGCCTTGCTCTTGTCCCTTGCCTCCACTTTGCCAAGGGATTGGGTCACTATATCGGAGCGGAGTCATCCAAACTTGAGATAGCTTCAGATTGGCCCTTTTCAATTGCAACTCGCCCCAGGATTGGGGAGCTCTTTGACATAAAATTTTTGTGATGTGCTGTGGTCGATGATGGAGCCAAGATCCCAAAGGTTGAGTCTACCACAGTTCTCTAAAGATCTTCAATCATGCTCATTAGCTCAGAAGTAGTGGGTTCATGGGTTTGAGATAATTGGGGTTCAAGTACATCCATCATACACAAGTGTGCGCTTTCTGCAATGAACACCTCAGGCTTGGGTAAATGGGTTGTAGCTGGACGGTAGTGTATGGATTAGGTTGAGATGTGAAGGTAATGGGTTAGTGTTAGCTTGAGGTCTTTTTGGTGGAGTTACGATCTCTTTGTCAATAAGATCTTCACTCTTATGATGGAGGCAGATGCAACGGTTTGTATCATAACCAAATTGTTGATGATAAACACAGTATTTAGAGGGGTCATGTCTTGGTGGAAGAAGATTTAGGAGGGGTCGGGGTTCTAGAAGGTTTAGGTGTCCTTTTTCACGCAGTGTTTTCAAAGCTTTTGAGAGAGCCATGTAAAGAGGATGGAAATTTCGGGCTTGTGGCCGAGTTGAAATGGTTGGTTTTTGGCTATTATCAGCAAAAGGGTTTTTGATAGGAGTGGTGACAGTGTTTACTTCTGAGCATTTCATAGTTGTGCTACCATTGGTAGTAGCATTGGAATTGCAAACAACATTCTTCCTCATAAGCTTATTACCTTCCACAATGAGCCCTTGTTTGATGGCATCCTTGATTTGAACCCCAATTTCATGGAGGTCCTTAAAGTTGAATATCATTTTCTGCAATATCTCAATTTGCCTAGCCATATCTTGCTGTAGCGAATCTACTGATTGCTGAAGACGGATCAGTAAATCCTCTAGATTTGTTGGAGGCTGAGCCATGATAGGGGTAGGTGGTTTTGCTTTGAACAGAGGTGATCTAGCTGGTAAATGCCGAAATAGTGGAATCGGTGCGCCCTGTCTGGCCTTTCTTTGTCTTGCCACCGGTGAAGGAAGCACTGGTTGCCCTTGAACTAAATCTCTGACCTGACAAAGTCTATCAACACAAATCCAGAATACCCGAGAGATATCAGAGCCTTCTGAAGCTATGGTTCTAGGACTACCTAGCAAAAGAGAAAACAGACGGCACCTCAGCCTGATTTCAATAGAACAGATATGACCACAACTGAATGACTGTACTGACCCCCAAATTGATATTAATGGAACCACTAATATGAAGCTTCCCTGTATAGTTCCACTGTAAAGAACATACCAAGTAAAGAGAGCCAAAACACCTCTATGAGGGGGTAGGGTTACCTTGTCCAAGTTTCGTCATGACATAGGGTTTCACTACTTCAATCAAGCAGTTTCACATAATCCTGCATGGGTGAGCATCCTGTCCTAGTTTGGAACAGTCACTACAGCTTTACTATATGCAGCTAGGCTGAAAGGTCAAAAGGGGTACCTCAGCAAGATCACCTAATATACCTCTCACATCTATCATCGACAAGTGAAAGAAGGATCGAACGGTACGACGATAATCCAGATCCAAGGGTTGTGTTTCCAACATAGCAGAGCCCATGACCGGTCAGCCTTTTGGCAAGCTTTTGGGCAAGCCTGCGGTAAACTGTCCAGGAATAGCAGATGGAAAACACAGTGACTTAAAGTAACAATGCAAATGCAACGCAAAGAACATATATAGGTAGAAAAATTTCTCATCATGAATTTCAAGTCAAGTTCTCTAAGTCCCCAGCAGAGTCGCCAGAAACTGTAGCTTAACTTTTTGTGCTCTTTTTAGAAGACGAATAAGCCCTACAGTATCGGACTCCCGTGGTTCTAAATTTGATTTCACAAGTGCAATGTGAAATAGATAAACACCAAAGAGTCCAAATCTGACAAATCTTTTGGAAAATCGATTTTGAATAAAAAATGCCAAACATGGACTGCATTGCCAGATACAAAGTCGCCACCTAAATATTTTTAGAAAATTTAGAAAACCCATGACTCGTGCCAAAGGCCAAATGTCCATCATCACCAAGATTGTCATGGCTTGGGAACTAAGATACGAGAGGGGAAGGTCATGAATTGAGCACCCCTACTCGCTCGATCAAAGATTGGCCTCTACTAATCATGATGTGATTCTTATTTACATTATATGCTCTTGTTCCGATTTATTAGGCTAACTTATTATGTGATGCACACAAGGTATAGACTAATTTGCAAAAATTAGAACATTTGATTTCATGTTTGTTTTTTGAAAATGAAAAGAGTTTGTGAATGTGCCATTTGAAAAAGTGGGCTTAAATGTATATTAATCAAACTATCCTAATTCACACAACTAGCCTCCATCCACAAGCATTCAAACATATATATCATTTAAGCAATTAGCCTCATGAAAATATGCTTGCCATGCCAACACAAACATTCGATGCAAGATGCTAAAAATCAAAATTGCTTACCTAGTACTCTGAGCCAAAACAAAGCAAAACAATTAGAAAAATATGCATGCTCCTAATTAATGCAATATGAGTAAATGCAACGCACACATTATATAATTTATAGACTCGGCTATGAGCATGGCATATGGTTTCATTCAAGACATGCGATAAAGCACGTATTCAAGCAATGAATTTGAACATTGATATTGGGTTAGTATAATGAGCCAAACCTTGGATGCATGCAAGACAATGGATGCAAAGCATAAGAATGCTAATTTGAAAAATGATGTTCTATACTAACCATCATAAGCAAATAAGTAAAAGGGAGAAAGACGTGGGGTTGGAAGACATACAACTTATTACATGTTGGCTCTCGTGCAAGAGGGTCCGAATCAAAGTCGGAAAGTCCGAATTAAACTAATTATTACAAATTCGAATGAATAAATAAGCAAATAATTAACTAGCTAACTACTCTATTACAACAAGGATAATAATGAGGAATAAACTAGCTAAACAAGCTATTTAACTTAACTAGCTATAACAATTACAAATAAACAATATTGATAATTACAACACTAATAATTAACAAGACTAATTATAACAACAACAATGACAACAACAACAACAACAACAACAACCACAACAACAACAACAACAACAATAATAATAATAATAATTACAACAATACTCGGAGCATTAATCTACAACATTGATTTAAGAAAGGATGCACAAGGGTTGCATGCACAATGTCCAAGTCTGCTCTGTTTTACCTTCAGCCACTGCCTTCTATTTTCTATAAAACACACTGCTGACCAAACATTAATGATCGGCCGGCCCTTAATGAAGCCCGGCTGGGCCTAAATAAGGCCGGCCATGCGTTAATTTTATGCAAAATCCTGTTTTGTGCTCTGAAGTGAAAATAGTGCAGACAGAGTTATTCTGAACTCTTTTTGTCCCTCTCACACTTCTCTGTCATGGGAAAGCCTCGAGAGAAGGTTGGAATCATTTCCAAAACCATCAATGAGCAAGTTGATTGCTTGACGATTTCAGATACAATTTGGACAAAATTCAATAAATGCGACAAACAACAACTACCCCTCCCTCCTAGCATAGAGCAAACTCAAAGAGGGAGGTAGAGATGGGTCAAGGTTCATCAAAGCATCATGAATTGATGTAATATGACCCTTGACACAATAGATTCGGCATAACGTCCGGCCGAACCCAAGTAATATAACTCATTTTCTTTATGCGGGTTGGTTCATTTTAAGCCAAATTCATTAGTCTTTGCCATCCTTTAATCCATTAAGTCCAAGATGATTGTTACGTCCACTAAAGATTATGTCCATTAAGTGAGAAATATGTCAAATGGGAAGTGATTCTCAACATGAAAAAGAGACTATGCCATTAACAATGAACCTCCGTATAGATTAAGCCATTAAGCATAAATCTCTAATTCATATTTTGAATAATCGTCAACCGATTGAAACAACTCTCAAATGAAATAAATGAATGGCAAGTTGATTATTAAAATGAGGTTCTTAAACATGGAAATTAGTTAAAGAAAGGCCAAGAACAATATTCAACAAGCTATGTATGCAAACTTATGCGACAACAATCAAACTAATCAAAGCATGAACTAATTAAACAACCAGCCCTTGATGAGGGAAAAACAGTGGCTCAAAGTATATGAAAAGAGCCTAAAAAGTTAAACAACAAAAAGAGAAAACAAGGCTAGCAAGTAAGAACAAGGAAGGGTGGCTAACCCCTTCACTTTTGAAACCTCAAAGCATGATTTTTAGCCTCTTTTAAACTCTGAAAAACAATTTAGAAAGCAAAGAAAAGGGTGTAAAAACGAGGGTTTGAGCTATAGGTGAAGGTGTAAGAAATAGTGTTAACTCTCTCTACCCTTTGGTAGCTCTCCAAACCCAAGCTTAGACACTTGAAAAGAGATCAAAACAACACAAAACTACAAGAACTATATAGTAAATGATAGAAATGAAAGCAAGAGAGGAAATAGCAAGCTTATACCTCTTGACAAAGGTAGCTCTTTGTTTGTGAATCAAACTAAGTCCAAACACACTCTCAAGCTTGAATTGTGATGCTCAAGGCTCAACTAAGGTTCCTAGGTTGAGGTGTGAAGGTGTATATGGTGTATGGATATAGGTTCAAGGTGGTAGGCTTGCTCGAAGGTTGCTTGCAAAAGAAGAAAGAGCTCTGAAGAAGGTGTATAGGCTTTTTAGAAATTCTTCAACCCTCAAAACAGATATACAACTTCGTTCTTATAGAATTTGAGCAGGAGGGGTCATAAATATCTTCAAAAATGGACAGTTGGCGGGCTCCTACCCAGAACAATGTTTCTCGCTACCAAGGCACGGCCGGGCCTCAATGTGATCCCGTGTTTTTCTGCTTCAGACTTAGCATAGGGTGGCACAATGTGTAAAAATGGATTTATGGGGTACAAACAGTGGGAATATGGAAGGTTTGAGATTGTTTCGAAGCTTAAACATAGCCCCTTTGTTGAGACCTCGAACCACGCACAACACCACTTTCATCATCGAGTGTACCGGGCAAAGCGTTCGAGCCTTGCGAGCGGTCAAAAATGGGGTGTCTACACCTTCTATCTTCTTATTTAGCGTCTCTCTCTATTTTCACAAAAATTACTTCTAATGATGTCAAAAGAGGTCCAAACACTTGCAGACTTGATTAATGCAACTGGGGTTAACAAATTATTTGACCAACATGAAACACCCCTTGCTCTATCTAGCCTTCTTTCTGGGAACTTCATCCAATGAAGCAGCCACTCGTATGCAGAAAGCCCTTTCTCTCTAATCAATGACAGATGTTAATGGTATGATTTCTTTAATAAATAGCATTTTTATGATTTTGAAGAGTTTGGGTGCAGACTTCACCTCCTTTTACAAGAAGGTAAAGATGTTCATTGGGTGCATAGCTTTGAAAACCCAGCTTGTAGAATCTTCAAGCTTCTCTATTGCAGAACTTGAGGCCTAATACCCTGAGAAGAAGCTCCATTTTGACAAAGTTTCTGGTGATCTTGAAGAGTTGTCTGCTTTAATTATCAAGTCGGATAAGTGCATTGCGGGCCTTAATCAAAGGATTATTCAAACCAACGAATTACTCAAGCAACTTGAAGAGGAATTATCATCCGCCCATGTGGAGCATGCATCCTTTACGCGTGGTTTTGGACAAGTTTCTGAGGGTATTTCTAAATCAGAAGAAGATGTTCAAACTACTTTGAATGTTTTGAGCTAGCACAAGAAAAAGAATGTACAATACAATGTTGTGGAACGTGCTTTTGATAGGGCTAAGGCTTTTCTTAATGAATGAATGTATTTTTATTTTGTTATTCATTCATTCATTCATTTATTATTTTCCAAGGAACCCTTTCTCTCTTTCTTTCTTTATTTCTTCCCCCCCCTTTTATTGAGGACAATGTATTTATGAAATTTCACACATTAATAGATTTATTTGTTATATGAAATTTCACAACACAATACATTGATTTGTCTTATTTTAGCTGTTCACAGTTTATACTCTTGCGGGCCAGGAGTATCTTACATTTGTGTTTGGTTGAGCCATACACAGTTTATATCCTTGAGGGCCAGAAGTATCTTACATTTGTGTTTGGTTGAGCCGTACAGAGTTTATACCATTGTAGGCCAGGAGTATCCAATGTTTTACCACCTTAGACTTCGGTGGGGTAATTTAGTAGTTTAACCACATACAATATCGTTGGTGGTCTTCAAGTTATGTTTGGGTTGTACATAGTTTAATACTTTTGCAAGCCAGGAGTATCCAAAGTTTTACCATCATAGACTTCGGTGGGGTATTTTAGCAGTTTAACTACATACAATACCATTGGTGGTCTTCTACTTATGTTTGGGCCGTATACAGTTTATACTCTTGCGGGCCAGGAACATCCAATGTTTTACCACCTTAAAATTTGGTGGGGTATTTAACAGTTTAACCACATACAATATCATTGGTTGTCTTCAACTCTTTTTTTCTTTTTTATTTTATTTTATTTTATTCTATTTTATTTTATTTGTTTTTACGCCTAGTTTACTAAGAGGATGCGCAAAAAGGAGAGTATTTTAGATCCACATACATTCGTATCTATGACACGTATAGAGCCAATGATACGAATGTTGTAGGTAGTCATTTCCTAAAATGATCAATATGACCCGTTGAAGTGCATAAATAAAACAGTATCATATCTTAGTGACGTTATTCAAGATAGTCAAAGGACACATGGATCCTACGAAAGATGACACCTGTAAAGCCTACAGTAAGGACACCACACAAGATGAAATCCAAAGGATCAATACGGTTAATCATATATTGTAGGCATAAATTTTGAAACGTGAAATGTTTTCGAAGCTCATACTACAAATGTCCACTGTTTAATTTTTTGATTAAAGGTTCCTATTTCCAATATGTGTTTTAGATTGTTCGTTACACATTTTAATTAAATGAAGCTTCCAATTAATGAAGAACCAAAAAAAAAAAAATTAACAAAAGACAAATTAAGGAAAAGAAATATTGTATTGAAATTATAGAGATTTAGAACCTATAGATACAAAATACAGTAGTTGGGTTTGGAACCTTTAGCTATGGCTTGTCATGTTTGTAGTGTAGTATAGGCTCTTGAGTTCTATTGTTTCTCCTCTTCTTTCTTGTAAAGATATCTCTCTCTCTCTCTCTCTCTCTCTCTTTGTGATCTTCTGATTTCTGATTTTCGATTCCCTCTCTTGTGTGATGGTCCTCATATTTATAAAGGGCCATCCTTGTGATAAGAGTGCCCCATCTTCAATTTGAATTTCAAATTGAATAATAACAATAGTTGAATTTAGGCATAAACAGATCTGATTAATCGTATATCTTATTAACCGTATTGATCCTTTGGATTTCATCCTATGTGGTGTACTTACTGTAGGCTCTACAAGTGCCATCTTTCATAGGATCCACGGTCATTTGAGTATCTTGAATAACGTGAGATACAATGTTGTTTTATTTATGCACTTCAACGGATCATATTGATCATTTTTGGAAGTGATTACCTATGACATTCGTATCATAGGCTTTATATGTGTCATTGACAGATTGACCGTATTTGAAATCTTAACATAAATTTGGTTGAAATTTATGTGCCAACAAGTGCCTCCTCGTGACTTGCACAAGTGAATTTTCTTAACTGTGCGGGTTACGATAACTTGGCAGTTTTATCTGATCCCCTTTAGATCTTAGATGGGATTATTTCTTGGCCTTAAGTCACTTTTGACCTCTTTACTTGTTCCTTGTTTTTTTTTTAATTTTTTTTAATGACCCTTTTTCGAATGATGGGTTTTTTTTTTTTAATATTTTATTTATGTAGATTGCTGTTTTTTTTTTTTTCTCTCTTTTTCTTTTTTTCATGGGTTGGCTGCTCTTTATAACCTATGAGCCTTTTATTTTTATTTTTATTGTTTTGTTTTTTGTTGCATAGCCCTCCCTTTTATATATATATATATATATTATTTTATGAAAGGTTATAAGTAAGGCCCAGGTTTTAATTTATCCGCTTTTATGAATTGGGTATGCTTTATTTTTTGTTGTATGGGTTCTTTTTCTATATAGACTTGGGCTCCCAAGAATTTAGTTGATCCCCTTTATGCATATATATACATATATATATGAGCTGGGTATGTTTTATAGTCCATGGGCCTATTTGTTGGATGGGCCTTTTTGAAGGCTTTTATTTTGTGGAACCCTGTATTTATTTATTTATTTTTTAAGAATTCTTATAGGTCAGGGCTTTACACAAGACTGTTTTTGTATATACTTGAAACTCTTGGAACAAGACTTCAAACCTATATAAACTACCCTTCTTAGAGAGATGCTTTGCTCTACAAATACTGTGTCTCGCACATGTGTTTTTTTTTTTTTTTAATTTTTTTTTTTACAGTAGATTTTTGCTAGGCCATTATGGGCCTCTTTCTTTTATTGCTCCATTGTTTGCCTAAACAAAATAGGATTGATAGGATTTCAAATCCTACATGAACTCTTGTTATTTTGAAGTGTTTTAGGAGATCACTACCTCTTTTCTTAAGCAAGACTTTTACTTTATATAATACTTAATCATTCACGTAGCCAACATGTATTTTTTCCAGCAACCCTTTTTTTCTCTTGCAGATTTTATAGTGTATATTAGGTCTTCATCATTCTAGCATCTTTCTAGAAGAAATTGTTCTTGGAGGACACAAAAAATTCCCTTATAATCCTTCATATTTCCAATAGAAATTGTCATCGACGAAGACAATCACGAATTGATCTAAGAACTCACGAAAGACTCGATTCATCAAATCCATAAACGAAGCCAGTGCATTGGTTAGCCCAAAAGGCATTACTAAGAACTCATAATGGTTATACCACATACAGAATATTGTTTTTTTAATATCCTTCTCCTTCAACCTTAACTGGTGATAACCCGATCTCAAATCAATTTTCAAAGCAACGCGATCCCTTCAACTGGTCAAACAGATCATCTATTCGCGCTAATGGGTACTTGTTCCCATGTGGGCTCAAGCTTTCCTTTGGTTCTTCATGAAACTACTATGGGCGTTCTAACCATTAGAACCAAGTCTCCTTTTTTAAAGGAGTGAAGCCTCACTCTTTTATAGAATGCATTTGCCATCCTTTGTCAATATATCTCCAAGTTCTGTTGAGCATACGACCTTCTTTTATCTAAGGTCTCAAGCTCACCCAACCTTCTCTTGTACTTTCATCTTCTGTTATGAACTCTTATATTGCCACTCACAAAGACGGTATTTGAACCTCAAGTGGTAACACTATTTCTCCTCCAAAAACCAACAAATAAGGGGTTTCTTAGGTAGGAGTTCTATGCGAAGTCCAATACGCCCACAAAGCTTCTTGTAACTTTTCATGCCAAGTCCTTTTGTTCTTATCCACCATCTGCTTGAGAATTTTGCATAATGTTTTACTGAAAGCTTCTGCTAAATCATTGGCAAGTGCATGATATCTTGATGAATGGTTGTCTTTAATCTTGTACTTGGAGAATAACTTGTTCAAAGCATCACTCCTGAATGACTATCCATTATCCATGATGACACTTTCTAAAATCCCAAACCTGTAAATGATATGGGTTCGGATAAACTCAAAGACAACTATGTTTTTTATGCTCTTTAAAGCCACTGCTTCTGTCCATTTTGAGAAATAGTCAGTAGCAGTTAGGATATACGAATATCCTGATGAAGATGGAGGTACAAAAGAACCAATAATGTCCATACCCTATGCTGCAAACGGCCAAGAACAAGTTGTTAAATGTAGAGGCTCTGGAGGTTAGTAGAGAAAGTTCCTATGGAATTGGCAACTTGGCATCATGGAGCATAATCTATGCAATTTGCAATCATAGTCGGTCAATAGTATCCCAACCGTTTCAACTGCACATGTAACTTCAAACCACTTTGGTGTGCCCCACATACACCCGCGTGTACTTATACCGTTGCCTCTTCTCCTTGGTTATACACTGCATGTAAATTCCAGCCAAAGACCTTTTGTATAACTCATCTTTCCACATGACAAGCTTGGTAGCATTGTGGTCTTACTTCAATTCTTTTTGCTTTAGCTTCTGGTAGCCTACCATGTTAAAGGTAAGCTATGAATGGTTCCCACCAATCGTCCTCACTTTCTCCTTTCATGTGACAACCAAGATTGGAGCCAAATTAGAGACCTCTTTCAAAGGTTGAACACCCTTCTACCTACTGTGATAGTAATTGTTTTATTATTTGATAGGGTGAGTGATGCAGCTAAACTTGCTAGTTGTTAGGGAAAATAGATGATTTTTTACTAGTAAATCAATCAAAAGAAATAAAAATAATACGGAAAAATTAAATCAACAACACAAAATTTTTTAGGTGGTTCCCTCAATGTGGGATATGTTCACAGGATTGTAGTCCGATTCCACTATCAACCAAGAGTTTTCAAACGATTACAAATGAGACATGAATGGTCTCACAAACCACCCTTAGGTGAATTCCAAATAATCACAAATAATAAAGGAAAGACCTCACCAAATAGACGAACAAAAGTCTTCGAAACAAAGTTAAAGAAAACCACAAATCTGAATCAAAATAGCTTCCACTAACACTGCATAGTATAGTTGAAATTAATCCTTTAAAGTTGGACTCCACCGAATTGAATTCACCCAAAAGCACTCACACAACAGCTTTGTATATTGCCGAATTGAATTCCGCATCAAGCTTTATCTCACCAAAATTGAGTTCACCACTGCTACGCCCTCCGAAAAGTACCACTACAAAAAAGCTATTGTTGATTCTTGGACTTTTTTTCAAAACCCTAGCTATCACCAAACAGATTTTTAAATACCCATTAGGCTTCCAAAAGTTAGATATAATATATAAAAATATATTATAACCAACACCAAACAAAATTAAAATTCTTTTAATAAACCAATTGGGTCCCATACTCCTCTAATGAGGTATATCCAACAATTCTCCCACTATCGACTTAAGTGGAGACATCAACAATACATGCCAAAGTTCGATACTTCAAATGTTTGTCCCTAGACAAAGTCTTAATCAACATATCCAAAATATTATCATCCGTGTAAACATTTTCAAATTATAACAACTTCGAACCTAACACATCATGAATCCAATGTGTTTCAATCTCAAATGAAAAGTAAAATTTTTACTCAAATGAATAGCACTTTGACTATCACAATAAAGTACACACACCTCTTACTTCAACCTAACTCTTGTAAAAATTTCTTTAACCATAACTCTTCCTCGCAAGCTTCTGTAATGGTGATAAATTTAGCTTCAGTGGTTGAGAGAGCAACACATTTTTGCAATTTAGATTGCCATGCCACAGCTCCCCTTGCAAAAGTCATCAAATATGAAGTAGATTTCCTAGAATCAACACGTCACGGCCATGTCGAATCCGGAACCATCAAGCATCGACTTACCATCCTCAAAACATAGACCCTTCGAAGTCCCTCAAAGACACCTTAGAAATCCATTTTACCGCTACCCAATGTTCTTTATCCTATTATTCATTAGAGAGAAAACGACTCACCACACCAACAATTGAGCAATATCTGGCCTGTACAAACCATGGTATTACATCAAAGAACCAATCGCCGAAGCATAAGGAATTTCAGTTCTCTTCTTTGTCTTTCTCACTTGTAGGACATTGATTCGCACTAAGCTTGAAGTGACTCGCACGTGGACAACCAATCGACTTTGTTTTATTCATGTTGAACCTCTCAAGAACTTTTTCAATGTAGCTTTCTTGAGTCAACCAAATCAGCGCCTTTTTGTAATCACGAACAATTTTCATACTAAGTATTTACTTTACCAGTCCCAAGTCTTTCATAGCAAAAGACTTGCTTAACTTTAACTTAAACTTATTAATCATGGTAGAATCTTGACCCACAATTAACATGTTATCAACATAAGGCAAAAAAATAATAAATTTTCCATTTAGGAAATTTTTCACGAACACACAATGGCCCAAAGTGGTTTTAGAAAAACCATTATTCATCATAAAAAAGTCAAATCTTTTGTACCATTGCCGCATCGCTTGTTTGAGACCATACAAACTTTTTTTCAATTTGCAAACAAATTTCTCTTTCCCTTTCTCTACAAAACCCTCTGGTTGCGCCATGTAAATTTCTTCTTCAAGGTTGCCTATGAAGAAATGTGGTCTTCACATCAAGTTACTTAACTTCAAGTGCCATGCCAAATGTAACTCAAATAGAAGACATCTTCACAACCGGCGAGAAAATCTCATCAAAATCAACATCTTTCTTTTGCTCAAAGCCTTTAACATCAAGGCGTGCCTTGTACCTTAGATTTTTACCATCATTCTTCAATTTGAAGACCCACTTATTTTTCAGAATTTTCCTCTCTTTAGGCAACTTCATCAAATCATAAGTGTAATTTTCAAGCAAGGAATTCATTTCCTTTTCATGGCCTTTTCCAATCACTTTTCCTTGCATGCTCAATTGGTTCTTGGTAGTTCTCAGGCTCCCTTTGATCGGATATCAACATAAATTCATTAGGAGGATACTTTTTCGAAGGTTGCCGGTCTTGTAGATTTCCTCAACTCAAGTTGTAGTGGTTCTTGAATTAGATGCTCTTCCTCAATTTCGGGCTTAACTTCATTTGGAATAGCATCATCATCCACATCTTCAAGAGGTGGCTGCACATCTCCCCAATTTTCATCATCCACTGAAGATGAAGGAGATGGATCCATGTCAATGAGATCACTAGTTTTTTGCTCCGATTGATCACCTTTGCCAAATTCTTCAATTATTTGGTCTTCAAGGAACATAGCATCACGACTTCAAATAACTTTCTTGTCGACTAGATCCTATAATCTATAACCAAATTCATCATTCCCCTAAGCTAAGGAAAATGCATTGTCTTGACTTACTATCAAGCTTGGACTTTTCATCCTTTGGATTGTGAACAAAAGCTCGACAACCAAACATTCTCAAGTGCTCAAAGACATATCTTTGCCGGTCTAAACTCTTTTAGGAACATCACCATTCAAAGGATAGGAAGAAGACAAATTAATCAAATCAACCGCTGTCCTCATTGCCTCACCCCAAAAAGATTTTGGCAATTTACAATGTGAAAGCAGACACCTTGTTCTTTCTGCAATGGTGCGATTCATCCTCTCGGCAATGCCATTTTGTTGAGGAGTCTTCTTAACTGTCTTTTGATGCCAAATACCTTGGCTATGACAATACTCATCAAATGGCCCTAATGTATTCACAACCATTGTTCATTCAGATGCACTTCAATTTCTGTCCAGTTTCTCTTCAACCATTGGCCTGAAAATGCTTACACATCTAGAACTGATCATAGTTAGTGCAAAAGCCCAAACTTTTCCTTGAATAATCATCAATGAAAGTAACAAAATAAAGCACCACTATCTGTTCTAACTTTCAAAGGACCACAAACATCCGAGTAAATCAACTCCAAAACATTTTCTTTTCTAGAAGCAATATTTTTATGAAAAGAAACTCTATGTTGTTTGTCCGCCAAGCAATGAACACAAATTTTAAGATGTGTACCTTTCAGACCGGGTAGAAGCTCTTTCCTGAACAAAACTTGCAGCCCTTTTTCACTCATGTGCCCAAGCTGCTTGTGCCACAATTCGGTAGAAGTATCATCCTCAAGTGCATTGACAACTCCTTTGCAAATTTTTCCTTGCATCGAATAAAGTATGCAAGTCTTCTTGTACTTGGCCACCACCAAAGAACCCTTTGTGAGCTTCCATTTTCCATTACCAAATTTGTTATTGTAGCCATCATCGTCCAATTTCCCGGTAGAGATCAAATTTAGGCGAATGTTGAAAACATGCCTCACATCTTTAAGCAACAATTTGTGACCCAAATTTATTTCCAAGCAACATCACCCTTTCCAATAATCTTGGACAAACCTTAATTTCTCATTCGAACACAACCATAAACTCCTTTGGTGTAAGAAGTGAAGAAATCAACACGAGAAGTCACATGAAAAGAAGCACCGGAATCAATCACCCAATTGCTCTCTTGGCCCACAAAATTGATACAATCATCTTCACAAACAGCCATGAGATCACCATCAGTAGTAACCATTGTTGTGTTTTCTTACTTCTTATCCACACTTTTGTCATGCATTTTCTTTGATTTTGAGCTTTTGACATTCCCGCTTCATGTGCCCTTTCTCATGGCAATAATGGCACTTAATTTCTTTCTTTGAGAAAGAACCATCTCTTGGATTTGTTGTAACACCTCGAAATAAATGACAATAAATCATACATCATGTTAATTAAATACCAACACATGATAAAATAATTATCCTCCATTAATCCTAATTACTTGTACAAAAGAGTAACATTGACAGATTTACATTCACAAGTCTAACCCTGAATCTATAGTATATGTTACATGATAAGGAAATAGGATGAACATGAAAAAATAAGAGAACACCCTAATGGCTACAATTTTCCAAGACGATGCTTGGTTACAACAAAAGTGAGTTTTAAACTCAATACAGGTAAAGCCCTAGGCTTGTACAAAAATAATTACAACAAATAAACAAAATGAAACTCTTGCTCCAAGTCCTCCCAAGCTATTGCCTTGGCGGAGGCATATTATTAGCTCCTGAAAATGGTTTCCCACATAGGGTGAGCCAAAGCCCAATAGAGATACTACAACACAGTTTATGAATCTTAACAAAGATATAAGTTGAATGCATATGCAATGCTCGTACCAAAACAGTTTCATTTCTCTTTCCAAAACCGTGCAATGCCAAGCTTATATCTCAATTCATGATATCATTTCCTTTATAGGGTAATGAATACAACACTGTGAATCTCTAGGACGTGTTTACAAGTAGGCTACAAGCACTACCAATTTGTCATTTTTATCGGTATTAACTGGAAGGCTTGACACTGAACCGCGCAGGTTTCTGGTCTTTTACCAATGACACACAGGCCAACTTAATACCATAACTACACTCCTACCCATATTCACCAAGTTATTCACCCATTTTTCTCAAAACAACAACATTTTCAAATGTGTTAAATATGCAACAATGCTCAATGCAATGGATGAGAAAATAGTTTCAATTCTCCAAATTCTCATGCAATTTCTACAACAATCATAGCTATCCTCCATCGATAGCCCAAAACAGATATCTCTAAATAGATAAATAATCTTCATAAAGATAAACTTCCGAAAATCTCAAGGTAGGAGTGATAATACATATCCAACTTTGCCATTCTCATCAACATCAATCTGATTCCACCTTTCCAACATCAATTCCATTTATCATTACCAAATGAACATTTGAAATTTTTAACTTTTTTTTTTTGTAATCAATCCCAAAGATAAAAACACATCATTTTATCACAACTTATCCTCATTTACAATCCCATAACCATTTCCAAGAATCCATTACCCTCTTTTGATTTTTAACCTAAAACCCTAAATTTGCCCAAAAATCCCCAAATCACAATATTGTTTTAGAAATAGCAAATAACTAAGTTAAAAATCATAAGATAGTGCGGAGAATCCCTACCACAAGCTTAGAAGACAAGGGAAGGAATGGAGAAACTTCAACAACGCCAAAACTCAACTTTGCTCCGATCAAAATGAAGGTTCGGAGTGTTTTACCATTTTATCAAAGAGATACAGGTGAAAAAATCAATGGATCTAGATGTATTTGTAGAGAGAAAGTGAGTTTTAGAGAGAAAGGCTCTAGATTGAGGCTTTTTAGAAAGTTTAGACAGAGAGAGATATGCAAAAGTGAGCTAAAAATGTGACTTTACGAACTGATATACGCGCAGACCGCTTGAGCACAAGAAGTGTTACTCAAGCGACTAGACACAATAAGTGAGACCGCTTGAGTGAAGAATACAAACTCCTAGAAGTTTTACAGACAAAGGACTATCGCTCGAGCTCAAGAACGGTCGCTCGAGCCAACACCACTCGAGCACAAAACTGACCGCTTGAGCGCAGAATGCAAACTCCCAATATCTTTGTAGGCCGGTAAAAGTATTGAGAGTTCTCAAAGACTGCTCGAGTGCAAGAAGTGTCGCTCGAGCAAAGAAGCCAAAATCTGGGCAGTAACCATTTTGAAAAACTAACTCCTGACCTGTTCCAAACCCAACCAAGACACTCCAATAGCCAAACTCAATGAGGAAGGAGAAATAAGACACCAACAATTGTATAAGACAATAAAACTCAGATCCAGAATATCAAATGGGTCGAGTCTAAACTAGAATCACTATATATGTCACGATTTTGATCACGACCATGAGGAGTCTCACTCCTTTCCCTTATTTTGCTTTGGCCTCTCACAACAAATGTCTCTGAATGAGAGGAACCTGCTGATTTTCTTCTTGTCTCTTCATTCAATAATTTACTAGTGACTTGGCTCATTGTGACAACTCCATCGAGTACCAAATTACTAACTGTCAGCCCCTAAAAGTTTGGATCATGACCGGCCAATAACCTCTTGATTACCTACGGCCTCAGACAGATTACAGAGAATTGATAATAACGAGGCCTAAGCGGAAGCAAATAAAATAACAGAACGTCCATTGAGCAGTGCTTACATGCCAGGATTTTAAACATCATGTCATATATCGAAAGTTCACATACACAGTGCATACATACAAGTACAAGTCATATGGGTATATACAAAGAGTTAGCAACCCAAAAATTACATGTTCACAAAGTGTCCAAACAAAATTCATCAAAGACTTAACATAATTTTCCATCATAGAAAAAAAAAAAAAAAAAAAAGGCTTCATTTTGGAGGCTTAGCAACATAGGTCCACCAAAAAGACTCCTGAAGCTAACCTAGGGTTGGCCTCCAGGTTGATCACCTACATACACATATAAAAATACGGAGTCAACGGGCTCAGTGACTAATAGTAATGTAAGGAGGTTCATATGAATGAGCATATGTCTTGAAGACTATATATATAACATATACATGTCGTATTCATAATCACATTCCAGAACGACCTCAGGCCCACATGAGACGGAACGGACTTGGGCCCAACATAATAATAGCTATTCTGAACATCATAGGGTAGATGGAACATCGTCATGTCTCCATCTCCCTCGGCCTTTGGGCCAAGTAATCCATATAAGACATAACGGCCTCGAGCCCATCATACATAACATAAACAGAACGACCTCGGATCCATTTCATATGCCATTGCTATCAAATGCTCAATCATTCCAATCAAAACACAATTTATATAAAGTATGCCATTCAAGATCAAAAATACATAAGCCATAACATATCGTTACACTACTATTACTCATAGTGATTTGGTCGTGCAACGGTCCCTTCTAGCGAGTGACCTACACATTATGCACACAACTTGATAAGTAATTCATTCTTTTCTTAGCTTCTTCTCTTTAATCATTCTTCCATTGCGTTCAATTTCTATTTATCTTTAAGCATTTCGGGGGGATTAAATGCACATTAACAGATTCAGAGGGTTAAAAAGATGAATGAAAAAATACAGTTTTTCTCCTGTTCCCCGCACGTGCGGAAGACCCCCACCGCACGTGCGGCCCGCACATGCTTTTATTTCAGAATGTTCGACTTGCCTACCCTGTTTTCCACATGTGCGGTTTTGGCTTTGTTTGTGTAGTCCAAAAATCTATCTAGTTCAAGCTTCTCAAATGCATTTCTAAGGCTCAATTCAAGCAAGTTCACTTCAAAAACATAATATATGAACATAATAAGCATGAAACTCAAACTCAATTGGATCAAACTTATCAATTCCTAACTTTCATAATTCCTTCATTTTCTTTATCTTTTCATGTTATATATGTTCGTATATGCTTACATGAGTGCAAAGCATGCAAAGACTCAAGTTTAGATAGCCATTTCTCACAATCTACCTCAAGATGAACCCAAAATAAAGAATCAACCCTTTAATCAAACAAACCCAAGGATTACATGTTCATTTTCATGAGAGGTGTTCAATCAAGATCCTAACCCATAAACCCTAACTTTTATAAGTGTCAAAACTTCATCTTAAGGCTTGATTCTAATCAATTGAAGAAAGATTCTAAGTAGTTGAGTTGATTTACACTTACCTTAAACTATATTCTTGATTTCCCCCTTCAATTCCCAAGTTCCAAGCTCCATTGTTGAATTCTTTTCTTCTTCTCTTTTCTCTTCTTTCTTCCGCTAGAAGTTCCTCCAGGAGATATTTTGTGTTTTGTTGAGTCTAAGTCTCATATATGGCTCATTTATATCTATACCAAACCAAGGGTTAAGCTTATTTGAGCCTAAGTCAAGCTTAACTAAGGGTTTAGACTAATTAAATCTAATTAATTCATTACGAATCAAATTTTTAAAAAACTTGATATTATGTCCTAAAAATCATGCTAATCATAACCGTAAAGTCGATTTCAGTTTATCGCGCCTCTAAGGCTTTTAATTTTCAGTCCAAAGGTTGTAATTTTAATAGATTTTCTTATAACCGACAGATACAATCCCATAAATAGTAATTCACACATTTAAACATGTACTTTCACATCAAGCATATAATTATGCATATAATTATACATATAATTAAAGATGTCAAGCATATGAGAGGGTCGAATTATTACACAAAGTCTCCAAATTTTCGAGCAAGGAACTAAGTAGCATCAAGGCCTACAACTCATCATCAGAAACAATTTTCATAGAAATAAATTGGTTAACAATACTCTTTATTTCATTCAAATGTTTCGGAATGAGGCTGCCATCTTTATATTTTAAATTAACTAACTTTCAAAACATAAAAGTTTTATTTGTGGTTGATTTTCTATCATAAAGACCTTCTAATTTTTTTCTATAAATTATGTGCCAAAGTTTTAGTAGCAACATGATGAAACACACGTCATCAATCCATTGACGGATAACACCAACGGCTTTTCGATAAGCCTCTTCTATTCATCATCTTTCATACCCTTGGGTTTGTCACTATCATCCTCAATGGGTCCATACAAATCTTTACAAAATAATACTCCATTTTAGTTTTTCAAGGTACCCACTTGCTTCCATTGAAGCTAGTCATTCCTTCCATTGATTAACACAAATAAATGAATCCAAATAAACCGTAAACTCTAATACCAATTGTTAGGAAAATAGATGAATTCCCACAAGTAAATCAATCGAAAGAAACAAAAATAATGTGGAAAAATTAAATCAACAACGACACAAATTTTTTTACGTGATTCCCTCAATGTGAGGTACGTCCATGAGACTGTAGTCCGATTCCACTATCAACTAAGAGTTTTCAAACGATTACAAACGAGACACGAATGGTCTCACATAACCAACCTTAGATGAATTTCAAATAATCACAAATAAATAGAGGAAAGATCTCACCGAATAGATAAATAAAAGTCTTCGAAACAGAGTTAAACAAGGCCACAAATCTGAATCAAAATAGCTTCCACTAACATTGCAGAGTACAATCGAAATTAATCCTTCGAAGTTGGACTCCACCGAATTGAATTCACCCAAAAGCACTCACACAACAACTTTGTATATTGTGGAATTGAATTCCACAACAAGTTTTATTTCACCAAAATTGAATTCACCACTGCTACACCCTTTGAAAAATAACAATACAAAAAAGATATCGTTGATTCTTGGATTTTTTTATCAAAACCCTAGTTGTCACCAAACAAATTTTTAAATACCCATTAGGCCTCCAAAAGTCAGATATAATATATAAAATATATTATAACCAACACCAAGCCAAATTAAAATTCTTTTAATAAACCAATTGGGTCTCATATTCCACTAAGGAGGCATATCTAACACTAGTGAGTTGGCTCGAGCATTAGTTATTCTCTTCATGTAGAAGATATATGTTTCCTTGAATTGTGAAAGCAATTGATTAGCTTTTCATGATGAGGGATGAGACTTGTTTTCTTAACAATGTACCCTCCACGTAGTTGCTTTACTACCAGTTCTGAATCTCCATAAATTGAAAGTTCTTCAATAGGAATTGTAATGCCAATTCTAATCTAGGAATTACAACTTCAAATTCTGCCTCATTATTGAACCATCCTTCAATTAAGGCGAAAGAATGAGTGATTATAGTATTGTCTGGCGTCGCAAACACAATTCCAATTCCAACCTTATTGTTTTTAGGATTTTCTTGCCTCTTGCCATCTGGACTCCTTGAAGCTCCATCAAAGTACATCTCCCATCCTTTCTGGATCTCTACTTGCATAACTTCTTCATCTAGTAAATCGATTGCTAGAGGTGAGTCATCAGGTATGGGATGTGCGGCCAAAAAGTCTACTAGAGCTGCCTTTTATAACTCTTTGGGGAACATATTCAATTGTGAATTGTTGGAGAATTACAACCCACTTTGCAATTTTCCCTGAAAGTATAGGCCTTGAAAGTATATATTTCAAGGGGTCTACTCTTGATATCAACTTGGCTTCGTGTTCCAAGACATAGTGTTTTAACTTTTTTAAGACGAACAGCAAGGCAAGACATGTCTTTTCGACATGGGAATAATTGGCTTCTGCACCAACTAGAGTACGACTCAAATAATACAAAGCATTTTCATTCCCTTGCTCATTGTGTTGTGCTAATTGGGGCCCCAACGAACCATCAAGGGCTGCTATGTACAACAAAAGTGGTTTTTCTTTTCTTAGGCTCATGAGTACTGGAGGCTTCAAAAGATACTCCTTGATACTATTAAATGCATTTTAGCTGTGTTGATCTCATTCAAACGGAACTCCTTTTTTCTTCAGCCTTGAGAATGGCAAGCATCCACCCACCAAGTTAGAAATACAGCCAATGATTGGGCTGTTTTTGTGTCTGGTGCTATTTCTGTATGTCTTGGGTTGTTTTCTTTTCAACCTTGAGGTGTGCTAGCAAATGATTGGGCATTCCTTGCTGTGCCAACCTAGTTGGGATCATTTGGTTATGCTTTGATGCTTTTGCATTTCCTTATCATTTCTTTGATGTAATTCCTATGTATGTATGGTTTTTCATCAATAAAGGGTTGTTTTTGCTGTTCAAAAAAAAAAAAGTTAGAAATAAATCTTTTGATATAAGTCAATCCAACTCATAGCCCTATCAATTCCCTTAAATTTCCTGGAGGAGACATTTCAACAATGGCTTTAATCTTGGTAGGGTCGACTTTAATCCTTTTGTTTTAGACCACAAACCCTAGAAATTTCCCTGATGAAACTCTGAATGCACATTTTAGTGGCTTCTTCTTGAGTTTATATCTCCTCAAACTTTCAAAGATTTTTCTCAAATCTTTCACATGGTGTTCCTTTTCCTTTGTCTTGATGACAATATCATCAACATAGCATTTAATGGTGTCATGAGCATATCACCAAAAATAAAGTCATTGTATTTTGCCTCAGCATTTTCAAGCCAAAAGGCATTACCTTGTGGTAAAAAACTCCCGTTGGAGTCCTGAATGCAGTCATTTTCTCATCTTTAGGTGACATTTGGATTTGATTGTGTCTTGAATACCTATCCATAAAAGACAAGGTTTCACCCAATAGTTGTATCTACAAGAAGTTCAGTGATAGGCAAGGGAAAGTCATCTTTAGGACAAGCCTCATTAAGATCACGGAAATCATGCAAACCTGATTTGACCATTTTTTTTGTTAACTAGCACTATGTTTGCTAGCCAGGTTGGATATTTGACTTTCTTGATGAATCCTGCATTGATAAGCTTGTCAACTTCAATTTAGGCTATAAGCCCTGGTTGAGTTCACCTTTAAGCTGTTTAACTGGTCGTTTCTCAGGGTGAATTGCGAGCTTATGGACTGCAATCTCTGGATCAAGACCAAGCATCTCATTGTAGTTCCATGTGAATATGTCACGATACTTCCTTAATAAGGAAATATATTATTGAGCCTCTTCATCCTTTAAATTTGCACAAATAAAGGTTGGTTTGTTTGCTCTTTCATCATTAAGATTTACCTCATGAAGGTCATCTACTGTGGCTTGGCCTTCTGCTTCAAATTATGTTCGTGCAAGTTGAGTTTCATCTTCGTCGATATCTTTTAGTACCTCTTGAGTGATAGTCATGTTCACTGGAAATTTTCCTTCATTCCGTGATAGCCTAACCCTTTTATCCTGGTGGTGATAATACTGTCTTACTGGATAGCTTACCTCTGCGAAGGTGCCAATGCAGCATCAAATGGTGTCATTGTTCCTACTGGTATTTTTTCAGGATCTAAACTAACTTTTACTAACATCTGTGTAATTTCTACACTGAAGTAAGCTTCTCAAAACTCAAAATTTTTTCTTCTGGTATTTGTTCAACTTTTACCTTATGTTCAACATCTCCAAGTGAGTGGAATATGATGGGTTTCAACCCTTTTTCCTTTAGGATGGACCACGATCTTGTTGTATTTTTCGACATATGTGCATTTTGTCCTTCTTAATGGCAACGTGAACTCACCTTTCAGATCCAAAATTAGGTTTACTGGGGCTAGAGCCTTTGCCGCCAGTCTCCGTTCAGACTTTGGCACATATCAAAAAGTTCTCTTTGTCGAAACTGGAGTAGGCTCTGAAGCATCTTCAAATTCTTTAACATTTCGAGTATCTTTAGACTTTTTCACACATTTTCCCTTTCTTTAGGTAGTCCTTGTATAGAAGCGGGCATTAACATAATAAGCCTCTGCTTCTTCAAATGGATCACTAGTAGCCACAATTGTTCCCTTTTTTTTGGGTGAAGGCAATAGGTACTTGATACATCGGTGAAAAGTTGATGGTATTGCATGATGATTATGCATCCACGATTTGAAGCAACGCATTATAGGAGGTGTCTACATCAATGACTAGAAACTTAGTGCTTTCTTCAATGTCCCCAAACTTGGTTCACAATTCAATATTCCCCAAAAGGTGTTGTCCATTCTGATTAAATCCTTGAATAACCAAACGACTTGGGCGAAGTTGTGAAAGTCGAACCCCTAATAGGTTTCAGGCCCTTCGAGGTAAGAGGTTTACAGCAGACCCTCCATCAACCATAACTTGAGAAATTTTCATATCATGGATAAGCCCAGTGATAAACAAAGGACGATTATGGTCCACCATTTTAACACACATGTCATTGTCACCAAATGTTACCATGCATGTAGTTGTCTACCCTAGATTTCCTTGCGGAATTCCTTTGGTTTGGACAGGGCATATATTAAAGACTTGCGAAGCTCTGGAGACATCTTCAGTGCATCATACACACTCAATAATGCTGAAATTTTCTTGAGATGAGCTAGTGCATCATATTTCACTTGTTCTTCCTCCGACAAAACTTGCGAAATTTTGATGCTTGAGGGTCCTAAGGATTTCTTGATTTCATCCAGTAGGTTAAGTAAGTCTGGCATACTTCAACAACAACTTTTTCATCGACCTCAACTTTTTTTGTTCCATCACTTATTTGGACCATGTTAACTAGTCCAACTGTAAAGTGATCATCATCATCATCAGTCACTTCTCCATTTTTCTAGAGTTGCATTCTTGTCCCATTTCTTAGGTACCGAGAGTCATGCCTATAAAACCATTGGGATTCTATAAAACCGTTCTTCATGGCTTCCTAAATAGGCACAACTTCAAGGGAGCAATACCAGTCAAAGGCAATCCTATCCAAAGAAGAAGGGAATTATCATAGGCAAAGTGTTGGATTTTGAGTTGTTTCCCCATACTATTTCCAAAAATGCCTAATATGTTTATGAGGATCTCCATACCCTTCATATAGGAAAAAATTAAGAAGTTCGTATCTCTCAGGAAATGGTGTTTGCTCTGCACACAAAGGGAACAAACCCCTTAGGTAAGAAGTGCCCATTTCTCGAAGATTAAGCGTAGTTTCAATCTTCTTCTCGATTGTCCCTCTTATGAGATGATATGTTTGAACAGATGTACCCTCATTCTCCAAAGGTTCCGTATCTCAATTTCTGTTGGCCATGGTTTATAGAATGTCCTATAAAATCGATCAGCCATGGTGTCCCAATTAGGGATTGAATTTAGTGGTAGGCTAAAGTACCAATCTGCTGCCCATCCATCCAAAGAAATGATGAATTGCCTTAGAAGTAATGCTTGGCTTTTTACTATATTTCCACACTGTGTGAGGAAACAAATTAAATGGCACCTTGGACAACCTATCTCGTTATATAAGGGAAAATGAGGTACTGTATATCCTTGTGGGAACTAGATCCATTCGACCTAATTAGGAAAAGAGTGTCCAGAATTTTTTTTTTTTCAATAATTCAATTTTGATGGACTCCAAAACCCTCATCTTTCAAAGAAATTATTACTTTTGCCTAATGTTCTGCTTCCCTAAAAGCCTCAATTTTTGCTTTCTCATCATCACCTGGATTGCAAATAATATATACTTCTCGCTCTTCAAAATTTATATGCACAGTGATGACATTACAAGGAAAGTCAAAGTGGTCACTTGATACGCTTTCTCCATCATTTGTCCTAGCTGAAGATGTGTATGGTGAACTATCAAGAGAAAAGTCAAGTTCTCAATCTTCATTACAATCTTCAATTTGAGATTTGCTTGTTTATTTGAATGCTTCCATACTTCATCATCTGACTTACACTTGCCATTCACTTCATCATCCCCGAAGTGCAATCATTTTATCACCTTTTTTATAAGCTCAGAGTCAGACCTACACCTAGTATTTCCCTGTTCTGTTCTCCTTATATATTCTGGGGTGTTTTGATAATGCATTGGTGGTACTAGAGAATATTTTGGAAAAAAGGCTTCTGGAGTGTATATTGGTGAAGTTGGTGTGTACTCTAGAGAAGCCGACATGTACTTTGGGAAGTCAAGCATACAAATAGAGATGTGATACAATCTTTTTCCTAACTTTTGAACAAACTTCATCCTCATCATCTTCATCGCCATCACTCAAAACAATGATGGTTAGGCAAGGGCCAAAGTAAACTTTTCCTACCTTCTCTTATCAAAGTACATCTGCAATTCCAAAGATTAAAATTCTAAAGGCAGGAATTCCTTTCAATGTGACTAGGACAAGGGACATTGCTCTACTTGTTCACCAAGAACCAATTTCTCTCCTTTTTCCTTCTTTGGGTCCTTCTTCTTTCCTTTTCTTTTACATACTTTAGCATTTTTCTGTCTCTTGAAAACTTTTGGTTTTTGCTTCTTGGAAACTTTTGGTCTTTGTTGTGTTGTAGAAGCAACCATATTTCTAGCTTTCGCTATGGCATTTCATTTTTTTTCTTATGCTTTTTCGACTAATAAATGACCCATTCACCTTCATTATCATTTGTCGGCAGTGAATGGATTAACAGATGCTTTCTCTTGAGGAGGGAGCTCAATAATCTTATAGTCCAGAAGTTCTTGAATTTTATCTTTCAAAACAAAACACTACTTTATCGGATGGCTAATCAAACAATGGTAGGGGCAATACTTTGGCTCGTTCGTTTTTCCTACCTTATGTGGTCTTTTCAGGGAGAGCAATCAACTTTTGCTCCAACAATCTTCAAATAAGTTCTCGACCAAATCATCCGTGAAGGAATATTTCCTCTCCAACCTTTCTTTCATAGTCACCTTTTTAAAATTCTTTGGGCTTTTTAGCCCCAACTACAACAAGATCCTTCATCCTGGTTTCAACTATAGCTGCGGTTGAGGACTCAACCTTTTCAACTACCCTAGACCTCCTTCGTTTAGCTAGATGTAGTTCCATATCATGAGCTTTAGTGCATAGATTATTGAACCTTCAAAAGTTTAAGCCACAAGAATCATACAGAGCTCATGTCAAAAGTTGTTAAGGTACATCCAAATTAACTCTAATTACGTGAACTTTTGAAGGCAGGCAAATGTTAAAGCTCGCCACCTTGCAATGAAATCTGTAACAGACTCATTGTCACATTGCTTGGTTCCAATCAGTTCTAGTACTCTAACTTACTTTTGCATGTTGTAAACTGTTTAAGGAACTTTTTCACCATAGAATCCCAATTTGGGATCGATTCCTCAGGAAGGTTAGCATGCGATGTAAATGCAGAACTTTCAAGTGATTGGACAGATAGTTGTAGGCACAGGGCCTCATTCTGGGCTATTGGCCTGCATTTTGAAAGATAGTGAGCCACATGTTGTCTTGGATCTCCTATTCCATCAAACATTTTGAAATTTGGTTGGGAAGAACCAGAAGGAAATGAAACAGCATCTACCTATGTTGGGTGAGGTTTTGTAATTACTCAAAAGTTCTCATCATTTTTCTCCTTGACTTTCTTTGCTTGTCTCCTTACCATTTCATCAATCATGGCCATGAGCATTGGATTCATACCACTACTAGTTAGGTCAGAGTCACAAGGACCATTTCCCCCTGGGGCCAGTGTGCTTTATACACCTACGGATGTCCTTACTATAGGTTATGCCGTTTATTTAGGTGCACTTCCTATTCCTGTCATTTGAGCTTGCAACTGTTGTATTTGCTCCAACGGAGTAACCATTCATGTTCTCTTCTTTCAAGTTGTTCTTGTAGGGCCGCCATTTTTCCTTGAGACCCTATTGCTCCTGTTGGACTTGAGAATTTTTGCCTTTCTTTTCAACATTAGTCGTCATAACTACAACGACTTTGTTGACATCTCTTAAATCATCGTTTCAATATTCGTTGAAATAGATGAGTTAGATGAGACAGAATCATATTGTTCGTATAAAGGATTATCAATCCCCACAACCTTATTTACATTTGAAGCATCTGATTGTGATGCTTTGTTCTGAGCCTCACGAGTCATAAACCATGTTACAGGCCCCTTTATCACTCCCTCCTATAGATAGTTAGATCAACGTAGAAATATTCTCCAAGGGTCATTTACCCTCCACCTTTTGTGAGGCTTGACTTTCCAGTCGAGTCTGATTCCATAGTTCTTCCTAGTGTGAAGATAGGACTTTCAATTTGTTTTTGGCATTCATCTCTCGAGAGCCTTTTCAATAACTCCTATGACATTTGTTGCCATTGTTCTTCATTCTAGTTTCTTTTAGGCCTTATTCTTTCTTCGCTTTGTCTTTTCGAAACTAGGCCATCTGATGACACATCAGGTCGAGCCCCTACCATTTGTCTTTTTGCAAATTCCTCATGGATTTTCAAAATAGTCCCTACATTTTTTGAAACAAGGAGGGTTTTTTTATGGCCCATAGCTGAGACCAGTTGATGTTGATTCGAACCCGGTCGAGCCCATGAATGGTTTTTTTTTTTTTTGGACCCTCAGAAATGATTGTGTTCTAAATAGGCAAACTTTGCACCTTGAACAAAATTGTTGGTTCATAAACCGCAATTGTTTTTTCGTCAATAAGGGAAGTTGGTTTTTCATTAACAGGGGTTTAGTTCATTATCCTCCTCCCCATGGCCCTGATGATGGCCATGTTTTCAATAGAGGTCCTCCTCTGCGCAGACTCTGCCATTTTAGCGAAGTCTTCTACCCCTGTGAGTAGTTGGGCCACAACATTTCGTGTTGCATCCGTTAAAGCTGCAACAAAGGCCGTAGTTACAACTTGATTTGCCTATTTTGCTTGGATTAGAAAGCTCTTCATTCGGGCTGTGGCCTTCACCATTGCATACTACTTCGACTCTTTTACACAATCTTCAGCAATGTAATTCAAATTTTCAGCTTTCTACAGAAGTGTGACTTTCTTCGTGACACCAGTTACCATTAGGATAGCCAAGAGCATTCACTCCGGAGCCCCTTAGGCGACAGTGCTCGGAAAAGAAGTGCATCTTTCCCAGATTTCTCTATTTTTACCTTTAGGACAGCCAAGAGCATTCACTTCGGAGCCCCTCAGGTGATAGGTGATATCTTCATCCTTCGTGATTTCAGAACCACCAGAGTGTAAGTTAGCCTCTTGACAGTTACTTTACCGTTCCTATAACAAAAGAATATGTTAGTAAGTTTTAAATATATATATATATATATATATATATTGCTCTTCAAAAGATTGGAGGAGAAATAGAGGGCCAAGTTGTCGAATGATTAGGTTTTTTTCTCCAATTATGAAGAACTAAAAAAAATTAACAAAAGAAAAATTAAGGAAAATAAATATTTTATTGAAATTATAGGGATTTAGATCCCATAGATACAATACAATTGTTGGGTTTGGAACCCTTTACCTATCAGTTGTCATGTTTGTAGTGTAGTGTAGGATCTTGAGTTCTCTGTTTCTCATATCTTTCTTGGAAAGACTTCTTTAACTCTTGATTTCTCTCTCTCTCTCTCTCTCTCTCTGATCTTCTGACTTCTTATTTTCGATCCCCTCTCTTGTGTAATGGTCCTCATATTTATAGAGGGCCATCCATGCAATAATAGTGCCTCATCTTCAATTTGAATTTCAAATTGAATGATAACGCCATTTGAATTTAGGCATAGTCGTATCTGATTAACTGTATTGATTCTTTGGATTTCATCCTGTGTGGTGTTCTTATTATAGGCTCTACAGGTGTCATTTTTTGTAGGATCCACATGTCATTTGAGTATCTTGAATAACGTCGCTGAAATACGATGTTTTATTTATGCACTTTAACGGATCATATTGATCATTTTAGGAAGTGATTACATACAACATTCGTATCATGGGCTCTATACGTGTCATTGACTGATTGACTGTATTGAAATCTTAACATAAATTTGGTTGAAATTTATGTGCCAACAAGGTACTTCCAGAATTTTTAATTTTGAGAAACTTGCTAATATTATAAACCTTGCTTTACTCATGTGATTATGCTCTTTTGAGAAAGGTGACCTAAGAAAGTGTAGCATGACAGATTTGAATGCCTTGCTTTACTCATTATTGCATGATCCTTTCTTTGTTGGTCTTGTTTGTTGAATACTAGTGCAATTATCAAATGGGCTTATGAAATCATGATCAAGTAATTAACTTTAACAATTTATCATGATTCTCCATTGAATTTATTATTCATTATTTGATCAATTAGTTGGATGTTAGATTAATAATTGTTTGGTGTCGATTGATCTTAAAATGTTTTATTTGGAGCCTAGGATGGAGGAAAATAGTGAAGAGCATGTGGAGCAAAGCTCTTATAATATTTCAAAATGCCCTAAGAGGTTCACTTCTGCAATATGGGATTCTTTAGAAAAATTGCCTATTACCATTGATGAGAGACAAAAAGCAAGGTGTAGGAATTGTGAGCGAGAGCATGCGGTTGATTCAAGATCAGACACTACAAACTTGTTATGGCATATTAGTAATTACCCTAAACAAGGGCTCTAGGATTCTCACCGATCTACTAAGTTTAATCAAGACATATATCGTGACAAGGTAGCCACAACAATAATTAGACATAACTACCTTTTTATGTTTGCAGAACATGAAGGAAACATGGATATACATTGTTTTTTAAATCCAAATGTAAAATCCATCTCAAGAAACACAATAAAATCTAATGTGTTAAAGTTGTATGAAAGTCAGAAGGAGAAATTGAAAGAAGAATTAGAATCAATCCCTAGTAGAATATGCCATACTTCAAATTTACGGTCCTCTTTGACTACAGATGGATATTTAGCTTTGACTAGCTCATTATGTTGATGACAATTGGGTGTTACCAAAGAAAATTTTGAATTTTCCTCATGTGCCTCCACCACACAATGGTCCAATTTTAGCTGAAATAGTTATTCATCTGTTACAAGAGTGGGGAATCGATAAAAAAAAATAAAAATAAAAAAAAAATTCACCGTTACATTGGATAATGCATCATATAATGATGGCCTTGTGGATGTGTTGAAGCGTGATCTTTCTTTGGCGGCTACATTATTGTGAAGGTGAATTTTTCATATACATTGTGGTGCACAAATCCTGAATTTAATTATTCATGTTGGATTGAAAGTGCGCTAATGCACTGTTGTGCATTTTATCAATTGCAATTTATTGATACAAATTTCAAGACATACCCATCAAATGAGGAATGGCTTAGAGTTGAAATAATAGCTAGGTTTTTTAAACCATTTTATGATATTACCACTCTTTTCTCCGGATCTAGGTACCCCACGACAAATTTGTACTTTCATGAGGTGTGGAAGATACAACTAGCTATCATGGAGGAGATAGAAAATCTAGATGATGTTACAAGTTCGATGGCGAGAATAATGAAAGAAAAATTTGATAAGTATTAGGAGTGGTATAGTGTGATCTTATCTTTTGCTGTAATATTGGATCCTGGTTACAAACTACAATTTGTGGAATTTTATTTCAAAAAGTTGAATCCTTAGACATGCGTGGAAAGGGTATAGATTATTCGTGAGAGGTCACATTTGCTTTTTTGAAGAGTATATGCATTGTGCTTCAGACTTCTACTTCTAATCCTATACACTTGATGAAATAGATGTAAGAGTCATTAATTTTATATAATTATAATGTTTTCTATTTATATTTATAATCTTGATATTCTAAATTTAAATTTTATGTAGGAATTTGATTTATTTGAGAGCCAAAATTATAGGTGGAGTATAATCAAGTCGCAATTGGAATTATATTTGGAAGAGCCTAGACTTGATAGGAAGCAAAATTGTGATTTGGAAATCTTCAATTATTGGAAGACAAATAGTGTCTGATATCCAGAACTCTCTTTAATGGCATGAGATACCTTGAGCATTCAAATTACGACGGTTGCTTCAAAGTCCGCTTTTTGCATTGGGGGCTGAATTATTGACAAATATTGCTCCTCAATCATGCCCAAGAATGTAGAGGCAATATTATGCACTCAAGATTGGCTATACAGTTGTGGAAGTAAGTAAATGAAATCATATTTATTTGATTGTTTAACACATGTCATTTACTTAACAAGTGTCATTTGTTTTTACTTTTTTATGATTGTTGCATTAGGTTTAGAAGATCTAGAAGAAGAGTAAGTGCTCATAGAAGATTTTGAAAGCATAATCGCTGGACTTGGAAGCAGTTCACACATTTCTTCTCATTGCTAAGTGAGTGCTTACACCAAGTTGACATGTATGAGTTTATAGCTTTCACCTTTCACTTCTCTTGCCTACTTTTACTATCACTTTAATAAAAAGATGTGGTGCCAAATCAGAGGTTACTATCACTTTATTTCCAATTAAGCGCAACAATATGAAGTTATTGTTTTATGTTTTTAATACAAACTGTACATCCATCTGTGAAGGCTGAAACACTATTTATATAGTCAGGTTGCTCACATTTCTAACTTTACTACCTTAATTTTCAGGCAGGTAAATCTATGTCAAGTATCTTGTTAGTAAGTGATTGCAGCTCCACTCTTGCCTTCAAATTTTATTGAGTGATGTTATAGTGTGAGTTTCATCGTCAATGGTTTGGCGGGCTATGGTTTCTTAGCAACATAATAAGTTAACATTTGAAGGTTTTTGCTTTCTTGTCTTCTCTTAATTTATTGGCCAACTTTTAAGTTTCGTAGGACCATATTTTGAATTCAATATTCTTTTTTAGTTCAATTATGATCACATTTTGGGTACATGAAAAAGAGAAATTATATGTTTTCAATTGTAGTTTGTTGTAGTTTCACGAACTTTAAAATTGTTAACAAACAATTTCCTGGAGTTAGATCTCTTTAGCACCATGTATTGGATACAAATGAGTTGAAGTTAGCCAATTTGAGTATAGTGCTATGCAACCTTGCCTTTATAGTTTGGATTGAGCTTGATAGCAACTTCAATTTGAGTAGCTTATCTCAAAGCTTGTTCATGAGTTTAATCAAGATTTTTAAATTCTCTAAACTCAGTTTGTCTACTCTTTTGTATGTGCGTATGGGTGGAGGGTATATTGGCAAAAGAAGCTCTTTGTAGATTTGAGCCAGAGATGTTGACAAATAACCTGGCATATAGCCATTTGAGTGTGTGTGTGTGTGTGTGTGTGAGAGAGAGAGAGAGATGGATATTTCTTTCTTTTGGTCAAAAACATTTTTCCATTTTAAGAACTGAAACTTCACATATTAACCTCAATTTCATCAACCTAAGTTGGTTAGTCATTGTTTAGGTATTTGTTTCCTTGCTTATTGATGGAATGGACTCTAACTTAATTTTGTAAGTATTACATGTGTTGATTTGTTTTCTTTCCTTTTTTCTAGCTTTTAATCCCTGCAGTATGGCGGAGATAGCTTTCAAAGATTTGAACACACTACCTAGCTCTGAGAAGAAGAATGAAAGCTCTAGCAAGGGTGGCTCTACCAAGCCTTATGCTCATCATGGACTTGATGAAAAGAATAAGAAAAACACTACCCCCTTGGCTGAAACTCCCATCAATGGATATGAAAGTCTGAAATCTAGGGCAGAGGCGGTTAACATAGAAGTGGAATACATTGAATTTGAGAATTTGAATGATGTGGAAGATGTGGATATGAGTTTCAAGGAAGGAGTGTATTTGTTGATTTCTCCTCACAATGCTAGGCTAAAACTTTTGAATGAATCTAGTCTTGATGAATTTTGATAGATATTTTGTTATGGTCTCATTGATATCATCAAGTCAATGCATTTCTCTCTCATTTTTTATTTTTTATTTTTTAATGTTCAAAACAAAATCAATGAAAGACATGTTAAAATATATATATATATATATATTATAGTAGATGGATAATGTGTATTGGAGCAAAACCATTGAAAGTTATGTTAAAAAGTAATAATCATTTATTTATAGTAGGTGGTTATATTTCAGAAACAAAACCAGTGAAAATGCTTGCCACACACGCAAGGGAAAAAAAAAGGATAAAAAAAAAGAAAAAAAAGAAAAAGTGGTTAGGTACGGGTGATAACAGAGAAGAAGAATTTGTATATTATTGAATCATACAACCAAAAGGGCTGAGTGTAGATATATAATCTAAACAGAATAAAACCCTAATAACCTAAACTACTAAACTACCCTTAATGAATAATATAAAATACATAATTCACACCCCCTTCTCAAATTGAGGATGCAAGCGCAGAACGCATCGAAAGTTTGCCAAGAAGAAAATGAAAATGACCAACAGTGTAAGTCTTCGTAAAAAAAATCGACCAACTGAAGAGAGGAGAGAGCAAAATGGAGAGTAATAGTGCTAGCCTGAAGATGGTGTCTGACAAAGCGGCAATCTATTTCAATATGCTTTGTCTTCTCATGGAAAACGGAATTATGGGCAATCTGGACAACCCTTGATTGTCACAATGCAACAGAGTCGAAGTAGAAAGAGAGACACCCATATTAGAAAGAAGCCACCGAAGCCAAACTATCACGGAAGTAACATGAGCCATGGCACAATACTCAGCCTCAGCGGTGGAATGAGCAACAATAGCCTGTTTCTTACTCTTTCAAGAAATGAGAGAATCTTTGAGAAAAACACAAAGACCAGAAGTGGATTTGTGATCAAGATGTCGCCTGCCTAATCATCATCATCATAGGCGTGAAGAGTCAAGTCCGAAAAGGTAGATAACAACAAACATTGCAATGGAGTGCCACGAAGGTAACACAGAGTATGGAGTAAGGCAGCCCAATGTATGGAACAAGGAGCAGAAATAAACTGACTGAGAATGTGCACAACATAGGAGATGTCCAGACGAGTAATGATGAGATAAACAGGCACCAACCAACTCTCGATACAAAGTAGGATCCTCAAGAAGAAGGCCATTAGAAGCAGAAAACTTAGCATGCAACTCAATAGGAGTGTCGACAATTTTTTCATCAATGAGATTGGCACGAGAAAAAAATATCACGAGCATATTTAGTCTGAGAGAGAAGATACCTAGTGGGAGAAGTAGCAACTTCGATACCAAGAAAATACCAAAGAGACCCCAAATTTTCATCTCAAACTCCTGAAACAACTGATGCTTAACCTCCTTAATAGTATTAGAATTAGAGCCAGTGATGATCATATCATCCATATATAAGAGAAGGAGAACAAGCCCGACAAAAGTGTGCCAAACAAAGAGAGCACAATCACGATGACTAGGGAAAAAGCCAAGCTAAAGTGCAACAGAGTGAAATCACTCATACCAAGCATGAGGAGACTGCTAAAGACCATATAGAGCATGGCGAAGATGACAAACAACACCAGAAGGGTGAGAGAGACCCAGTGAAGGGCGCTTATACACTTCTTCAGCAAGGTGCCCATTCAAAAAAGCATTTTTGACATCTAGCTGAAACAAAGGCCATTGATGGGCAACAACAACAACAGAGATAAGAGTGCAAATAATAGTCATCTTGGCAACGGGGGCAAAAGTCTCATCATAATCAATCCTATACTCCTGAGAAAAGCCCTGGGCAACCAAACGAGCTTTGTACAGTTCCAAAGAACCATCAGAAAGGGTTTTGACCTTATAGACCAATTTATAACCCATAACATTCTTGTCGGCAGGTAATGGAACCAAATCCCAAGTTCGAGTGTTAGCCAAAGTAGTTAACTCGTCATTCATGGCAACAATCCAATTTGGATCACGACAAGCTTCCTTGTAAGACATAGGCTCAAAATAAGTATGAAGACAAGAAAGAAAAGAGTGATGGGAAAGGAAAAAAATGTATTACCAAAACCAAGCCAATTTAGAGCAAGATCCAAAGAAAACGATGTGCATGAGGAGCAAGATCCAAAGAAATAGTTAGAGGGACAGTAAAGCTAGAGAGATGAGCTTGGAAGTGCTGTGCGGCATTGATAACAAGAAGAGGAGCAGGGGAAATGAGAGCTGGAGAAGTAGGAAGAGAGTAGCTGGCGAGATATTAGGAGTGCTAGTAAGAGGCAAGGTAAAGACCTCAATATTAGAAACAAACTTATTGAGAGAAACATCAATAGGAAATGAGTTAATATGAACTAATTCATCCTTGGTAATAGGGACAGGGGTGGAAGGTATAAGTGTAGTAAGGTAGTTTTTCTAAAAATGTGACATGCCTAGACATATATAGTTTTTTGGTGGCAGGATCATAGCATCGATAACCTTTCTAATTAACGCCATACCCTAAAAAGACAAATAGGACACAACGAGAACTAAGCTTAGAGCGCTCCTGTTTAGAAAAGAGCACAAAGCATGCAGAACTGAAAACACGAAGAAAAGAATAATTAGGAGTAATACCAAGAAGACGCTTATACGGAGATGAGCTTAAGAGAAGAGGAGTAAGCATCAGATTGAGAAGATATACAGTAGTGAGCACAGCTTCTCTCCAAAAGACAAAAGGGACAAAAGATGAGAGCAGCAAAGAGCGAGCTATATCAAGGAGATGGCGATGTTTGCGCTCAGCTCCACCATTTTGGACAGGAGTGTCAGAACATGAAGATTGGTGAATAGGGCTATTAGTAGCTAAGAACTCCTTAAACTCAAACAAGTAATACTCACCCCCGAAATCAGAACGAAGAACTTTAATTATGGTGGAAAACTGAGTGCAAATCATGGAGTGAAAATTGGAATATATTTTGTAAAAATCAGATTTTTCGGTTATCTAATAAACCCAGGTAAATCAACTGTAATCATCCACAAAAGACACATAATATTGCGAACCACCCTTGGTAATTATAGAAGAAGGACCCCAAACATCAGTATGAACCAATTGAAAAGGACAAGATGAAATAGAACTACTTTTATTAAATAGAAGAGCATACATTTTAGCTAGTTTATAACCATGACACTCAGAAATATCATCAATGGGAAAATTGCCTAAATTTTCAAACCGAACTAACATCCTCAAACGGTCACTCGACAGATGACCTAACCTAGAATGCCAACTATGAAATGAAGAAGACTTATTGCTTAAACAAAAGGAAGACAATGCAGTAGAAGACCCGACTAGAGAAACATGCAAGTTGTCCAAGATATATAGTTCTCTAACTCTACGCCCGGTCCCAATCTGCCTCTGGGATACCTGATCTTCCACAACACAATGAGAAGAAGAGAAAACATCAAAATCGGAATCAGATAATTGACTAATAGAAATAAGACTGAGTTAGAGGTAAGGTACATAAAATACAAGAGAAAAAGACCAATGGGAAGAGGAAATAGAACCAATAGAGTGTACAGGCATAGAAGAACTATTAGCAATAGCAATAGTGATAGAAGAAGAATAGGAGACACAATTACTGAGGAGAGATGCAACAGGGGTCATATGATGTGAACAACCAGAATAAAAAATCCACGAAGTGTGGATATTACTTGAATGAGGATGAACCAGACAAACCTAACTGAGTGGTAGTCATAGTGGAGGCCTGGGACGAAAGATTTGGATTGGCTACCATAAAAGACTTGAACTGCTCAAACATAGACTACATATTAGAAGATGGACCATTCTCAGAAACTGTTATAGAAAAGGCGGCAAATGAGCAAGATCCCGAAGATGTCGGCTTAGAGGACGGTGGACCAGACGGACGACCCTTAGGCTGCAAAAGTTTGGAACAAGCATGTTTCCAATGGCCTTTCTGATGACAAAAGCTGCACTCATCCATGGAAACCCGAGGCTTGGGCTTACCAGTAACATGAAATAAAGGAGATGGTGGGGTGGGCAAGAGCGGAGGAGTGGCAAAAACTGACTGGGAAGAAGGAGCACCATGAGCCACCTTGAACCGAGTTTCTTATGTAATAAGTTCACGGACAACACCATCAATAGAAGGCAAGGGGGACCGATGAAGAATAGCTCCCCAAAGTGGCTCAAATTGATCACAAAGGGCCATAAAAAACTGAACAAGACGTTGCTTCTCCTAATACTTGGTATAACTGTCAAGTAGCTACAAATTTGATGGTTCCATTAAAGCAATTTGATCCCAATAAGTAGTCATCTCATTGTAGAACTCCTGAATAGACTTATCTTTCTGACTAGCACTGCGAATAGACATCTTAAGTTCATACTATTTTGCAAAGTTAGACTCAAGATACATAGTTTTCAAATAGTCCCAAACTTGTTTAGAAGTAGAATACTTGGAAAAAATTCATACCAATGGTAGTTTGACCTGAATTATGAAACCAAGTAAGAATTTGTGCATTTTCCATATCTCATTTAGCAACATCGGCCTTAGTTTCTTTAGATTCCATAGGCCCAATAGTTATACCAATAACATAGTTCCACATGCCTTTACCCATTATAAAATTTTTCATTACATGAGACCAATAAGAGTAATTAGTACCATCCAACTTAGTGAGGATAGCTTGTAGTTTATCATCAGCCATATTGTTATAATTAAACAACATAGTTAAATCAAAGCAGAGTGAAAAGTAGCAAAGGGGAGAGAGTGAGAGAGAGAGATGAACAACCTGTGTAAGATACGCAACCTGTGTGAGATACGCAACCTAGGTCTTCGACTGAACCTAGAGACCAACGATGAAGACTTCGACTACACCAGAGACCAGCGATGAAGGGTTTTTATCACCCAGCAGTAGAACATAGTCCAAATAGTCGAAGTCAAGAATCAGAGAGGTATCGAATCAGAATCAGAGGAAAAAAAACGAAGTCAAGAAGAGAGATGACTACATCTAGGTAATCACAGGTCTATGTGAGACGCGACTGCTTCGTGTGAAAGGCTAGGGCTCTGACTGAAACCAGGAGGTATAAGAGTATCGAACAAAATCAGAAGAAAGAACCAGAAGTGTTGAACGAAGATTGCGAGTCAAGAAGGTTGCAAATCGAAGGGTTGTGAACTGTGAACATGGAGAGTTGCGAAGACAGAAGTGTGAACTGCAAACATGATGAGATTCTCGAGTTGCAAACTGCGAATGCAAGCCTCTAGCAGGTGTAACAAGTCCGCGAGGGACCTCGTGCTGCTACAGTTCGGACTCAATTTGTCACGGTTCTTAATCTGAACCAAAGAGTCCAAATCCGGCAAATCGTTTTGAGAAAACAGATTTTTAAAAGAAGTGCCAAACATGGACTGCTTTGCCAGATACAGAGTCGCCACCTAAATATTTCTTAATGGGGGAATTTAGGAAACCCTGACTCGGTGCCAAAGACCACGTGTCCGTCATCACCAAAGTTGCCTCGGCTCGGGAACTTGGGTATGATTGGGGAAGGTCAGCTATGAGGACCCCCTCTCGCCCGATCCGAAGATCGGCCTCTACTAACTATGATATCTAGTTTTGAAAACATTATGCGTTCTTATTCCGGTTATTAGCCTAGGTTTACTACGTGATGCGCACAGCAAACAAGTATAGACTAAGTCGCTTAAATTGGAACAAAAAAACATTTCATGTTTGTTTATTTGAAAATGGTTTGATGGTGCTACCCGCAAGTAGGCTAAGACATGAATTTTGCCACCCTCAAGTGGGCTTAAAACTCGCGTTCAATGCATTGTTCCAATTTAAACAACTCAACCTCCACCCACAGGCATTCAAGCAGTTATAACACATAAGCAGCTAGCCTCATGGTAATCATGCTATTATGGCAACACTCACACGCATGCGGTATGCTAAAGCATAAAAGCTTACCTAGTACTCCTAGCCAAAACAAAAACTAGTTAGTAATCATATGCATAATCCTAGTTCATGTTAAGGTGGCTAATGCAACACATGCAAAATGCAACTATAATAGGCTCGGCTATCCTAAAGATGGCATGTGAAATGCTGCAACTAACAAGTACTCAACTTGGAATTGAAATACAAGTGCAGTTAGCATGATGTGCCAAGACTGGTGCATGCAAGACAAATGTATGGATGCACGCATGCATAGCATAAGGTATGCTAAAATAAATATGCCCTAATACTAACCATCAAAAGCAGGTAAGTAAAAGGGAGAAAGAAATGAGGGTTGGAAGACATGCACACACGCACCCACACTTATTACAGATTCGCCCTCGCTCGGAGGGACCAAAAGAATATACAAATTTAATTAACCTACAAGCTAATTAAATATTACAGACCACCTAATTAATTAACAAATCAATTAGTAAAAGGCCTCGGGAAGAGGGTCCAATGCATGCGTGTTCGGGTTTGCTCGGAAATCCACCACCATGCACAAGTTGCCTCTGTTTTCCCTGCTCTGCTCCTCTGAAAATTGTGCAAGTCCCAGGGATGCTTCCATGAACACTGTGGAGTGCCACCGGCTGAGAGGAATGGCCATCGGCCATGGGGAATGCTCACCGGCCACTGATTAAGCTATCGGCCACTGATGGATGGCCGGTCGGCACTGAAGATGGCCGGCCGGCCAAAGCTTCCTGCAGAATCCTGTTTTGATAGCAGCAGAGGGGAAAACAAGGCATGGCAATGCATTTCAAGCAAATGTATGCACCAACACATCCCTTATCAAGTTTATGACTCAAAGGGACATGGTTCTCGATTCTCGGACCACCAATCGCGCATTTCAATGCGTGATGGCCCAAGAAACCAAGTATGCATTTTGATATGGAATGAAATGCACATAAGCAAACAAGGAGGCCCAACCTCTATCACTTGATCAAGAGCAAGGCATGCATGCCAATGCAATGCATCCTAGGCATGGAGGCTAAGTATGCAAAATGAGCATGGACACAAGCAATGTATACTAGGCACACAACCTAGGTTAACAAGCATGCTAGGCATGGAATAACTATGCTAATGACAAGCATACAAGATGCAATTAAAACATGCAAGTATGCAAGACATATGACAACATGCAACATGGTCCAAAACTCAAAGCAAGCCAAGGGGCTTAAACTATGGCTATACAAGCCAAGCCTCAAAGGGCCAAGGGGACTTAAAATAGGTCCAACAATAAACAAGACTAAAGACACACCTAGATGGCATCTAAATGGTCTAAACATGGAAGCGCATACAAAGGTCCAATCATGGAGCATAGGACAACAACCTTATAAAGCATTAAAGGAGCATCAAATGCAAGCATACAAGCATGCCATGAGGACTGAAATGACATTATAAGTGACTCCAAATCACTGAAATAGTGCAAGTAAAGCATGCTAGAGGGGTCAACACTCAAGGCCTACAAGGGGGATTACATGGTAGCTATACAAAGCAAATCATGGATGACCCAAACAACCAAAAATAGTCCTCAAGCACACTAAAACATGCATAAAAGCTTCACAAAGCTAAGCCAAAACAAGTAAGCATAGTGGGCTAAATGCTAAACACATGTTAAGGCAAATCATGGCATTACAAGACATGTATGCAAAGCAAGCATGGTGTGTCTAAACCAATTAAAAACAGTGCTATATCATGTCAAAATAAGCACAAATAACACTTAGGAAATGGCCAACATGCACTTAAAAATGGTGCTCACTCATGAGGCTAAAATGGCACTTTTTGAAGACAACAAGGAGAGGGGATGGCCCTCTCCTTCTTAGGACCTTAAACCACCATCCTCACCACTGAAATCCCTCAAGATTTCAGTAGTGAGGAGGCCCAAACAAGGTGGTCCCGGAGCTCACCAAAAACACACAAAAATGAGGCCAAACAAGGCCTAAGAGGGGGTAAACGACCCCAAACACAAAAGTGTTCTTAATGAAGTATCTTAAACACAAAAAAAAACAGAACTTTTTTATGTTATACACAAAGCTCAGTAAGCAAGATAGGCTAAAAGTGTGTGCAAAAACGGAAATAAAGAGGGAAAATGAGTTACCTTTGTAGCAAAGGGGACAGCAGCCTCTTGGTCCAAAAAAATAGTCCCTTAGCCTCTGAAAATGGCCTCCAAGCTCCTTAGGTTGATGATAGAGGTGTTGTGCTAGGAGTGTAGTTCAAATGGCCAAGAACTAGACCCTTTTGCACCCTCTAACCCACACAAATGTAGAGAGAGAGAGAGAGAGATATAGAGAGGGAGTGATATATAAATGATATATATCAGATTTTCTAACCTTTGTTTATAGAAGGAGGGCCCTCTATTTATAGAGCAAGGGCAAAGGCCTAAGCTTCTTAGAGAAGCTAAGGCAAAAGGGTCAAAGGGGGCAAGCTTCCAAGGGAAGCTAAGCAAAAGGCCAAGTTCTTTGGAGAAGCTAGGCAAAGGGGTCAAGCTTCTTAGAGACTAGACAAGGGTGCAAAAGGGGCAAGCTTCTCTTGGAAGCTTAGAAGGGTTCAAGCTTCTTGGAGAAGCTAGACAAAGGGTTCAAGCTTCTTGGAGAAGCTAGAACAAAGAGTCAAAAGGTTCAAGCTTCCTCAAGAAGCTAAAACCAAGGGTTCAAAAGGTTCAAGCTTTCTCAAGAAGCTAAAACTGAGGGTTCAAAAGGTTCAAGCTTCCTCAAGAAGCTAAAACAGGGGCTTCAAAAGGGTCAAGCCTCCCCAAGAAGAGGTCTCGGCCAGAAAAAGAGCCAATCGGCCAACAAAGATGGCCGACCGACCACAAAAGGTGCCGACCGGCCACGAAAGGTGCCGACCGACCACCAATAGTGCCGACCGGCCATCACCAATGGCCGGTGGCAAGAAAACAGGGCCGGTGGCCTCAAGCCATGGCCGGTGAGGTGTGGGGATGTCCAATCAAGCCATTCCCTGCCCTCAGAAGCAAAAACACAAGTCGAGAGGTCTTCAGGCAAGGCACGCAGCCGAAACCTCTGAGAACTCAAGACGAACACAAACATGGATGATCACCGAGTGTTCAAGCGGTGACGTCCAAGTCTTGAGGATGGTCAAAAATGGGGTGTCTACAACAGGTCGTCGAAATGTAAATGGTGGCTAGGATTGTCGGACCTGCTCTGATACCATGATAACAGAGAAGAATAATTTGTATATTATTGAATCATAAACCAAAAGGGATGAGTACAAATATATAATCTAAACAGAATAAACCAAAAGGGATGAGTACAAATATATAATCTAAACAGAATAAAACCCTAATAACCTAAACTACTAAACTACCCTTAATGAATAATATAAAATACATAATTCACAACAGGTACAGGTCAGATGTGACCCATATCCGATCCGCTCATATCTGATTGTTACTTAAATGGGTAGTTTTGAGCTAATTCTCTTTTGACCTGTTACCCCGTATCCGATCCGCTCATATCTGATCTGTTACTTAAATGGGTAGTTTTGAGCTAATTCTCTTTTGACTTGTTACCCATTTAAACATGCCTAAACTCGCCCATTTGACGACCCTAAAATACAACCAAATGCTAATCTTTGGTAGAAATGGTATTTATAGTTCTTAAAATATTATTATTATTATTTTTATTTTTATTTTTTATTTTTTGTGTGCAAATTCTGGGAAGCAAGATGGGTGTTTTAGACCAACCTAGATATAGATTATTTAGTGTGAAATTTAAGAAGGGAGTTAATCAAGTTCGTGTTCCGCATTAACAATAATAAAAAGTCATAAATTGAGTAATCTACAAGCAATAGTACACTCACACTTCGTTTATCTTGAATCAAAAAAAAATTATCAAATATTTTTTATGATAAGTTAGTAAAAATGCTTTTTGTAAAAAAAAAATGTTTTTGGGGTGAAAATATTTTTCACTTTTAAAAGATAAAAAATATTTTTCTAAACTAAAGTATTATTATCAATATCATACCACTATGCCACTACCACCACCACCACACCTCGTCACTATCCCTCCCACCACCACTATTAACACAATACTTTCTAAGTCAGAATCAAATATAGAAAAATATTTTTTTTATAAATAATAATAATAATAATTCTTGGAAATAATTTTTTTATAGGACATTTATTCATAAATCTCTATTCACCTATTTATGTTCTACTTAGTCAAAATTAGTTTTTTATGTTCTAATAAGTCCTATGGGTGACATAGTTACCAAAATACCTCTAATAATTGTAACACTCTAGAAAAAAAATTTCTTTCTCTTCGCTTGAGCATCGGATTGTGCGCTCGAGCGGTCTTTGTGAACTTCCAGCACTTTTGTAGGTTTGCAGAGATATTGGGAGATGGCATTCTTCGCTTGAGCGGTATTTCTTATGCTTGAGCGGTCCTTCTTGCGCTCGTGCGATAGTCCTTTGTCTGTAAAACTTCTGAGAGTTGGTATTCTTCGCTCGAGTGATCACTTTGTACACTCGAGCAGTCCCACTTATTGTGTCTAGTCGCTCGAGCGACACTTCTTGCGCTCAAGCGGTCTATTCGGGATCAGCCAGTATAAAACCCACTTTTTGCTCATTTTCTCTCATTTTTCTCTCTTTTCTCTCCTCTCCCTCTTCTTGTCCGAAAACCCGAGCCACAAAACCTTTGATTTCACCTTATTATACCGAGGATCTACCTTAGATCATGCAAGATTAGTGAAAAATGAGTGAGGATCTTCCTCTTGATCGATTGAATTGCGATTTTGGCGGAGTTCGTGCTTGGGTCTTCGTTGTTTGCTCACCTTCTTGAGGTAAGGAGTTCTCTTAACTCAATCATTTATGATTTCGTTCGATTTTGATGTATTATGGGAAGTATGGGTTGATTTGAGTTTGAAATATTTAGAATGTTTTGAGACTTTGATGGTTAATACTTGATGATTTGAGAATTTAACAAAGAAATGAGGAAAATCCCCAATTTTATTGAAAACCCTAGAATTGGTGTTTTTTAATTAAAAGGGGGTTTGAGGTAATCAGTACATTATGTTGAAAATTAAAGTGATTTTTCATGTTGATAAGTGTGTTGAATAAATTTATTGTCTATGATGATATTATTGGTGATTTAAATAAGTTGAATTATGTGAATACTTGGAATTGTGAAAGGATGTAAGGTATTGTTTTGCATGGGTTGATGGTTGGTAAAGAATAGGACGTGGAGTCTTGAAAATGAGAATAGCTCATTAGACTTTATTTGTTGAATTATTAGTTGAACTTTTGTGCAATTAAAAACGAATTTCGGGATAAAGAGGAATGTTTGGAAACTCATGCAGTGCATTGCATTCCATTCCCATGGTGTGTGATTAAATATTGGATTATTTAAAGAGGTGTGTGTGTGGTTTCGGAATGCGTTGTGTGTGTTGAGGTGCCCAATTTCCCTTCTGTGCTCGGTGGCTGGAAAATGTGGGGATGTCATTGGTATTTTGGTAAAGGTGCCCAATTGCCCTTCCATGCTAAGCGCTGGTAAATGTGGAGGAAATGTTGAAATGATTGATGGGTGTCTGTAGTCACCCCATTTTTGACCGTCCTCAAGACTTGGTTGTGCTTGCAGGTACATCCAGCCACAAGTTCGATTACTCGTCAAGTACTTGACTTTCGCGGCGGAACGTCACAGGTTTGAGCTTTCCAAACCCTGTATCCTTTCTGCCCCATTTTTGGACCATAAGTTGGTCCTTTCAACATGATTCTCATAGTGAACTGCCGGCCACATTCTGCCACTGCCGGCCTTGCTTTTTTCCCTGTCTGCTACTGATGGCCGGTAGAACACTTTGTCTCAGCAGAATTCACTCCAAATCTTTTGAGCCAGCTGGTTTTCACTCATCCCTCCTCCATACACGTGTATGGAGGGATGAAGCCCTTTCTAAGCTTGTTTAACGGGCTTTGCTTTGCTCTCTTCTATATAAGGAGAGGCTCCTCCTTCATTTGAGAGGTTCAGAATTTGGAGGTTTGAGATATACATATAGCCTTGTATCTATTCTCTCTTTTGTTCTGTTTTGTGCCTTAAAAGTGTAGATTTGTCTCACTTTTACACAAACACACACTCAAAACCTTGCTTGTGTGTTGAGGCTTCTGAGGTTGTTTTTGAAGTTCTTGGACTGATTTTGGTTCAAAAAGTGTGCTGGAGTTGCAGTTGTAAAGGTGGTCTTCAAGGGTGAGTTTCTAACCCTTAAATCCCCATTTTTCGCTTAAGCTTGTAGCCCTTCTTGCGTACTGTTTTAAGCTTAACTCTACTACAAAGTTCTGATTTTCGGTGCTTGAAAAGTTTGTTTAAGGTCACTTTTTCGTTGGGGGTGATCTACCCCCTCTTAGACCTTGTTAGGCCTTGTTTTGAGCCATCCCTTTAGGCTCTTGTTTAGCCTTTGCATGACCTTTCTACCACTGAATCCAGAGGATTTTCAGTGGTGGAAAGGTTGGCCTTTGCATGCTCCATGAGCTTGTGGTGCATTTCCATGAAATAGTCTAACATGCATCATGCTTTAACATGTCATTCTAGCATGCTTTTGGCTTAACTTCATGATGCTTTTGTCCATGTTTTAACATGCTTTAGCTCTGATTTTGGTTGTTTTGGCCATGCATGACTTGCTTTGTATAGCTATAGTTCAATCTAGCTTGTTAGCTTTGTGCACCAAGTCCATTAGCATGCTTTACTTGGACTATTTGAATGATTTGGTATCATTTATTATGTGATTTCAGTCCATGTTTCATGCTCATGAACTTACATTTATCACTCATACAATGCGTTGGAGGGTTTCCCCTTTATGCCTTAACATGGATCATTGCGTATGCCTTCATGCCTAGGCTTGCGAGCTATCATTTCAATGTTTTTGGGGGTTATTATGCCATGATATAACTCTGATCTTTGTTGCTTAGTCCCCATGCTGGTCCTAATAGGTGTAGTGTAATCCACCATATTTGCCTTGTATGCATTGTGCCTTTATGCCCTTCACGTTAGCCTGTTTTGGGCTTCCTTCCGTGCATGTTTTAGTATCACTTTAACATGTTTTAGGAGTTTTTTGGATTGCCTTTTCCATATGCTCCATGCTTTGTATAGCTGTAGTGCAATTGGCCTTGCTAGCTTTGTGTTTTGATTACTCATGCATGCTATCTTTGAGCTATTTAGATGATTTGGCATCATTTAATACTTCATTTCAGAGTTTATAGTGTGACTATATTCCCACTTCTTTCATGTTTTAAATGCCTTTGAGTATTGTGCGTTGTTGCCTTGTTTATGGCTTAGCTTGTATGCTTGCATGCCTAGGTCTTTGAGCCTCTATCTTAGCATGTTTCGGTCATTGTTTTGACCTATTTCAGCTCTGTCCATGTTTGGTTCATGCACTTGTGCCATATATTGCATGCCCCCTTTTTAATCCTCTTTACTAGCTTCATGCTTTATGGACCTTTGCATGCTATGCTTGTGTTGTTTGAATGATTTGGCATCATTTCATACCTTATTTCAGTTCATTTAGTGTTGTCACACTTCCATGTTTATCACTCCTCGAGCACTCTTGAGAGTTGTGCTCTTAGGCCTAGTTGATTGGTTACTACATTGTGCATGCATGCCTTGTCTTTTGGTGCCTTTGTTTTGGTGTTTTGGCCACTGATTTGGGCATGATTGAGGTCTGTCCATTTTGGTTTAAGTCCATTGAGCATTGTGTATGCCATGTAGTTCATCACATTGTGTATGCCTTGTTGTACCATTGCATTTGTGTATGCCATGTTCATAGCATTGTGTATGCTAGTTGTTGTTAGCATTGTGCATTGTGCATGCCATTAGCCTTGTTAGGTTGTTCATGTTGCATTGCATGTTTGCAAGTTTAGGCTGCTTTGCATTTTGCATACTTATTACATTGCATTTGGCATGCTTATGTTGCATTGCATGGCATCTCCATGTTGCATGCATTGCATTGTGTTTGGCTTGGGTGTTAAGCCAAACACGAGAAACGAGGGAGGTTTCATACTTGAAGTGATGAAACGTGCCTCAATTCTCGGTCGCCGACGCTCTTGACGATGCATGATAGAGTTCTAGGCATTTATGTGTTTTTTTGTGCATTCATTTTACATTGAATTGCACAAGTTGGATCTTTGGCCATCATGCATCGAGATGCGTGATTGATGGTCTTGGATCTGATTATGCCTCTCCCTTGATGTTTTGAGGTGATATGGGGTGGCATAGTGCGTACATATCCTTGGGAGACCCTCCATTTTCTCTATTTTGTGTTCTGTTGCAGCTTGGTGTCACAGCACACCAGTGGCCGGCACCTTCCCATTATTGGTTGGCAGATCTTCATTTGTGGCCGGCAGTGTACACTATTGGTTGGCAGAGAGGTCGGCAGCCACCTCTCATGGCCGGCAAGCCACTGGTGCACTCCTCAGCACTGTTTTGGTGAGATCCAGGGCTAGTTCTCAAGGACACCCTGCAGGCAGAGCCTCTAAAGAGCATTTGGAGAGCTTTCGGGACGGGAATCAAGCATGCATCTTCACCTTCTTCAAGGCAGAGCTGAGGCGGCCTAGTCTACATATTTTAATGCTTTACTTGTTAGTTAGCTTTAATTTGTAATTTAATTTGTTAATTAATTAAGTGTTGTAATAATTAGTAAGTAGATTGCTTATTATTCATTTCGGTTGTGTAATATTTAGTCTAATTGGATTATTAGATTAGTTAGCTAGCTTAGCTTAGCGTATTCATTCGGAACCTCCGTCGAGAAGGCGAATTTTGTAATAAGTGTGCGTGCGTGTGTGCATGTCTTCCAACCCCCATTTCTTTCTCCCTTTTACTTACCTGCTTTCAGTGGTTAGTTTTAGGGCATATTTCAATTAGCAACCTTATGCTTCGCATGTTTGCATACATTCATCTGTCTTGCATGCACAGGGCTCGGCGCATCATACTAACTGCATTGTATTTCAATACCAAGTTGAATACATGTATCAATTGTTGCATTTCATATGCCATATTAGAAAAGCCGAGCCTATTTTAGATGCATCTTCGCATGTGTTGCATTAGCCATCTTAACATGAACTAGGATCATGCATTGATTTCTAACTAGTTCTCTGTTTTGGCTCGGAGTACACTGTGAGTGTTTATGCTTTAACATACTGCATGTGTGTTATTGATTGCCATAATAGTGCCTGTTTGGTGCAGCTTAAAAGCTGCTTATTTCAGCTTTCAGCTTAATTTAAGCTATTTTGATGTGTTTGGTTTAGCTTATAGCTTATAACTTTTTGGAAGTCAGAAATCAGCTTATTCTTTGAGTGGGGCAGGAGATGCTTAATTTATAAGTCAGAAATCAGCTTATGTTCATAGTTATAAGCTATAAGCTGTTTAGGCATAAGCTATAAGCACTTTCCCACAGCTCTACCAAACAGGATCATAGCATGCTTGCCATGAGGCTAACTGCTTATGTGATTAACTGCCTGAATGCTTGTGGGTGAAGGTTGGATTGCTTGAATTAGAACAATTCATTGAAATCCTCGATTTAGCCTACTTGCGGGTAGCAAATTTCAAACTGTTTTCAAATAAACAAATATGCAATGTTTTGTTCCAACTTAGGCTATCTAGTCTATACTTGTATGTTGTGCGCATCACATAGTAATTCTAGGTTTAATAACCAAAATAAGAACACATGTGTTTTCAAAAACAAGATATCATGTTAGTAAAGGCCGATCTTTGATCGGGCGAGCTGGGGTGCTCATTGCATGACCTTCCCCTCTCGTACCCAAGTTCCCGAGCTGAGGCAACTTTGGTGATAACGGACAAGTGGACTTAGGCACGAGTCAGGGTTTCCTAAATTCCCCCCAATAAAATATTTAGGTGGCAACTCTGTATCTGGCAAAACAGTCCATGTTTGGCACTTCTTTACAAAAATCAGTTTTCCAAAACGATTTGCCGGATTTGGACTCTTTGGTGATTTATCGGTCTTGCATTGCACTTTGTGAGATCAGATTCAGAACCGTGACATTGAGTCCGAACTGTAGTAAGCCCAAATGAACAAAACGGGATTTCGCGCGTGGAGCCCGAGACGTTCGGGCACGTCTACAGTGTCCAATTGCCCCTCCATGCTTGTTGGCTAGTAAACGTGGAGGTATTTATAAATGTAACAGGTGTCCAATTGCCCCTCCGTTCTTGTTAGCCGATAAATGTAGAGGTGTTTTCAAAAATGTAAAGGGCCCACTTACCCTTCCGTGCTTGTTGGTAGGTAAATGTGGGGGATATTTCAAGATATGTTTTGGGATTTTATAAAAGATGTTCTTGAGAAGAATTAAGGCCCAGGTGTTGAGCCAATTGTGGGTTTAAAGTTTGCATTGAGCATTGAATGTCATCAAGGTTGCAAGATTTGTACATTATAATGTGTTGTATGAATATAACCAACTTGAGCATTTATATATATATATATATTTATAATGAGTTAAGTTTACTTCCTACTGGGCGTCATTGCTCAATCCCTTTTTACGGGCTGAATGTCCTAAAATTCCAAGTAATGAAGGTGAACCGTGATATCATTGAAAGGAGAATGGAATTCAACTTGAAGCGCTGAAGCTTCATTGATGTTGTTGGCCCACTGTTATTCAACTTCGTTGTCGAGTTAGGATTTTATTTGTTGAAATCAAGGCTCATAGTCTTGAAAGGTGTAAGCCCTTATGGAAATTTTGATGTACATTTTTATATTATAATGTGTTGTAAATTATTACAATGAACTTGAGAAAGAATCCATGAGAATGTAACAGGATTTCAGTTATAGACTTGTTTATGTTTATTCATCGTTTATATGAATGCCATGAAAGTGAACAATAATAATGGATTGGTAAAAAATTAGATGGTATAATTTTTGGGGCATTACAATAATGATGTTCACATTGACAGTGTGAATGTTCTGTGATGTGAACAATCACACTATCAATGTGAATGTTCACACCGTCAAAAGAACATTTACACGTCAATAAGAATATTCACATTGTAAAATATGAATGTTCACATTACCAAATTACTAACCATTCAAAAAATATTTGTAAGGGTAAAATTGTCTATAACATACCTTAAATATAAGAATTAGGATTTGGTGGATCAAATGTCTAAATCATAGGACTTATTAGAATACAAGAATATGTTATGGACTAATTGGAATACAACTACTTAAAAAAGAATTTCAAGTTTAACCCTTTTTATTTTATTTTTTTTCTTATTCATTTATTTATCAGCAATGCTACGCACACAAAGGATCAAACATAGAATCAAAATAGAAATTGTTTCACCAGAAGACCGGCCGGACGACCAGAACACACCATGACAGCCGAGGTCGACAAGCTTTGGCCCGATGACCAAATGCACAGTTTTCTATATTCGGATCTATGTTCGATCCTTCGTGTGCATAGACTTTTTGTTTATTTATTGTTAATACTTCAAGTTCAATTGAAAGGACACAGATTAGAAATGTGGTATGGGTTATATTTAAAATAACCCATGACATATTCGATCTGTGTTTGATATTCGGATCACCAAGTACACACCATGACAGCCGTGGTCGACAAGCTTTGGTCCGATGACCAAATGCACAATTTTCTATATTCGGATCTGTGTTCGATCCTCCGTGCGCCTAGACTTTTTGTTTATTTATTGTTAATACTTCAAGTTCAATTGAAAGTACACAAATTATAAATGTGGTATGGGTTATATTTAAAATAAATCTCAGTGGTGTTTTGGAAAATTAATAAAAAAAAAAACTGACTTTTTGGCTTTTTGACTTTTTTGGTGGCTTTTTTGGCAAAAAGCTAAAAAGCCAAAAAGCTGACTTTTTACCATTATTCCCAGAAGACCCCTCAGTCACATAATGAATTTTATATGTACTTTTAGTGTTTTATTTTTGAGAATCAATGTTGTTAATAATAATAATAATAATAAGAAGAAGAAGAAGAAGAAGAAGAAATTACAACAACAAAAAAAATTTCAGGATTTGAATATTGTAACAAAATAAAATTTTAATTTTATCAATTTAAACCCTAATATTTTTTTTTAATATAAACCATTATTTATTTTCGTTAATTAAAACTGACGAGAAAAGATATTTTAGTCACTAAACTCAATGTATGTGTATAAAGAATGTTAAAAATACCCATTTCTATTGAATTTAATGATTAAAACATACTCTTTTCGATAATTTTACTTAACAAAAATAAACAAATATTTAGGTTGAAAATAATCAAAATATTAAGATTTAAATTGATAAAAATTAAAAATTAATTTTTATACAAAGCTCAAACTTTTAGATCTTTTTAAAAATAAATTTCCCTAATAATAACAAATTTATCGGGATACTTTTGAGGCTCCCTATAAATACAGGCCAACTTTTGAGATCCGAAGTTGAATTTGGGTTGGGTTTTAAGAAAAATGCAAGTCCAACCTAGTTCAATTCAGCTAGATAATGCTATACAAACTAATATATATTTTTTTTCCCCCCAAACTATCATATAAGTTAATGTGCCACTTATCATGTTATCTCGTTGCAACAACTAAGATTTATTTATTGTATGTGATGCCACTTTGCAAGGAAAATAATTAAGAAAAAGTTTATTTGTGTAGTATATTTCAAACTTTTATTTGAGGGATGAATTTGGTTTTGTGGTCGATTACTCCTCCTCAAGATGTCCAGTTATATAAGGATTTTATTTATTTATTTATTTATTTATTATTGTAAGATCAAATGTGATTTTTTGTCCTCAAAATTTCTAAATAAGCTAATGAGTAGATCAAATTGAAATCAATTAAGAAGTATAAGATGAAATTTGTCACAATCAAAATGTCAAATTAAAACTACCCAAACCATGATGGAGCTGCTAAAGGTAATCCAAGTAAAGCCAATGGTGGTGGCCTAACCAGGAACTGTTGTCATTACATTGGTGTTGTGTCCAGTATGATAGTGGAGTTGTGGGCTCTTAAAGATAGGTTGCAATTTGCTTTGGACTGAGGAATTACCAGATTGAAAATTGAAGCAATACAACTAGGCTACAACAATTTGTCAAGCAAGAACTTAGCATGTGTCATCAACCCAGTAATCTTTATTTAAGATTGTAGGTACCTCTTGTATTGCTTATCGAACCCTCTATTTAATCATGTCTATAAGAAAGTGAACAAGTGTGCGCATACTATCTCCAATACCGGAGACCAGTTGGAGGAAGATTTTTAATTTTTTTGCCTCTATCCTTATGGGTCCGTTTGTTTTAAGAGTTAGGTTGGGTGGAATTGTTAGTGTGGAGACTGTTAGTAAGGAAATTGTTAGTGACGTGATTACGAAAAATTATGTTTGTCTGTAATATATTTTAGTGAGGGGATTAACTATATAAAATACTATAAATACACTTTGGTGTTTTTGATATATTTAATATTAAAAATTATATTTTATATATATATTTTTGTACTATATTATTTTAATTATATATAATGACATAATACCCCCCCCCCCCAAAAAAAAAAAAAAAAACACAACACAACACAACACAACACAACACACAATATGGGCAAAATTATCTTTTTCTAAGCTAATTCCCTCACTAGATTTGAAACCCAACCTTTGGGGTCTTTTCTAAGGGAAATTCTACTTACACCACAATTTTATCTTGGAAAAATTAGTTTAAAATCCCTCTCCCATTTTTAGTAATAGAAAACATCTACAATATTATTTTTTGATGTCTAAGGTCCCTCCCATCTATCACAGAGAAATTCAGCCCCCTTCCTTTTGTCTACTCTCACTCATCACCACGATCAAACACGCACACACACAGAGTTCACTACACACAGACATGTACATACATACATACATACATACATACAGAGAGAGAAACCCAGAGCTTTCTAGAGAGAGAAAATGAAGATGATCGGAAAAACAGTCCTTTCTCTCCTACTCATCCGCTCTCAAACTCACCGGTGATTACTTCCGGCGACTAACAATCACCGTGTTTAGTCCCTGGTTCGTGTTCGTGATCGGAAACGCAATCATCATCACTCTGTTTCTGAAATACAGTACTAGAAATAGCAAAACGAGTTTCGATTTCTGCGAAGAGTATGTTGAGAACAGTTTGAAGAATCAGATCGATCATGGAGTCGAGATCGAGTATCGAAGGAGAGAGAGTCAATGTGAGAATTTGAAGAGAGAAAGTGGTACTGAAGAACGATACGGCGGAGTAAGGCGGAGGAGTGCGACGGCGGTGAGTAGACGTGCGGAGAAGATGAGCGGAGAGGAGTTCCGGAAGACGATGGAGGATTTTATTGCGAGGCAGCAGAGGTACCTGAGAGAAGAAGAGTTTTCACCATTGTTAGATACTGAAGAAGCTCAAGAAATCCTCTGGGTTTTTTTTTTTTTTTAAACTATGTTTCTCTTCTTTGTTTGGAATATGGTGTTTTTCTCTAGTTTGGAGTCCAGAGAAATTCTAGAAATTTTTCTGGGAGAAAACTAAAGAAATTTGCAAACCAGAGAAATTTGAAGAGAATTTTTAAGTGGGAAGTCTAGAGAAATTCTATGATTTTGGATTGAATTTTCTCTGATTTGAACCTGAGAAATTCTCTGAGAAATTTTCTAATTTAGATTGAATTTTCTATGATTTTGATTGAATTTCTCTGGTTGGACCAGAGAAATTCTCAGAGTTGGATTGAATTTTCTCTAATTTGAACCTGAGAAAATCTCTGATTTAGATTGAATTTTCTATGGTTTTGATTGAATTTCTCTGGTTTGAACCAGAGAAATTCTCTGAGTTGGATTGAGTTTTTTCTGGATTGAATTTTCTTTTTTTTTTCTTTTTTTTTTTTTTATTTTTTATGTTAGTCCATGGATCCAGAGAAATTTGAATGTTCAAAGTCTTGAACCCAGAGAAAATCTTTGGAAGCCCAGAATTTCTCTGAATAGAATTTCTCTGGGCTGGAATTTCTCTGGGCTGGAATTTCTCTGGATCAATGTTGAGGGACCTTAGACATTATGAAAATATTAAATGTCCTTTATGCTATAAAATCATAATACCAGGGACCTTAAAAAAAAAAAAAACCCTTTTATCTTCTTACGCTTATTTTTCTCATTACACCATTAAGAAAAAAATTGAAATTCTCATCACACCCTTTATAATATCAAAACTAACACTAAATTAAACCCTTTTCAAAACCCCTATAGATTTTTCTCATTATGCCTATTCTTTTTGAATTACTCTAGTGTCATGTTATCGAACAAACTATATTTATCCAGTCATCTATTGTCGCACATTTATATATTCACTTTCCTTAAAAAATCATTTTAAAAAAATAAATTATAATGGGTCTATTTGGTTATACATTGCCAAACAAATTTGAATTATTCCAGTATCATGTTAGATTTGTCTAACCATCTGTTGCCGCACCTTTATAGATTCACTTTCTTTAAAACATGAAATATCTATAAAAATATGAAGTGGGCAAACATCAATAGTCCATTAACAATGCACTACTAGCCTTACTACAATGAGTAGAAGCATAATCTTTCAAAACAAAAATAAAAAATGACAGAAAATAAAATTGAAAATATCTGGCAATGAGATACCAGACATGTATTTTTTGTTCGACGGTAGATTATTGAACAAACTTTTTATGTTCGGTAGTGTAACGCCCCCAAATTAATTAAATTTGATTAATCCGAAATCTTACCATACCAAACAATAACATTAATCCCAAAAGCCCTCTTTTTCTATTGAACTATATATCAAATATTAAAAATTTCCATATTTTTGTCTTAGTTACAACAACATTAATATAGTTCAAGAATCTAGAGGATAAAAATAATAATGCCTTAATGGCGTACAAACATCAAGGCAAGGCCTTGTTATAATAAAATGGACACACAGTCTCAAAACACATATGCTCGGAGCTTCCACAAAACACATCCATGAGCCTTTGTGCCCCAACAAAACAAAAGAGTTCACCTCCTTCTCATTGGGGTGATTGCACATCACCGATTCCTGAAATTATTAGATAGGAATAAGCTAGATGCCCGCTAGAAATACTTTTAACAAAATATCTAATTATTCGAAAATCCATATGGCATTATTACAATCAAAACATTTTCTTGTTCAACTCATGTTAAAGATTTAAGCAATGAAACTTAGATATTATAATTTTTATGAAAAATCACATTTCAACACCGAGAGTAAATATGCCATGAAGCTCTTAAGAACAGTCCCAATACATACATACGTACATATATATATATATATATATATATATATATATATGTTTATATCCAAATATCCCTATATTTACCAACTATTAATACGGCGAGGAATGGGCACCCAAAATCATCTGTTTTTTTACTTTTACCGACTACAGTACGACAGGACCAGTGGACACCCAAAAAAAATATTTCCCCACGTTCGTCTGGCGATAAGCTCAAGACAGTGCAATTGGGCACCTAAACTTTCCCCACGTGAGTACCAACGACACACACCGTTTTCCAAAACTAACTTTCTACCCGGACTCCCACGCTATTTACCACTCCCCCAAATAACATTTCCAAGGATTTATACATTCATGAGAACAAAGGTAAATATCACTAGTTAAATAATTGAAAGTATTATGGAGAAACAATTTTCATATTTCAAAAGAAAATCTCAAAAGCTTCAAATTTCATGAGTCACAAATCAAAATACATCTCAATCTCATAATTCAATCATAAATTTAAAGAATTAAAAGTTAATTCTATTTAATTACATCATTGTTCAATTTCAAGAATTAAGGTTTTCATTAAATTTGGGGCTTTTGCCCCTCCATCATATTAAATGCTATTTTTCAACTAAAGTTTTCATAATCCACAAACATTAACATAAATTTTTGAGAAATTATAAGAGAAATTCCATTTTTTGAAATCAAAACCCAATCTTTGTAAACTCAAACATCAATCATAAAACCAATGTCACAATAATACCAAATATACATCCTCAAAGTAAAGAGATACAAAGTTAAAAGTAATCCTACCTCCAAGATGAAAGTAGAGAAGCTAGATCAAGAAGATTCCTTCGAAAAATCCAAAATCCAATCTGTCAAAATGTTGATCTTCGCTTGTTCTTCACCTTTAATGCAAGATCTATAGTGGATTCTTGGTGAAAAATAGATGAAACCTGTGACAATTTTTTTCAGGTGACCACTTGAGCGGTGGAAAGACCGCTCAAGAGAGATAAGGTTCTCCCAGTAGTTTGTTTTGCAGGTCGAGGAACCGCTTGAGCGAACATGAGGGGTTCCCAGTATCTCATTTTGCAAATAGAGATACTAAGAGGTCTCGTTCACCGCTCGAGCGATTTGCGCAGCAACTCAGAACCCACTTTTTAGATCATTTCTTCCACTTTTCTTTTTCTATCTTCCTTCCTCTGTCACTAATTCTGAAAAACCCTAGAATTCTCTCTCTGTGTGTATCTCTTATTTTACTAAGTTTAAAGCCTAAATCACTGGCAAGAAGTGGAGTCTATGTAGGATCTTGCTTTCTACTGATTGGATTTTGATTCTACAAAGGATTCTTCTTAAAAGTCTAGTTTTCTTGCTCTTCTCTTAAGGTATGGTTACTTTTAACTTAGTATCTCTTTAGTTTGAAGATGATTATGTGGTATTGTTGTAACCATGATACTTTATTTTGATGATTGAGCAAAAGTTAAGTTTTATGTTTAACACAAAGGGAATTTCACCCAACATTTGTTAAAATTTCAAATAAATTCTAATGGATGTTGAGTATTGGTGTTGAGTACTACCATATATATGAAGAGCGGGTAAAAGCCCCAAATTTATTTAAACCCTAATTTTGATTTTGGTGAAAAATGGTGCTTGGATAGAATTGACTTTCATATCCTGAAATTATGTAGATAATTAGAGTTTGGATTACATTAGTAATGTATTTTGAGTTGAGATGGTGGACTTGGAAATTGATAACCCATGTATTCTAATTTCATTATTTATCTCATGTTTTATTTCATACTTGATTACTTGGAATGTAGTAAAAAATGGGGGAGGTAAATAGAGTAGAAGTCCAGGCCGAGAGTCGATTTTTTAGAACAATGTGTTGTGTTGGTACCCGTGTGTGGAGTTAAGGTGCCCTATTGCCCTGTCTTCAGTTTGTCGCCGGACGAATGTGAGAAAAATATTTTTGGATGTCCACTGGTCCTGTTGTATAATAGTCGGCAAAAATGGAAAAACAGATTATTTTGGATGCCCACCACCTTCCATATTAATAGATGGCAAATGTGGGGAATAGTTTTGGTTATACACCTATATGTATATGTAGTATGGGGCTCCTACGAGGGATTCATGGCATATTTACTACCCCCTGTGATGAGAAAGGTTTCCAATGAAACAAAAATGTATTTGTTTTCTAACCATTTTATTTTTGAACATAAAATTTAAATTTTGTTTGGACTATGATGATACCATGTAGATGTTCCGATAATTAGATACTCTGTTAAATGTATCTCTACTGGGCATATAGCTCATCCATATCTATTCAGGAATTGGTGATGTCACACCACCTCAATGAAATGAAGTATAATCTTTTGTTTTGATTGGAGTGCCAAAGCTCATGAACATTTAAATGTGGAAGTTCCGAGCTTATTTGTTTAGGACTATGAATCCATTTTTGTTGTATCAAGGCAATGCCCTAAATTTTTGCAAGCCATTAAGGCATTCTATCTTGTATCCTCTAACTTGTTGAACTATGCTATATAGAAATGTATTTAATATGTTGACATTGAACTGTAAATGAAAACCTTAGTTCAATGAGAAAGATGATCTTTTGGTGTTTAACCATGTGTTGATGGATGTTTGTATATTAACCATTTTAGGGGTATTACAAATTGGTATCAGAGCTAACCAGGTTTGAATACATTGAGCTCATGGGATGTGGCTTTGCCACAATGGGTTTATCATGGTAGAAGGGACATTAGGTTACCTTGTATGTAATATGTGTTTACGTGACTGTATGGGTATGGGATCAAACTTCTAGGATACAACTTGGATCCACTGTACTCATTGAAATCCTTTTGGAAAAGCACATAATCAATGCCTTTTCCACTTGGAAATCTTTGAGCACCATGGGACATATTGATATCTTAGAAGGGTGGTTCGTATGTGCTTTATGTGACAAGGTGCTTATATGGATTGTCAAATGTGAATTGAATACATGTATGTTCTTATGCTAGTACGTGTGGGATGGTGAGCTAAAGTGTAGAAAGGCGAGTCACGAATTTAATCTTATTATGATTTTTATAGGATGTAAGGATGTGGTAGAGGCCATGGTAGACCTCGTTGGGACAGTAGGAATATTCTAGCCAACCGGAGATCTCCACAAGAAGAAACAATGGGCCTCTCCACCAGCCCAAGACACAATAAGGGCTTTGGCTTGGGAGATGGCAGGGCTCTTAGAGAGCCCATGGATATACTAAGAGCCGAGCAAGCAACTAGGACTGTTGAAAGAGAGACTAGAACTTCTTTTCTACAAAAAGAATTCTTTCGTTCAAACCCCATTGAATTTAGTAGTGGCCTGACCCTATGAAAATAGATGAGTGGTTAGAGCAAACTGTCAAATCTTTTGAGATCTTGGACATCTGTGAGGGTGAGTTATGAGTGGCATTAACGACCTATCAACTGAAAAGAGAGGCTGGGCAATGGTGGAAGTATGCCAAAAGTTGTGTTAAACATACTTATGAGGCATTCATGCACGCCTTCCAAGAAAAGTTCCTCTCTAGTACTGCTAGGAAATAGTTGAGAAGGTAGTTTGAAGAGCTATTACAGCTCAACACCCATGTGGCTAAGTTTGAAGCCACATTTACTAGTCTTTCCCATTTTGCACCTAAAATTGTGGTGAGAGAAGAGCGCCGACATTTAGAATTTGAGAAGAGATTAAGACCAAAAATCTTAATGAAGGTGGTGGGTAACATGATTGTTTATGATCAATTAGTGGAGGCCGCGGCACATATGGAAATCATGGTAGAGGTAAAGGATGCAAGGTAGAAGTTGAAGAGGACAGGATACTCAGAATGGAGAGGTGATTTGAGATCCTCTGAGAAGTCTAGGGGTTCATCATCATCATTTCAGTCACCACCCTAGCAGACCAAGTCTTCTGGTTCTGTAATGGGTAGAAGTTTAGGGAACACAGGTCAAACCCATGGTGCATGTTACAATATGGCCAATTAGGTCACAAAGCTTTGGAGTGTGGACAGAAGGGTAGGCCACAGTCTCCGTCTACTCATTCTCAGGACCAGTCTCAGGATAGAGGTCAGGCCTCATTATGTTATCAGTGTGGTCAACTAGGACATTTGAAGAAGTTTTGCCCACAAAGAGCAGGGTCAGCCGGCGTGTCGGGATCCCACAAGTTAGGAGGTCATCAACCAGCCCAATCAGGATAGGCATCTAGGGCTGTACACAGGGCCACATCTACACAATCTGTACAGCAGGCCTATGTTCCAAGGGGTGATCTAGGAGAGCAAAGGTTGTAGGGAAGGGTGCATGCTATCACCGCATCAGAGCAATCTTCAGGACCATCCATTGTGAGAGGTACATATCTTATTTTTAATACTTGGGCCAATGTGTTGATAGATACCGAGGCATCTCACTCATTCATAGCATTTGCATTTGCATCCACGTTGGGGTTAGAAAGTGAGCAACTAGTGTCTTCGCTTGTGATAGAGTCACCCATTGAGGGTATGACTGTCGTGAATCAGATGTCACGGGTGAGTAATTGAGGTCACTAATCGTCAACTTTCATTCAACTTTGTGTTGTTAGATATGTCCGATTTTGATGTCATCCTTGGTATTGTCCTCTACCGTGCCATCATAGACCGCTACAGTATGAGAGTTACTGTGTGCACGTTAGGTGGTGATTACTTCTCTTTTCTGGGGGATAGACTGACAGATTGTTGTCGCCATTGTATGACCCATGTGGTCGAAGCGAACTTAGCTCTCTCCTGGCAACCTTAATGATGGGAGTAGTAAGGTTCGAGATACGTTTCCCAAAGTGGTTTGCAAATACTTAGATGTTTTTCTTGAAGATCTCATTGAATTACTACCTCACCAGGAGGTTGAGTTTTCCATAGACCTAGTGTCGGGGACGACACCTATCTCTATGCCACTGTATAGATTCACACTGGCTGAATTGATTGTCCTGAAGGAATAACTAAAAGAGTTGCTAGATAAGGGCATCATATGCCGTAGCACCTCACTGTGGGGAGTGCTAGCGCTGTTTGCTAAAAAGAAAGATGGTTCACTGAGATTGTGTATAGATTATCGCAAACTGAATCGAGTTACAGTCAAGAACCAATATCCCTTACCTAGAATAGATGACCTTTTTGACCAACTTAAGGGTTTACGTTGTTTTTCGAAGATAGATTTGAGGTCAGGTTACCATCAGCTACGAGTCAAGGATGAAGATATTCCTAAGACAGCCTTTCGTACTAGATACAGTCATTATGAGTTCCTAGTTATGCCAAATGCACCTACTACATTTATGGACTTGATGAACCAAATCTTCTGAGAGTTTCTCAATAAATTTGTAGTTGTCTTTGTAAACGACATTCTCATCTATTCACCTTCTGAGGAGGAACACGAAGGGCACCTCCTCATTGTCCTATAACTTCTTAGAGAACATCATTTGTATGCGAAGTTTGAAAAAGATGAGTTTTGGCTCTCAAATTGAAATTTTTGGGACATGTAGTTTTCGTGGACGGGGTTCCTGTGGATTCTTTAAAAATTGAAGCTATACAAAATTGGGATCAACCTAAAAATGCCTTTGAAATTCATAGTTTTCTGGGTTTAGCTAGTTACTACCGTCACTTTGTAAGGAATTTATCGTAAGGGGATGAAATTCATTTGGAGTGAAGTTTGTGAGAAATCCTTTTAGGAACTAAAGCTCAGGTTGACTACCACTCCAATTCTCATTATACCGGAACGTGGCTTGGGATATACGGTGTATTGTGATGCCTCTAAGGAAGGGCTAGGGTGTGTTTTGATGCAGAATGATAGGGTGGTAGCATACGATTCTTGACAATTAAAACCTCATGAGAGAAATTACCCTACCCATGACCTAGAGCTTGCCGCTGTCATATTTGCCTTGAAATTATAGAGACATTATTTATATGGAGAAAAATTTGAATTATTCTCCAATCATAAGAGTCTTAAGTACCTATTTTCTCAAAAAGATTTGAACTTACGTCAGTGAAGATGGATGAAATTTATGGAGGATTGTGACTTTGAATTACACTATCATCCCAGAAAAGCCAACGTTGTAGCTGATGCTTTGAGTAGAAAATCCGTAAGTGCTATAACTAGTCTAGCAATGAGGGAATGGAAGATGATATGGGATATTAGTGAATTTGACTTATGACTTCGTGAGTCCTCTAAGCAAGCTACTCTGTTTGTCGCTGTCGCACAACCTACACTTGTTACACGAGTAGTGGAAGCACAACAGGGTGAACCGGAAGTGGTGACTATTTGGGAGAGAATCTCCAAGGGAATGGAAGGGGAGAAAAGAGAAGAGAAGGGTCTGAATGTTTATGTTGATTTGAGTGTTCATTATTTTGACCGGTTGTTTGTGCCTGAACCTATTAAAGATGAAATTCTTCAAAATCCCATCACTCTCGCCTTGTGGTACATCTGGAAGGCATCAAGTTCGATGGAGGGGTATGAAGAAAGATGTAGCATCGTTTATGTCTAAGTGCCTAACTTGTCAACAAGTCAAGGCCGAACATCAAAAACCTGCGAGACTATTACAGCCTCTCCCAATTGCCTAGTGGAAGTGGGAACATGTCAACATGGACTTTGTTACGAGTCTTCCAAGAGCGCAAAGGGGTAATGATGCGATATGGGTGGTTGTAGATCGACTTACCAAGTTAGCTCACTTTCTTGCCATGAGTGTGGGGGATTCTATTGAATTTTTAGCCAAACCTTACATTCGTGACATTATTCGACTCCATGGAGTTTTGGTGAGCATTGTGTCTGATAGAGATCCTTGTTTCACTGCCAGGTTGTGGCAGAGTCTTTAAAGTGCCTTAGGTACCCAATTGAATTTTAGTACTACCTACCACCCTCAGACTAATAGACAATCTGAGCACACCATACAAATTCTAGAAGACATGTTGAGAGCGTGCGAGTTAGTCTTCATAGGGTCTTAGGAGAAACACTTACCATTAGTTGAGTTTGCTTACAAGAATAGTTACCAGACTAGCATTGAGATGGCACCTTTCAAAGCTCTTTATGGACATCCTTGTAGATCACCTATTTGTTGGGCTGAGGTAGGGGATTCACCTATATTTGGACCCAAGTTGGTTCATGAGACCGTCGAGAAAGTAGCTCTTATTCGGAAGAGGTTAGTCACGGCTCAAAGCCGTTAGAAAAGCTATGCCGATCGGAGAGGAAGACCATTGTCCTTTGAAGTAGGAGACCATGTATTTCTAAAAATCTTGCCTAGGAGGGGGTTTATGAGGTTTGGTAGAAGCGAAAAATTATCTCCCCGATTATTGGCCATTTTGACATCATAGAGCGAGTAGGAGAAGTTGTGTATCATCTTGCCTTACCACCACAACTCTCAAGAGTGCACAATGCATTCCTTGTGTCAATGCTCCACAAGTATGAGCCCGATCCTTCCCACGTCTTGGATTGGATGAATATTGAAGTTGATGAGAATGCATCTTATGAGGAAAGACCGATTCAAGTTCTAGATACCCAAGATCAAGTATTGGGGGGCAAGATCATTCCATTAGTCAAGGTGTTGTGGTGTCATCATGGTGTTGAGGAGCGACTTGGGAGCGTGAAGCCAAAGTCCACGAGAAATACCCAGGTTTAATCCAAAATATTTAATGTATCCACTCATATTGTTTTTCCATTGATATGTGGTAAATCGAGCATAAATCATATTTTCTTATCATTTTTCCTTCTGTTGCTACTAGAAATAGTTTGTTGTCTATTTGGGGATTGTTAAGAACTAATGATTATTATGTTGTTATCATATTATTGATGCTGTGTTGAGGGTTGACGTTATTTCAGGGCGAAATCCCTTTAGGGGGGAGATTGCGACAATTTGTTTTAGGTAACCACTCGAGCGGTGGAAAGACCGCTCTAGCAGAGATGAAGTGCTCCCAGTAGTTTGTTTTGCAGGTTGAGAGACCACTCGAGTGAACAAGTGGTCACTCGAGCAAACATGAGGGGTTCCTAGTATCTCGTTTTTCACTAAGTTTTAAGCCTAAATCACTTGCAAGAAGTGGAGTCTACGCAGGAATCTTTCTTTCTACTGATTGGATTTTGATTCTACGAAGGATTCTTCTTAAAAGTCTAGTTTTCTTGCTCTTTTCTTGAGGTAGGGTTACTTTTAACTTGGTATCTCTTTAGTTTGAAGATGATTATGTTGTATTGTTGTAACCATGATACTTTATTTTGATGATTAAGCAAAAGTTAAGTTTTATGTTTAACACAAAGGGAATTTCACCCATCATTTGTTAAAATTTCTAATAAATTCTTATGGATGTTGAGTATTGGTGTTGAGAACTACCATATATAAATTTATTTAAACCCTAGTTTTGATTTTGGTGAAAAATGGTGCTTGGATAGAATTGACTTTCATATCTTGAAATTATGTAGATAATTAGAGTTTGGATTACATTATTAATGTATGTTGATTTGAGATTGTGGACTCGAAAATTGATAACCCATATATTCTAATTTTATTATTTATCTCATGTTTTATTTAGGGGGTGACCATTGGTTCAATGGTTAAGACTTGGCCTAATAACCTTGAGGTTATGGGTTCAAGTCTTGGGACCATCACTTTGTGCATTATGCCAAAAGTTAAATGTGTATTCAATCTTTCCCCTCCCAAACACACAACTTTTTTTTTTTTTTTGTTATCTCATGTTTTATTTCATACTTGATTACTTGGAATGTGGTAAAAAAAGGAGAGGTAAATAGAGTATGAGTCTTAGTCAAGAGTTGGTTTTTGAGAACAATATGTTGTGTTGGTACCCGTGAGAAGTTAAGGTGTCCAATTGCCCTGTCTTGAGTTTGTCATCGGACGAATGTGAGAAAAATGTTTTTGAGTATCCACTGGTCCTGCCGTATAATAGTCGGCAAAAGTGGAAAAACAAATGATTTTAGGTGCCCACTGTCACGACCCAAACCCCCCTTATGGGTTTAGCACCGTAACCGGCCAGTAATCCACAATTACCGAAGGCCTGCTTAGCAGTAATAACAGTAATACAGAGTACAAGGGCTGGCGGAAGCCAAAATAGTAATAAAAGATGTCCAATGGGCTGTGACAGTCTGTATGCAAAAAGACTTTTCATAACATAATCACATTGGAAACAAAACAGTATTTACATACATCATATACAGGCGTTCAGGTTAGGGACCAAATCCCTACATAACATTACAGTAACAGTCTATACAGTCGATACAAAACAACTACAGAAAGGGGGGGGGGAAATCTAAAACACCCCAAAGCAGCCTTGGCTCGGCAGCACTTGGAACCTCGCAGTGAGGCACAACGTTGTGAGAGCTACCGGGCTGACGGTTGACAAAACAAGAGCTAACCCGACGCTCCTAGCTCTAGTCCGGTGCCTGGACACCTACATATATATATAAACAGTGAGCTAAAGCCCAGTGAATAACATGTGCGTAAGGAGGTTAAGAATGAATGTCCTCTCAGTATTTAAAACAGTAATTTGAACAATATATCAGTTATTCGATCATAGCAGTCATAAGTGGTACATCCAATAGCAAACAGTACAGTAGGTCTTAACAGGCCGAACAGTCAGTTGATGGCCATCATATCAGTAAACAGTAGTGGTTCCAACATGGGAACCGACAGAGATCTCTGTGACAGTAACAGTAACAGTACAGTAACGGTAAATTGCTATGGATGCCACGAATACAGTTCGCAATTAGGACAACAATCATTCAGTAAGAAATATCATTTCAGAAAGCAGTACAGTTGTTCATTCAGAAACTATTCAAGATTGAACATATCTTTACAACATTATTACTCACAGAGTTCTGGGCTACAGATAAGCTAGTGCGCGTCACCGAATGCTAACCCTACACAGTTACAGAATGAACACACACTAAGTTGCACATTTGGGAAAACAATGACTTAGTCCCTATCTTGACTCGATGTGGTTCTATAGCATTATCCTCATTAAGATGCCTTAAACTAGGCCTAGGAATGCCTAGGATAGAATGAGGATGCAAAAATGCACTTTAAAACACTTTTCAAATTTTTGCTGAAACAAGGGTCCCGCTCAAGCGTGGCTTTCTACGCTCGAGCGGACATGCAGACAAAAGAGCCTCGCTTGAGCGTGACTTCCTCGCTCGAGCGGACTGCAAAAGTACTGGATGCAAGAAATTCACGCTCGACGGGCACTCGACCCCCGCTCGAGAGTGAGACACAAGTCCTCGCTCGAGCGTGCATTCCCTCGCTCGAGTGGACTGTAAACACATGCAAAGTACTGGATACGCGCATTTCATGCTCGAGCGTCACTTTCCCCGCTCGAGCGGACTGCATGTATTCGGAGTGTACGCTCGAGCGTGAAGTCTTACGCTCGAGCGTGAGTCCAAAATCTGGAATTTCCAGATTGAACCTCCAAGCTCAAAATCAACTTTTAAAGCATCAAATCCGATCCTTTTGGGCTAATTTTCTGGAAAACACTTCAAAACTCATAATATGACATGTTTCAAAGATCAATTTGTAAAATCAAGCCCAAAGGTAAGTCAATTAAACACAAACTTCAACTCAAGATTCAAGAACATGAAGAACAATGCAAAACTCTTACATGCATGAGTTCCCAAAAACTCTTATGCTACAAAACAAGATCAAATGCAATGTTTAACTTCAAAGCATGGTGAGTTCATGGATCAAGAACCAAAAATATGAACATGCATGAAGAAATTCTCATGAAAATGACTTCAAAACTCAACAATGTGAACATGCATGCATGATTTAAGCTCCAATTCAACATATTAAGCTAATTCATGCCTCTACTCTTCAATATATCATGAACCATGCTAGAACTAACTTAAATACAAGTTCAAGAAGATGGTTCCTCTACCTTATGCCTTGAATTCAAGATGTGGAAGCTCAATTATGCAAATTTCCTTCAACTCTCTTAATCTCCAAGCCAAAACAAGATGAAATAAAGCTTTCCGCCCATCTCTCTCTCTCTAGTCGGTTTAGGCTCAAGAAATGGCTGAACAAAGTGCTAGAAATAAAGCTCAAATGTGTTTTATGAAGTGGGCCACTAAGTGGCAAAATGGTGATTAAGGCCAATTATTGTAACTTAGCTTATTTAATCCAATTTAGTCATTCCAAATCAAATTTCAATTAAATTTATCATAAAATCACATAAATTCCAATTAGCATAAAACATTAATCAATTTCGGATTCGGCCTCCGATAAGGCCTTCAATTACAGTTTAAACATAATACATGAACAGATAATTTAGCAGTCAAACAGATAGACCTGCATTTAAACTAATACACTTAATCAATCAGTTCAGAATTTCAGTCAATCAGTCAGTTAGCATGCTTAATGATAGATTAGCACTAATCAGTGGTGAGGGTTGTCATAGTCTCTCCTTCTTATAAAGAGTTTGGTCCTCCAAACTCGAATTACCTTCATTTTGGAAGAAAACAGGATTCAGTGGGAACAGTGCAGGATATCTCTTCATCATATCGTCTTCCCTTTCCCAAGTGGCATAAACGCCACCATGGTTTTGCCAGTCGACTTTCACTAACGGAATCTCTTTATTCCTCAACTTCTTGATCTGTCGGTTTACAATTTGAATAGGCCGTTCTTCATAAGTGTAGTCATCACTTAGCACTACACGGGTAGGCTCAATTACATGGAAAGGATCCCGGAGGTAATCCCTTAACATTGAAATATGGAACACGTTATGCATATGCTCCATTTCAGGAGGAAGCGCTACTTGATACGCCACCGGATTAATTTTCTCAATAATCTCATATGGTCCGACATATCTCGGCGCTAGCTTGCCCTTGACTCTAAAACGAGTCTGGCCTTTCATCGGTGTCACTTTAACAAAAACATGATCACCTACTTCATATTCTCTGTCTCGCCTACGGACATCCGCATAACTTTTCTGTCAGCTTTGTGCGGTCTTCAGTCTTTGTTGAATCAGCTTCACTTTTTCAGTAGTTTCCTGTACAATTTCGGGCCCAAGCAAAGGCCCATCTCCAACTTCTGCCCAACAGATAGGAGATCGACACTTCCTGCCATATAAAGCTTCGAAAGGCGCCATTCCAATGCTCGAGTGGAAGCTGTTGTTGTAGGCAAATTCAGCCAACGGTAAGTGGCTTTCCCAATTTCCCTGGAAATCAAGGACACACATTCTCAGTAAATCCTCTAGAGTCTGGATGGTTCTTTCTGACTGGCCATCTGTCTGGGGATGGTATGCACTACTCAGTCTCAGTTCAGTACCCAATGCTATTTGCAGACTTTGCCAAAATCTCGAGGTGAACTTCAAGTCCCTATCAGAAATAATAGATACAGGCACTCCATGCAATCTAACAATCTCATCAATATAAATTATGGCCAATTTGTCCGCATTATAGATTGTTTTGACAGGTAGGAAGTGAGCAGATTTAGTCAGTCTATCAATAATAACCCACATTGAGTCCATACCTTTACTGGAGCGAGGTAAACCAACAATAAAATCCATAGTGATATGTTCCCATTTCCACTCCGGTATCGGTAAGGGTTGCAGTAAGCCTGCGGGTCGTTGATGTTCGGCTTTAACTAGTTGGCAATGAAGACATTTCAATACAAAGTCAGCAATCTCTTTCTTCATTCCTGGCCACCAGAAATTCAGTTTCAAATCTTGGTACATCTTCGTATTTCCTGGATGGATGGACAGTTTTGAATTGTGGCCCTCTTGCAGAATTCTTCTTTTCAGTTCAGAATCATTCGGTACGCACAATCTTCCCTGAAATTTCAATACATTATTCTCAAATTTGAAATCCGACCTCAGTTTAGATTCTCGTTCATCGATGATCTTCTTCAAGAAGTCATCATGTTGCTGTGTCTCTTTGATCTCTTCGATAAGTGCCGGTTGAGCAGAAATAGCGGCTAAGGTTCCACCTTGTTCACGCAAAACAATTTCAACCTCAAATTTTTCAAGGTCACATAGCAATTCTTTCTGCCCGGTGAGCAAACAGGCTAAATTTCCAATCGATTTCCAATTCAGTGCATCGGTGACGGTGTTAGCTTTTCCTGGATGGTACAAAATTTGCAAGTCATAGTCCTTTATCAGTTCTAACCATCTCCGTTGTCTCATGTTCAGTTCTTTCTGTGAGAAGAAGTATTTCAAACTCTTGTCGTCTGTATACACCTCACATGTTGCTCCATAAAGGTAGTGACGCCAGATTTTCAGTGCGAACACTACTGCAGCAAGTTCCAAGTCGTGGGTCGGGTAGTTCTTTTCATGCGGTCTCAGTTGTCGGGAAGCATACGCAATCACTTTACCATTCTACATTAAAACACGTCCCAAACCCTTATAAGAAGCATCACTAAATATGGTAAAACCATCCGTACCTGAGGGTAGGGTAAGAATCGGTGCAGTCACAAGTCGAGTCTTTAACTCTTGAAAAGTTGATTCTCTCTGATCGGTCCAGTCAAATGATACCGCCTTTTGAGTCAACTGAGTCAATGGTAAGGCAATTTTGGAGAAGTCTTTGATGAACCTTCTGTAATACCCGGCTAAGCCTAGAAAACTTCGGACTTCAGTAACATTTGTCGGTCTAGGCCATGTCACTACTGCTTAGATTTTCTGCGGATCAACTGAAATTCCATCATTACTGATTACATGTCCCAAAAACATAACATTATCCAGCCAAAATTCACATTTTGTCAGTTTAGCATACAGTCTCTGTTCTCTTAAGATCTGTAGGGCAGTTCTCAAATGACGTTCATGCTCTTCCGTACTTTTGGAATAAATCAAAATGTCATCTATGAAAACAACTACAAATTCATCTAGGAATGGTTTGAAAATTCTGTTCATAAGATCCATAAATGCAGCAGGTGCAATGGTAACTCCGAAAGGCATAACTAAGAATTCGTAATGTTCGTACCTCGTTCGAAAGGTAGTCTTTTCAATGTCTCCTGTCTTGACTTTCAACTAGTGGTATCCAAATCTAAGGTCAATTTTGGAGAACACTTGGGCACCCTGTAACTGGTCAAATAAGTCATCAATACGAGGCAATGGATATTTGTTTTTCACTGTTACCTTGTTCAGTTCGCGGTAGTCAATGCAAAGTCTCAGTGAGCGGTCTTTCTTTTTCACAAATAAAACTGGAGCGCCCCACGGTGAAGTACTGGGCCTGATGAACTTCTTATCTAACAGTTCTTGCAGCTGAACTTTCAACTCTTTTAATTTAGTCGGTGCCATTCTGTAAGGAGCTTTAGACATTGGCTGTGTGCTTGGAATCACATCAATGGTGAACTCAATCTCCCTATCAATCAAATCCCCTGGCAAATCATCTGGAAAAACATCTGGGAATTCTCTGACTATAGGAATACTGTTCACATCAGTGTTAGCATCAGTAGGTACAGTCAATACAAAACATAGATACCCCTTACACCCCTTTCTAATCAGTTTAAAAGCTTTCATGGATGAAATCAAATATGGGGGAGGTACTACTCCAACTCCATTAAACACGAATTCAGGCAATCCAGGTGGACGGAAAACAACTTGTTTTGTTATACAGTCTATGGTAGCATGATATTTTGTTAACCAGTCCATTCCCAATATTACATCAAAATGGTTAATGTTCAATGGCAGTAAATCAATATACAAATTCGCATCTCCAACAATAATCTCACATGCAGGGTACATATAAGCACAAGTCATGGATTCCCCAACAGGCGAAGATACAGCTAACAAATAGTTCATAGGTTCCAGTGGTCTATTTAATTTTCGCGAAAAAGCATACGATACATATGAATGTGTAGACCCCGTATCAATCAGAACATATGCATTTTGAGTACAGATTGAGAGTATACCTGACACAATGGTCTCGGTATTCTGTACATCTCCTGGTACGAGTGCGAACACTCGGCCTTGCCTCATAGGCTCTTTTCCAGTAGCTTTGGGATTAGGCTTTGGTGCAACAGTTGATGCTGCGGTGCTGGCTGCAGCTTTACTATTGCCCTGAGGAGCAGAAGGGCAATCCCTGACCATGTGGCCCACCTTGCCACACCTGTAACAAGCACCTGAAATTTTATAACAAACCCCTTTATGTTTCTTACCACATTCAGAACAGGGCGGTATGGAACTATTTCCCTGGCTGGAACTGGTTGTTGACCCCGTATTTTGCTTTTTGTTCAAGGGGTTGTTCCGGCCTTTCTTAAATTTAAAACCCCGTCTCTTGCCACGCCATTTAGACGTTGGTGTTTCGGTCTGTTTTAATGCCTCGATGTTCGACTCAGCTATTATCACCCGGTCTAGAACATCCACGTATTTCAGTAGCTTCAACACATTAATTCTGTCGAGTATCTCCACATTAAGGCCGCCTTCAAACTTTCTGGCCTTTTTGTAATCAGTGTCCACCATGTGTGGTGCATATTTGGCGAGTTCAGTAAACTTTGATTCATACTCTGCCACTGACATAGTACCTTGTTTCAATTGCTTGAATTCAGTTACTTTGCGGTCCCTGACACACTGAGGGAAGTATTTCTCAAAGAAGGCTTCTTTAAATTGAGCCCAAGTCATAGTGTTGTTGGTGTCACGGACAAGCATCCACCACCTTGGCCTCTTCTTGTAAGGTAAAGGTAGCAGTAGCACTTTGTGTGCTTCAGAACACGGAAAGACTTCAAACAATTTCTCGTCTCTAGGACCCATGCTTCGGCCTTTAGCGGTTCGAGGCCTCCTTGGAATGACGGTGGTTTCATTTTACTGAACTTCTGTTAAGCAATATATGTCATTCACATTCGTTCCGGCTGTACTGGAGGAGGTGGGGTGTTGGTTCTGTTGTTGCCTTAGGCCTCAGTCAAGTTCAACTTCTCTAACCTTGCCATTCTGGCCTCAGATGATTCGATTCATCAGCATTTCTTGCGTTATCCATTTCACTATAGGCAATCATGGCAATTATAAACATAGGCAGTTGCATACTTAACATATTAACACATTAACATCATGTCCACACACACTTTTTCAATGCTCATGCAATGCCCTATCACTTTTCTAGGACATCCTATAGCTCATTTGGACACGTGTGTGCGGTATAACTCGTGGTTTAGTATTGCTCTGATACCACTCTGTCACGACCCAAACCCGCCCCTATGGGTTTAGCACCGTAACCGGCCAGTAATTCGTGATTACCGAAGGCCTGCTTAACAGTAATAACAGTAATACAGAGTACAGGGGCTGGCGGAAGCCAAAATAGTAATAAAAGATGTCCAATGAGCTGTGACAGTCTGTATGCAAAAAGACTTTTCATAACATAATCACATTGAAACAAAACAGTATTACATACATCATATACAGGCATTCAGGTTAGGGACCAAATCCCTACATAACAGTACAGTACAGTCTATACAGTCATACAAAACAAACAGAAAGGGGGAATCTAAAACACCCCAAAGCAGCCTTGGCTTGGCAGCACTTGGAACCTCGCAGTGAGGCACAGGTTGGCTTGACAAAAAAGAGTTAACCCACGCTCCTAGCTCCATCCGGTGCCTGGACACCTACATATATATATATATATATAAACAGCTAAAACCCAGTGAATAACATATGCGTAAAGAGGTTAAGAATGAATGTCCTCAGTATTTAAGTCATTTGAACAGTATATCAGTTATTCGATCATAGCAGTCATAAGTGGTACATCCAATAGCAAACAGTACAGTAGGTCTTAACAGACCGAACAGTCAGTTGATGGCCATCATATCAGTAAACAGTAGTGGTTCCAACATGGGAACCGACAGAGATCTCTGTGACAGTAAGTAACAGTACAGTAACAGTAAATTGCTATGGATGCCACGAATACAGTTCGCAAATAGGACAACATTCATTCAGTAAGAAATATCATTTCAGAAAGCAGTACAGTTGATCATTCAGAAAATATTCATGATTGAATATATCTTTACAACATTGTTACTCACAGAGTTCTGGGCTACAGATAGGCTAGTGAGCGTCCTCGATGCCAACCCTACACAGTTACAGATGAACACACACTAAGTTGCACGTTTGGGAAACAATAACTTAGTCCCTATCTTGACTCGGTGTGGTTCTATAGCATTATCCTCATTAAGATGCCTTAAACTAGGCCTAGGAATGCCTAGGATGGAATGAGGATGCAAAAATGCACTTTAAAACACTTTTCAAATTTTTGCTGAAACAGGGGTCCCGCTCGAGCGTGGCTTTCTACGCTCGAGCGGACATGCAGACAAAAGAGCCTCGCTCGAGCGTGACTTTCCTCGCTCGAGCGGACTGCAAAAGTACTGGATGCAAGAAATTCACGCTCGACGGGCGCTCGACCCCCGCTCGAGCGTGAGACACAAGTCCTCGCTCGAGCGTGCATTCCCTCGCTCGAGCGGACTGTAAACACATGCAAAGTACTGGATACGCGCATTTCACGCTCGAGCGTCACTTTCCCCGCTCGAGCGGACTGCATGTATTCAGAGTGTACGCTCGAGCGTGAAGTCTTACCTCGCTGAGTCCAAAATCTGGAATTTCCAGATTGAACCTCCAAGCTCAAAATCAACTTTTAAAGCATCAAATCCGATCCTTTTGGGCTAATTTTCTGGAAAACACTTCAAAACTCATAATATGACATGTTTCAAAGATCAATTTGTAAAATCAAGCCCAAAGGTAAGTCAATTAAACACAAACTTCAACTCAAAATTCAAGAACATGAAGAACAATGCAAAACTCTTACATGCATAAGTTCCCAAGAACTCTTATGCTACAAAACAAGATCAAATGCAATGTTTAACTTCAATGCATGGTGAGTTCATGGATCAAGAACCAAAAATATGAACATGCATGAAGAAATTCTCATGAAAATGACTTCAAAACTCAACAATGTGAACATGCATGCATGATTTAAGCTCCAATTCAACATATTAAGCTAATTCATGCCTCTACTCTTCAATATATCATGAACCATGCTAGAACTAACTTAAATACAAGTTCAAGAAGATGGTTCCTCTACCTTATGCCTTGAATTCAAGATGTGGAAGCTCAATTATGCAAATTTCCTTCAACTCTCTTAATCTCCAAGCCAAAACAAGATGAAATAAAGCTTTCCGCCCATCTCTCTCTCTCTAGTCAGTTTAGGCTCAAGAAATGGCTGAACAAAGTGCTAGAAATAAAGCTCAAATGTGTTTTATGAAGTGGGCCACTAAGTGGCAAAATGGTGATTAAGGCCAACTATTGTAACTTAGCTTATTTAATCCAATTTAGTCATTCCAAATCAAATTTCAATTAAATTTATCATAAAATCACATAAATTCCAATTAGCATAAAACATTAATCAATTTCGGATTCGGCCTCCGATAAGGCCTTCAATTTACAATTTAAACATAATACATGAACAGATAATTTAGCAGTCAAACAGATAGACCTGCATTTAAACTAATACACTCAATCAATCAGTTCAGAATTTCAGTCAATTAGTCAGTTAACATGCTTAATGATAGATTAGCACTAATCAGTGGTGAGGGTTTTCACACCCACCACTGGCCATATTAATAGCCGGCAAATGTGGGGAATAGTTTTAGTTATACACCTATACGTATATGTAGTATGGGGCTCCTACGAGAGATTCATGGCATATTTACTACCTCCTGTGATGAGAAAGGTTTCCAATGGAACAGAAATGTATTTGTTTTCTTACCATTTTATTTTTTAACATAAACTTTAAATTTTCTTTGGGTCATAATGATACCATGTAGATGTTCAGATAATTAGATTCTCTGTTAAATGTATCTCTACTAGGCATATAGCTCATCCCTATCTAACATTTTCAAGAATTGGTGATGTGACACCACCTTAGTGAGATGAAGTATAATCTTTTGTTTTGATTGGAGCGCAGAAGCTCATGGACATTTAAATGTGAAAGCTCTGAGCTTATTTGTTTAAGACCATGAATCCATTTTTGTTGTATCAAGGCAACGCCCTGACTTTTTGTAAGCCATTAAGGCATTCTATCTTGTATCCTCTAACTTGTTGAACTATCCTATATGGAAATGTATTTAATATGTTGACATTGAACTGTAAATAAAAACCTTAGTTCATTGAGAAAGATGATCTTTTAGTGTTTAACCATGTTTTGATGGATTTTTTATATTAAACATTTTTGGGGTGTTTCAAAACCAAAGTTTGGAGGTCTAGGGTTTTGGTTAAGAAGGAGAGGGAAAGAGGAGAGGAAGAAAGAATGAAAAGTTTGGGCTAAAAAAAGACTGCAAAGTGCTTGACTTCGAAAAACTGCTCAAGTGGTCAAAGCTAGGCTCGAGCGGTGAAATTAAGCTGTCAGAGTCTCAGAATCCTGCATAGACTGCTTGAGCAGTAAAAAGTTCACTCTAGCAGACTTGTATCCAACGTAGATACTCAAATTTCAAACGGGCATAACTCCCTCGTTTGTACTCCATTTTAGGTCGTTCTTTTGTCTAAATCGAAGCCCTAGAAACAAGCTTTCCAATGATTCGAGCCTCAAATATAGATTGAAAGTGTGGAGAGAAAAAGTGGTAAAAGAGTGAAGACTGCTCATGGGATAATTATCCGAATCAATGCTTTTGGTTCAATCCTATTTTACGATTATGATATCACCCCTAATCAATACTCTAAAATCGATGAAAGATGCTTCAAGTAAAATAATAAGATAGTCAAAATAAATCCTACTAGTCCAAGGAGTATGAAGTGTTACAATCTCCTCACCTTGGGAAATTTCGTCCCTAAAATTAGACACTTCAAGAATTAAAGTTTGGATAAACCTAAATGAAACAGATATTTGAACTAACACTCCCACCAACTAATCACAAACGACCTCTAATCAATAGCAAGTTTCTGGAAGAGTCCCCCAACGCAAAAGATTTCGCTTGATGAACAACAAGAAACAATTCCCACAAAAGAAGATAAGGCAACACAATGATATAAAGGGTAGAATAACTCCTAATAGAATTGCAATCGCCGCTCCAAAATCTAGTTTGAAATATAAAGGAAACTTTCATAATTCAGTACCACATTGATATTCTGACAACACCCCAAATGATGCGAATAATAATTCCAAAGTGGTGAACCTCTTTTCCACCTCATTAAGAATTACCCCTGACAAGCCACAAGAACCCATCAATTCAACAAAACAAAAGTCAAGAAAAAGGTCTCACTAACATACCCTACAATACTCACGTCTCAAATAGACTCAACCTCAAGGGAGTAACTCTCGGTTGTCTAACGACCTAGAACCTTAGAAAAATAATCTTTCACATCACATTCACTCCCCAAGAAATAATTACCGGTCACTCGGCAACCAAATTTTTTTAAATGATTATCTCACACCACTTCAAAGTCATCAACCTCCTCTCATGAGAAAGAAAAGATTCTAATAAGAGCTCCATCCGCCAATCATGGCCTTCAACGAAACACAACCCAACAAAACCAAAGCACCACGAACTACGTTCTTATAACACATCTAGTATTCCATGCCCACACATTTACTCAGTTGTGTTTTTGAAATACTTAAGAACCAAAAACACCTAAAAATAATATTTCCTGACTTTTAAAATTAAAGGAGACTATTCTTGGTACAATGTTTTAGACACATACAAGTAAATTGTAAAAGTGAAGGATTTGAAAAAGAATTTTCTCTTCTCTTTTTTTTTTTTTGTTTAAAAAAAAAAAAAGGTAAGTGTTATACACGTCATATGACTTGGTACGCCTTGTTCATGACTATTTCTCCTTTACTCATTGGTTTATCCATAATAATAAATTCTCAATTTCGGCAAAAACATGGTCATGCTCAATAGGAAAACTCCGTTCTCAACTCTCTCCTCAAACATACTTCAATTGGTGACTCCCAAACATCACCCAACTAACGATCCCATCACCATGGTGATGTCATGAACCATTTACACTTATTCAAGCAACAACCATACATAACAACCACTATAAGGTTAAATAAAATAAACAAATGAGCTAAACATCACAAGCTTGGGAAGTCGCATCCCATTCACAACAACCACTACAATCCACGATTTACTCATCATTTATTTCATGTTTGCAACACAAATTTTCACAATTAACCCTATTTTGGGATCACACACAATCAACCAGAATCAAGTATCAAATATTTAGCATGACTTGTCACTCTTGTGAATCACATACACACAAGTAAGTAATCCTCATCATTACACCTCCTATTCGAAGTTTAAGACGAGTCTCAAGGTGGCTCATTGTCAACCTCTTCCAATGCCACAACTATAATAGACAACCTCGTGAGAGGAAAATCATCTACACTTACATTGCCTACCTATACTTGCACAACACAATACCCTCCTTGAAATCAATACTATACCCCAAATCCTTAAATTGCAATTCAATGATGCGTATCTAGGCAAAAACTTCCCAACTAACTATAAGAGGACAATTTCAAGATTACAACTAAATCTGAAATTTAAATTACCTCAAAATCCAAACTACTCTCATTTACTAGGAGGTGAAAACTCAAGGATGACCTCAATGACCATGCTAGATTAACACACTTTCAAAATCTCCCCAAACCCACGGTGCACAAAAACCAAGACTAAATCTCTAGGTCAATCATTAAGAAAGAATTTCTTACCCGAAAATTACAATTACTCGCACCCACCAATGACCAAGTTAGCATAAGAAATTCATGAAAGGCAATCAAGAACTAAAGTCAACCTCTTACTCCCAACCACAAGACCATTACACCCCAACCACTTAACAACCTAATAAAAATGAGAACGAAGATTTAACTCCTTTAACTAACCAGGGCACAATATCGTGATACTAACTACCAATTAAACAGAACATAGAGGGCTTATAAAGGAAGGCTACCCCAACTAATTTTCATATTAATAGATAGCTCTACAACTCTATCTAGCACCACTTACCGCCCCATTCCGACATTAGCATTGAAAGACAAGGATATTGGTTAGCACACTTTCTACTCATTACATAGCTAATGATTTCCCCCTAAGGTTTTCATCGACCAAAAGAGCAAGTATATTCACACCTCACGTATTCTGAAACAACCCCTCAAGGCCAACAGCAACAGAAAACACTCACTAACTAGATTCACCTTTGAAGGAGTGGAACTCGCCAAACACTGGGACCAACACAATAGCTAGGTTAGAAGGCAATGGTTGAAAATTTACTAGGCATTCTCAATTCAAGGTATTTGTTATCCACCAACTGGCAGACACACACCCCAATGATGCTACAACTTAATAATATGGTAGATCAAAGTTATTACTTTGCAAGGTTTACCTCACCCCCAAGGTATAACAAAACTATTATAAAAAAATTTCCCTTCTAACTAAACAACTGATACTCTCATATGCAACTATTTCAACATAATATAACACAAAATGTCATCATCACTCAAGGGGTAAAACGGAGGGGTTAATTTCAACTCTAATCACACAATTCGTATAGCCACAACCCACACCCAATTCATTTATAAACACATGCATAATTTTAACCCTCACAAAATTTAAGACCATTCCTTAAAACAACCATAAATGACAATGCTAATTACTCTAAATTGAATATTCTACACTAAAACTTGTTGCGGTACAAAGCATGTATATCAATGATACATATTTCCATTATACTCACAGTGGGATGAGAACTACTACACAAATTTTGTGACTACCACACTCGTAATACAAAATAATCATTACTGCAAGGAATAAGGACTCAGATTGATCTTTCAAGCACCAAATCACATTGTCAAACACCAAAGCCAACTCAAAAGGCTCATCTACAGTTCCTACCTTCCTATAGTTAAGAATGATCATAGAGTTGACGTCAATTCATTTCAACATGTCCAACAAGACCCAAAAAAAAAAAAAAAAATCCCAAATTTTAACTACATCAGTAGATTTCAAAACCCTTATCGTCGACTCTTGTGAATCTCAATAGTTTCACACATTAACTCCAAAATTTACGTTCAAAACTAATATACTTATAAAGGAAGAAATGTAACGTCCTGAAATAAATACCATATACCCTTCTCATAATAACCCATGAGTAGCAACATAAATGAATTGATAAGCTTTCATTAATCAAGTTTGATATACAAGAGATGACACATGCGATATACATTCACAAACAGTACATCCTGGATCTACAACATGTGTTACAAGGTGGTAAAAAGAAATGAAAGCTAAACAGATATTCATACGCCTTAAAGGCTTACATCTTTCTAAGTTAATGCTTGGTTACATTAAAAGTGAGTCTTCAGCTCAATACATATAAAGCCCTAGGCTTGTACAAAATTAAACACAAAATACAACACTGAGCCTTCAGCTCCACAGTCCTCCCAAGCTAAGTCCTTAGTGGAGGCATATCACCAACACCTGAAAATGGTTTTCCCATATAGGGTGAGCCAAAGCCCAGTAGAAATAATCCAACACAATATATGAATCTTAACGAAGATATATAAAAGTGAAATGCATATGCAATGCCCATATCAAAACATTTTACAATTCTTTTCCAAAAACCATGTCATGCTCAGTTTATATCACAATTCTCAAATCATATCCTTCACAATAGAAAACAAGGGGGAATTCTTAAACCGATACAACCTTTCACAGATATTTCGTCCACAAAAAACCGTCAAACGACACCCATGTAAACGTAGCCTATACAAGTGCTACTATTACCATTTACATATATTTCGTCTGCAGAAATCGGCACGCATTTTTTGGGACTTTCACCCTGGACACACAGGCCAACTTGATTTGGTATACACACTTCTTTCCCACGTTCACCCCTTTTTCTCAAAATCATATACATTTGCAATGTATTAAATGAGCAACAATGTTAAATGCTCATGGATGAGAAATTAATTTTAGTTCATCTAATTCTCATACAATTTCTACAACACTCATAGCTATCCTCCACCGATAGCCTAAAACAGATATCTCTAATAAATAGAAAATTTCAATAATAATATACATTATTATCATTTCCAAGATGTGAGCGATATAGCATATCCAACTGCACCATCATCATCAATATCCTCCATCACCATCATCAAGACGTGAGCGATATTACAAAACCAACATCATCCTTCAATATTTTTCCAACACATGTCAAACCCATGGTTTTAGAGCAAAACCTCGTTTTCTTTCAAAATCATTTTTGAGTAGAGAAAGATATCATTTCAATTACATCATTTCCATTATCTTTACAAGATCAACATTTGATATTTCTAGGGAAAAATCCCCTTTTTCTTTACAAATCATTTCCAAAGGTAAAAACCCATCACTTCATCATAGATCAACAATAAACACCTTTCTACAAGCATTTCCAACAAACCATTTGAAAATCCCTTTTTTTGATTTCCAACCAAAATCCTAGATTTGTCCAAAATCTCCAAAAATCACAATATTGCTTTAGAAATAACAAATAACTAAGTTAAAAATCATAAGAGGGTATGGAGAATCCCTACCTCAAACTTAGAAGAGGAAGAAAGAAGAAATGCCCAAAAGTTGACGGTGACGAAACAACAATTTGCTCCCATCAAACAAAACCCTCAATAAGATCTACACTTAATCTCAAAGGAGCAAGGTGAGGAGATGCTTCTAAGTGAGTAGATCTGAAGATCTTTGAGCAAAAAAGTGAGTTTAGAGAGAGAAGAGTGACTCACGGTTTAGAGAGGGGAAAGAGAAGATAAAGTGAAGAAAACGGAAGTGAAGGCCCTATTTATAGTGCTAGGTTAAAGTGAAATAAAGTCCCAAAGTCAACTCAAAAGAACAAGTCAAAATCTCCAAGAAATAGGGCCCAAAACTGAACTAAAATCTAGAAAAAAAACTCACAGGGGTCGACCCTTGTGTCGGTGGTGTCGACCCTTCAGGAAGAATTAACAAAAAGACAAAGTTAGCAGCAGACAAGTGTCGACCCTTAGACCCAAGGTGTCAATACTAAATTTCAGCAACTAAACTCAAATTCTGCAGTAGACAAGGGTCAACCCTTTCCAACTAGTGTCGACCCTTGAGGCCTACAACAAAAGACAAGTGTCGACACCACCAAAGCTGGTGTCAACACTAAATTTCAGTAGCTATTCCAAGAACATAATATCAAGATGGTGTCAACACCTCCAAGGCTGGTGTCGACCCTTGGAGTAGAACAAGGCAAAGAAAAGAAGACAATGTCGATACAAAGAAAGACGGTGCTGGCCCTCGAAGCAAAAACCAAACATGAAGAAAAGGGAACGACCATCACGAATATTGTTTCCCGGATTCAAAAGTAATAAATGGGTTAGGCCTAAATCAGGATCGCTACAAGAAAATTCTTGGTACTCTAATTATGCCCTCTTCTTACTCCAGTCGACAACCAACCCAAAGATGACCAACTCCGTCTTTTCGAAAAATTCAGGTTCCTTAGTTCCGACATCCACATTTCCAACATCTATTCTTAGTATATTCTAATTATCACTAAAGTCTCAACCGAATCATACCACGCTCAATAGGTTTAACTTCTATCTCATTCTATTTTCAAAACTCTTCATAACAACAAACCATTCACCATACAACTAAATCTTTACTATCCTAAGGTCGCAATTACTTCTCATGAACTTACAAAAGTCGGTAAATTAAGGTTCTATATAAGCCTCACAATTGTATTCTCATGCTATCCAAAACAATATACCTTACCAATAAAGTGGTGCCAATAATTCAAGTCCCAAAAGTGTTCCCCAATTTAGGGTCACTCTCGTCCTTACATCCTATAAGAAAATAGAGGTAAGATTTAACCCACACTTAAATACTCCACATGAGATCTCATATGCCACATGCAAGGTATACATATGCCTATGCATGTATCTACTTCACATAAGGCGAACCACATAAGCACATAGTCACATAGAGCACATACGGATCACTCTCCTAAGATATCAACAATCCCCCACAGCGCTCAAAGAATTCCAACTGGAAAAAGCATTGATCAAGTGCCTTTCCAAAAGGATTTTGATGAATGTAATAGGTGCAAGTTGTATCCTAGAAACTTAACCCCATACCCACATAGTCACAAACACATAAAGTATACAAGGTAAACTAACGTCCCTTCTTAGCATGATAAACCCATTGTGGCAAAAGCCGCATCCCATGAGCTCAAGGTATTCAAACTTGGTTAGCTCTGATACTAATTTGTAACGCTCCCAAATTAATTAAATTAAAACATTACTCATAGCATGATTAATCTGAAATCTTACCATACCAAACAATAACATTAATCCCAAAAACCCTATTTTCCATTGAACTACATATCAAATATTACAATTTTCATATTTTTGTCTTAGTTACAACAATATTAACATAGCTCAAGAAGTTAGAGGATAAAAATAATAATGCCTTAATTGCGTACAAACATCAAACCAAGTCCTTGTTACAAGAAAGTGGACACGCAGTCCCAAAACACATGCTCGGAGATTCTACATAACACATCTATAAGCCTTCGTGCCCCAACAAAACAAAAGAGTCCACCTCCTTCTCATTGGGGTGGTTGCACATCATTGATTCCTAAAATTGTTAGATAAGAATGAGCTAGATGCCCAGTAGAAATACTTTTAACAAAATATCTTATTATTCAAAAATCCATATGGCATTATCACAACCAAAACATTTTCTTGTTCAACTCATGTTAAAGATTTAAGCAACAAAACTTAGATATTATAATTTCTATGAAAAATCACATTTCAACACCGTGGGGTAACTATGCCATGAAGCCCTTAAGAAGAGTGCCAATACATACATATACATAGGTTTATATCCAAATATCTCCACATTTCCCGGCTACTAATACGACAGGGAATAGGCACCCAAAATCATCTGTTTTTTCACTTTTACCAACCACAATATGACAGGACCAGTGGACACCAAAAAAAAATTAAAAAAAATATTTTCCCACATTCGTCTGGCGATAACCTCAAGACAGGACAATTAGGCACCTAGACTTTCCTGCGCAGGGACCAACAACACACACCTTTTTTCCAAAACTGACTCTCTACCTAGACTCCCATGCTATTTACCACCCCCTCAAATGACATTTTCAAGGATTTATACATTCATGAAAGCAAAGGTAAATATCACCATTTAAATAATTAAAACTATTGTGGAGGCACAATTTTCATATTTCAAAAGAAAATCTCAAAAGCTTCCAATTTCACTAGTCTCAAATATCAATCTCATAATTCAATCATAAATTTCAAGAATTGAAAGTTAATTCCATTTAATTACATCATTGTTCAATTTCAAAAATTAGGGTTTTCATTAAATTTGAGGCTTTTGGCTCTCCATCATATTAAATCCTATTTTTCAACTAAAGTTTTCATAATCCACAAACATTAATATAATTTTTTGAGAAAATATAGGAGAAATTCTATTTTTGAAATCAAAACCCAATCTTTGTAAACTCAAACATCAATCATAAAACCAATATCACAATAATACCAAATAAACATCCTCAAAGTAAAGAGATACAAACTTAAAAGTAATCCTACCTCTAAGATGAAAGTGGAGAAGCTAGATCAAGAAGATTCCTTCGAAAAATCCAAAATCAATCGGTCAAAATGTTGATCTTCACTTGTTCTTCACCTTTAATGCAAGATCTATGGTGGATTCTTAGTGAAAAATAAATGAAACCAAGGTTTGAAGGTCTAGGGTTTCGGGTAAGAAGGAGAGGGAGAGAAGAGAGGAAAAAAGAATGAAAAATTTGGGCCAAAAAGTGACTATAAAGTGTCTAACTTTGAACAGACCGCTCAAGTAGTCAAAGCTTTCCTCGAGCGGTGAAATTAAGCTCTCAGAATCTAAGAATCCCGCACAGACCACTCGAGTGGTCAAAAGTTTGCTTGAGCGGACTTGCATCCAACACAGGTATTCAAATTTCAAACAGGCATAACTCCCTCATCCAAACTCTATTTTAGGTTGTTTTTGTGTCTAAATTGAAACCCCAGAAACAAGCTTTCCAATGGTTTTAGCCTTACATCTAAATTCAAAGTGTGGAGAGAGGACGAGGTAAAACTGTGAAGACTACTCATGGGACAATTATCCGAAACAATATTTTTGATTCAATCCTACTTTACCATTATGATATCATTCCCAATCAACACACTAAAATCAATCAAAGAGGCTTCCAGTACAATAATAAGAGAGTCAAAAGAAATCCTACTAGTCCAAGGAGTATAAAGTGTTACAAGTAATGGGTTATCAGATATGTATGTTTTGTTCAATAGTGTGATTCCAGACTGTTTGATTTCGATTGGTTCTGGCACTTCGAACAAAAGTCAAACAACTCTATTCAAAAATGAAACAAAAAGGTAAAAAACAAATCAAAAAAACTCACCATTTCACTTTTTTGTTGGTCTTCACCACCATTACTTTGTTTATTATTTTCTTTTATGATCAAAACACTATGATTCTTACTTTTTGAAGGTAGATGTATAGTAGAAAAGAAGAAATGAGAAAGGAAGAAAAGAAGTAAGGATTGAAGTGTAATGGGTGTAAAGAGATTATCAACTCTATTTAATTTTTGTCTTTTGTCCTTAAAGATAATTTCACATATGGGTAAAATTGCAACAACAACAACAACAACCAAAAAAAAAAACCGCATCTCAAATAGAGGGTATAAAGAGGTAAATGTGTTGTGTAAGTAGAATTTTCCCTTTTCTAATCCACTCCCTTAAGGCCTATCATAGTCCCTTAGAACTATGAATCCCCTTCCCAATTTTACAAACAAACACCATTTTAGTGGGTCCCACATCTATCCTAATCAAATCTCATCCTTTATAACCCAAAACAAACAAGCCCTATATGTAATAATAATCAAATCTTTAATGATGCTCAAGGGGTCTTACGCCCAAAATGTTGCATGACCCTTTTTTAGTTTTAATGCATGTCTCTTTTCACCCAAAAAAAAAAAAAAAAAACAAAAATTACACAATTGTAATGGATTGAGGGGGCAAAGTAAATTTTTTCTTTCAAAAATTTATGTGTTTAGATTTTGAATTTGTAGAGGGAAGAGATAAATGAAGTTTTTTTTTTTTTTCTCTTTTATCTTTCTTTTTCTTTTCCTCAACAAATTCAAACACAATCTAATTACTGACATCATAAAAATCTTTTATGAGTATTGTAGTTTGAATAATTAGTATTGTAGACAAAACAATAGGCAACAGTCTTGGTCTTGAATATCATTAAGAAATAAATAGGAGGAAGTGCAATTCAATAATTTAAATTACATATTTTGAGATATGTATGAAATCCTATATTAGAATTTCAAGCCAACCAAGAAATGCCAAGCAATTACCAATCTGCAAATGTTGCAGTTATAGTTCATTAACACAGTCCTTTATTGCACATATTATAAGTAAGGAAATTATTATTCTTACATGAAATTTATACAACAAAAAAAACTTTACAAAAATGATATGGCAATTTCATTTTTGTAAATAAATTCATCTTTATAGGTATTTTGTTTTAAAATGAAAGGTGTATATTAAGCCACATCATTATGTATGAAAATTCAGTATGAATTTTTTCTTTGTATATTATTAGTCTTATAGTAATCCTATTTTTTAGAATGACTTAAATTACATAAGACAAATTTTAACTACACCTATTAATTATAAAGTCAGAAGTTCTTAAATGCATTCTTATCCCTTCAATTTCATAAAATAAAATAAAGTAAAATTACTCAATTAAGTGTTATGGATAGCACACATTGCTCACATTTGTTGTACACAATTTTGCAGTACCCAAACAAAAGTGATTTCTTTGTCCTTTGATTTTGGATTACACTACTTCAAAGAGTAATCATATACAAATTAATAAATTACACAAACTTTTCTTACATAAATTGTGAAACCCCTAACTTTTGTAAACCCTATTAAATTCCTAAATTTTGAGTTATTATAATAATGCTTTTAATTCTTCGTTTATTCGCAAATTTAACCCTAGAATCGAAGATGCATCACGAATGAACCCGTGTGAACCCTAATTGGCTTTGATAGCTTAGTAATCATTTCTATACACTAATATTAATTATTTAACTATGAAGCCCCTCATTTCTACATGCTAATACCTTTGTAATTTTATTTTGACCCTTATTTTTGAACTATTTCAATAGAGACCCTAGACTTTTCTGGTTTCCATCACGTTTGTAGGTTGATCGCCTTTTTATTCAAAACAAGAAATCCAAACTGAATTAGACTCTCCAACCCTAATTTAATTTAATTCTACACTAAAATAAATGTTCCAGTTCATAAATTAAACCCAAAGTCCTCACATTTTTATTAAATCACAAATGACCCCAAACAAGTATCATTATATATATACACACTTGTACCATAAAATCTATTTTTATACACTATATTTTACAATTTTCAACATTTGTACACAAAAAAATAATAAAATAGGTCCCTCAAATCACCATCATGTGGCCGGCCTATACCTATATAAATGCAATGAGTGTACTTTTGAGACAAACTTGCATAATTTAAGGGAAATCTTTGACTTTGGTTACAAACTTATATATATAAATGTATATATACATTGTACTTGTAACTAGGTTGGTTTGATTAAGATAAAACCCTAATGTGAAGACCGGTTCGAAAACCGTCTCGTTTCTATTTAAGTTATGTTGGGTAAGTTGTTGTTGGAAACTCTTTCTCAAAATTTTCAGTTGTATTTGTTTCAATTCCGAGTTTTCACTCGTTTCGGAGGGGGCGAGGTCGGCTCCGGAGTGTTGGGAGAGAAGCCGAGGGTTTTCAGGGCTGGAGGGCTAGGGTCGCACGTGCGGGGCTATGGGCCGCATGTATGGGAGATCAGGCCGCACATACGGGAAACAGGGGAAGGCTGTGTGCAAGACTGCATTATATGTAGGTGCGGGAGAGGCCACACGTGTGGAAGGCTGCTCCGCACGTGCGGCCAAGTGAGTGAAATGCCTCTTTTTTTGTGCTTTTCAGCTATATTTTGAGCATTAGTGCCTTTTCCTCTCATTTGCTGAATATATCTCTCTCTCTCTACAATCTTTTCTCTCTTTTTCTCTCATCCCTCTCTACTCAAACCCTTAAATGTTTACATCTTCTTTTGATCCCAAGAATCTATTGAGATTTTGGTACTAGTTCCTTATACCAAAACAACGAGCATACCGAGGGCTTCGTCTTGACCGGAGGAGATTGGATTCCTGTGAAGTTGATTTTTTTTGTCTTTTCTCCTCTTCTCTCTTTGAGGTAGGGATTTCTTTGATCTTTTTCAATACCTTGTCTATAGATAGACATATTACATGAAAACCATGTTCGTTATGGATTTTTTTGAAAATCATGAAAGGGGATCTAAGATTGGATTTTGAGGTTGAGATTTGGGAAATTGATTGTTGTTGGGTTGATTTGGGAAGTGGTCTAACATGTTCACGTTTAGAGAGAGGTAAAACCCAAATTTTTGAAAAGATGCTTAATGGGTAAAAAGGGTTGAAATTGTGGAATAATCATGTTATGCATTAAAGAATTTAAATAATGAATTGTTGATTAATTAGAGATTAATCGGGTCTCGTGAATTTTAGCATTTATCTTGTGTTGGGTTGTTCATAGTTGAGAATAACTAATTGGTAAATTGTAAATTGTAAAAAGGGGGTTAATCATGAGATTAACATTTTGGGGTTATACTCTTGTTGAGTTGAAATCGAGTGGGTGATGACTTTGATATCCATGTTTTTAATTTAATTTTGTGAAATGAAAAGAATGGATTAGGACAAAGGGTGGAGAATGTATCTTGGAAAATAAGATAATTGATTTTGAAATGGAAGAATGAAATGATAACACTGTGTGAATTTCATAAATTAACTTGAGATTGGATCACAAATATTTTATTCTACTATTGTTGTAGTTGGATCTAAAGTCTCATAAGAGTTAGATTATTATTAATGTGTGAGTTGAATACATACATTTAGAGGTTTTCTCCTTGGTCATCGGTAGAGGATGACATTATTGTGTTGAATGGTCTATGTGTATGCATTACACTTGTTAGTTGTACTTATTTATGTTGTGATGGTTGGTAATGTGTACTGCGCTGAGAATGAGAGGTACCATTACCTTCCAGCTAGCGCCTGGAGAATTGGCTGTGCTGAGAATGAGGGGTACTAGGACCTTCCAACTAGCGCCTGGAGAACTTGGCAGAGGTACCATTACCTTCCAACCCGTGTTTAGTAAATTGGCATTTCATTGTGGAAAGGTGTATCCTTGGCTTACCGTGCTTAAGGCAGGTAGAGCAAAACTTGTTTATTATTATTGTCTCAGTGTACTTGGGTATATCATGGGTTATGATGGTTGTGTTTCTGGAGGGCCAAGTTGCTTCATTTGTTGAGTAGAAAGTTGTTGGTTGCTTGTTGTTTTCCTTTTGTACTAAAGATATACATGCATAGACATGAATGTGTGAAAATGGACGTAAGTACTGTATTAAGATTGTGAATGATGCAAAAGACATCGGATACTTGTGAAAATGTTTTGAAAAGTCAAATCAAGTGTAAGTCTGGAAAGTGAGAGAAAATGTAACAGGTTTGATGGAATTGTGTTTAGGAAATTGTCATTGTCATATGAATTTGGAAAAATGGGTAACAAGAAGAAAGAAAAGTGAAATGCTTAAGTCATAGAATGAAATGAATGATTTTGAGAAAAGGTCTTTTATACATATATTTCTGCATAAACCATCACATTATTTATACAGTATGAGACTAAGCATTCATGATCATAGTTATCTGTAAGTTGCTATTGTTTAGGATCATGTTGAGATTCGTACTGGACTTTATGTTCATCCCACGTTGCTAATCCTTTTTCAGGTGAACATCGAGGAGTGTTTCAAGGTCATGGGTCTTCTTTACCTGTTGGCCGCGGGGCCTTTTATTTGTGGGCGGAATGCCATTATGTAAAAGGGTTAAACCCTTTCTTTTACTTTGGAGATGTAAGCCTACAGGCAATTTATTTAGTTATGTACATGTTACATTTGATTTGCATTCGGATGAGAGAATCTTTATTTATTTTTACATGTTGCATTTAATTTGCATTCGGATGAGAGAATCTTTATTTATTCTTACATGTTGCATTTAATTTGCATTCGGATGAGAGAATCTTTATTTATTCTTACTCGTTGATGTAAAGAGTTTTTCCGCATGTTGTCTCTGAAATTGAATTAACTTAATGAATCTGGTAATGGTTTCGAGTAATAAAAATGGGGGGCGTTACACCTAACAAGATCATGCTTAGGTACTTAATTAAGGCCTCTAATCATCCACTATTCCATTGAATTCAAACTAAATCCAAAATATTCAATCCAATTCCAACCAATAGGCATTTTGGACATTTTGCACCAATTTTATTATAAAAACAACCCCTCCCTTAGCATTTTACACACAAGAACACACACACAAACAATTCATTCGGCTGGAAGAAAAGAGAGGGAAGAGAGTGAGCTTGGTAGAGGATAGGAGAGAAAGAGAAAGTTGCTAGCAATTCAATCAAGCCTCAAGTAAGCCACAACACAACTCTTTATTTTATTTTCCTTTTTCAAATACATGTTATTAGAGTCTTGAAACTATATTTTAAGATGTGTTTTAATGGTGTTCATGTGTTCGAAGTGCATGAATTGGGCTTCAATCCTTCTTCCATTCGTATTTCGTCTTAATAGATGCAAAACTACTTTTTTCGTCCCATATCTCACATTTTTTTAAAGTCATACCATCACTATAAAAATATGAGTTATTGATACATTATTTAGTATGTTTTCATCACAAAATAAGTGGAAAATTTCTCTTAGTTGGCCTCTTTTCTCACAAATCTTCTTATTTTGCGTATTGTGCATGAAAAATTTGTTTTACAGTCAACTTTTGAAAATTCTAGAAAAATGTAGAAAAATCTTCTGGACTACAGCTTTACATCAAAATCTTCCTGAAGCAGCTATCTTTCAAGGAAAATTGGTTTCGTTGAAAAAGAGTGAGCAGTTTGTAAGAAAATCTAATTTTTGTAATGGTCGACGAATCTAGAAAGTGCTGGAGTGTTTCTTATATAACTAAAAATCTAGAAAAGTTATTCTATTTCCGAAACATGTTCTGAAAACTAGATTAAATTCTCTACGAACCATAGGAAGGCCGAGTTCAGAAAAAATCTAGACTAGCCCTTTTTATTTTAATCTTTAACTAGTACCGAATCTGGAATTTAGTTTTGCATGAGTGGTTTATGCTCTTGTGTTCATGAATATGCTTATTTGTACATGATCATGTATTGGTATGAGATTACATATGTAATGGTTATGTACCTTTTATTTTAGTCCTTCGATGGTGCTCACACTTACGCAAATCTGAAAATTTATATTCTTGTGTGAAATTATTCCCTTAACTAATTGAATATGCCTAGAGCTACTTTTGCCTATGCGAATCTCATGTGTTGTAACTTTATTTCCTTCCATTTGTGCTATGTAGTGTTTCATACTTGTGCAATAGATGTTGTTTCAAGAGCATGTCCTAACTTTGACTTAAATTATCTAACTCAAATGGGAAACATAATGGGTGGTAATGGGTTTGCGAATTTTTTGGACAAGTTACTAAGATATTGATTGGTTGACAGGATGCATTCCCAATTTGAAAGAAAAGTCTTGCACAAGTGGTTTTCGGAACCCTTCAATGGAGCGGTTGTATTCGAACCCTAGGTATTTTGGTGTAAGGAGGGATTTGGGCAAGGCCCATTATTACCGTCTCTTTTGAGGCCCTGCGGTTAGCGTTACGCGGTATATAACTATTGGTAGGCATCCAAGGTAAGTTCTGTAACAAAACTACAAAAGAGGGGGCATACCGAATAATTCGCATCCGATTCTTGTGGTTAGGAGGACGAAATCTCTTTGGGAGATTTCTAGTTTACTAAAAACTAACCTTTTAACCTTTGTTATCTACTTAAATGTCATGTTTCTTTCTCCATTGTCGTAATTGTCATTGTGTATTGAATTGGGAAAATGGGACGGGGTGTGTGTGCGTTTACTAGGCATTCAAAACTCATGGCGTTTCATACCAGGTATTAAAGACTATTAGACTGGTTGAAGACAAAGCTGAAGCATTTGAGGACGTACGGCTACCCTAGAAGGATTAGAAACTAGTTTATAAACGTGTTTTGAGATTGTAAGTGATAGATCCCATGTCGTATTTAAGACATGATTTTGTAATTATTATATAACTATACATATCTTTGTACGACCTATTCCTTTTTTAATCGACGACTCATGTAGACCTTGGGTTAATATTTTGTTAAGATTTGTCAAAAGGGTAGCTTTGCTATCTAAGATGGTTGGACTTTGAAGGGAGGCTATATTGACTCCTCCGACCTTCCTAGGATCTTACTTGGTTATTAACCCAAGGACTCATTAGTGACGTTTCCTATTTTGTAATCTTTGATAAACACTGTATTTATTTGTGAATATATTCAATGATGTTCCCAATTTTTGGGACATCACATAAATTATTGCTATCGTATTATTCAAGTGAGTTAGATTATAAGATTGCTCAATTAGAAATAACTCAAAAATTAGTTTTGAAATAGTCATTAATATTACATTATTTTGAAGATTTGTCACTTTCAACTCGAAAGGTATTTGCAAATAGAATGTTGCTATTAACACCCCATCAATTATTTTGGACCCCCCATTTTTTATTTTATTTTTTATTTTGTTACAATAATAACATCAAATGAAATTACTAAAAAGGATATCAATAATTTTAGGACACCCCATCTCATAATTAAGCTCACACACTTACTACATCATGAGTTAGGATTTATGAGAGCACCCCACCTTCATCACCACCCATCCATCTGTTCCAAATTTCACCTTCAAAACCTACCCACCCTTAAAACCTTGAAAACCCTTTGGTGGCAATATTCCGGCGGCAACGGTGACAACCATTTGATTACTTACACTTCTCCGGCAATGACAATGACTAAAAAATTTTCCGACAACCACAACTCTATGAGATGAGAGGAGTACAACAATGAAAAACTCAAAAAAGGTTTATAACTTTGATGGTGTTCTTAGCTCAGATGAGATTGGCCTTGTAAGGGTAAGTTTCTTGAAAAAAATGGCAAAAATAATAAAAATTGTTCGTCATTTTTTTGGGACTAAACTCCCGAACATATGACCAAAATTCGGGAACACAGGCCCAAACATTATTTATTTGTTCGAGAACAGGTAACCAAACATTTCTTATTTGTTCGGGAATAGATAACCAAATAAATAGCAGAAGCAAACAAACAAAAGAGGTCAAATCACCCTTGGGTCGGGGGATCGACCCGTGAGTGAAATCTTGCCCAATTTTGCACACATAGAGAGCATACAAGTACAATGAGACCATGGATGAATGATAGAAAACCAACCAGAGAAGCATGAAAGTGAATAGTGTTGTGTGTGTAAAAAGAGGTAATAGAAAAAAGAATCAAACAGATTGACAAATCTCGTAATGAAGCAGAGAAAAAACTTCTTAATCGCCTGTGACGCCCCAAATTCTACACTAAGGGTTGTAGTCAAGGGAAAGTCACTAGTAGGTCCTACGGCCAATGACCTAATAAGATCCTAGATCGTCGGAGGAGTCAAATTAGCCTCCTTTCTAAGTCCAGCTTCCTTAGGTAGCGCATTACCCTTTTAACAGATCTTAAAAGGCATTGATGCAAACTCTCGTAAGCAACGTAGGAAACTATCATACACCTTGTCCATTTTTCCCAATCTAATACACAATTGCAATTACAACAATAGGTGAAAGAAACATGATATTCAAATAAATGACAAGGGTTACATGGTTAGTTGTTAGTAGTCTAGAAATCCCCCAAATCGATGTCATCCTCCCAACCACAAGAATCAGACGCAGATTATTCGGTATGCCCCCTCTTTTGCTGCTTTGCAAACCTTACCCCGGATGCCTACCAATGGCTACATACCGCGTAGCGCCAACTGAGGACCTCAAAAGAGACGGTAAAATAGGGCCTTGCCCATTCCCTCCTCACACCAAACCACCTAAGGTCCGAATACAATCGCTTCGTTCAAAGGTTCTGAACAACCACTTGCACAAGACTTTAACTTTTCAAAAGGGAACACGTAACTTTAACTCATAACAATATGGATATGATCAAAACCCCAATAACCACCCCATTAAGTTTTCTGTTTGGATTAACGTGTTAAGTTAGTTAGTACAAGCAAGTAACAAAGGAATAAATTTGCATAAATGTGAGCATCATCGAAAGACTAAAATAAAAGGTATATAATCATGACATATGTAATATCATACCAAGATATAATCATATATTAATAAGCATATTCATGAACACAAAGCATAAAATACCAATGCAAAACAGAATTTCCAGATTCAATACCTCTTAAAGATTAAAATCAAAAGGGCTATTTCAAATTTTCCCAAACCTGGCCTTCTGTTTCTAGATTTTTAGTTATTTAAGAAACACTCTAGCGTTGTCCAAATTCGTCGACCGTTATGAAAATTGGATTTTCTTACAAACCACTCCCTCTTTTTCAATGAAACTAATTTTCCTTGAAAGATAAATCTTTAAGGAAGTTTTTGACATAAAATTGAGGTCCAGAAGAGTTTTCTAAATTTTTCTGGAATTTTTTAAAGTTGGCTGTAAAACAGATTTTTCCTGCACAATACTCAAAATAAGAAGATTGGTTAGAAAAGAGGCCAACTAAGGGAAATTTTTCACTTAGTTTGTGATGAAAACATACTAAATAATGTATCAATAATTCAGATTTTTAGAGTGATAGTATGCCATTGGAAATAATGTGAGATATAGGAAGAAAAAGGTAGTTTTTCATCTATTAAGAGAAAATATGAATAGAAGAAGGATTAAAGCCCAATTCATCAACTTCGAACACATGAACACCATTACAACACATCTGAAAATATGATTTTAAATCTCTAATAACATGTATTTGAAAAGGAAATAGAAAGAGAGATGGTGATGTGGCTTACTTAAGGCTTGGTTGATTTGCTAACAAGACCTTCTCTTTCTTTCCTTTCCTCCACCAAGCTCACTCTCTTGCCCTCTCTTTCCCTCAGCATGGGGTGTTTGTGTGTGTTTTCTTGTGTACAAAATGCTAAGGGAGAGGTTGTATATATACTAAAATTGGTGCAAAAGGTCTAATGTACCCATTGGGTGGAAATAGATTGGATATTTTGGATTTACTTGGAACTTAATGGAATAGTGAATGATTAGAGGCATTAATTATACAATTAATCATGATCTAGTTAGGCTTTGGTTAGGATTGAACTTAGGGTGGAGGCATGGTTCCATGTTTTTGCGGTACTAGCAAGTTTTTTCCATAAATTCATGGATATTGTTTGAAAAAGTTATATTCATTTCACTTCCCTAGGGTAGCCCGCCATGTGGGGGGATTTAAGGGAATTATTTTATTTTTTTCTTGTGTAAAATTGTTGGAATTTTCAAAATATAGTGTATAAAATAGGTTTAAAGGTACAAGTATGTATATATATATAATAGTACTAGTTTGGGGTCAATTAGTAATTTAATAAAAATGTGAGGGCTTTGGGCTTAATTTATGATTGAAACATTTATTTTAGTGTAGAACTAAACTAAATCCGGGTTAGAGAATCAAATTCGGTCTACATTTCTTATTTCGAATAAAAAGGTTATCAACTGACGAACATGATGAAAACCGAAAAACCTAGGGTTTTAAGTGGTAATTCCATATTTAGGGAGTTAATTAATCAGTATTAGGGTATTGAAAATGATTTCTAAGTTACCAAAATCGATTAGGGTTTGCGAGTTTTCAGTTGGCGCATATATTTTGATCCTAAGGTTAAAATTGCAATTAATTAAGAAATTAAGGAACTTCAAAGAAATAATTTAAAAGTAAGGGACTTTTAAGAAATAAAATTTTCAGGGCCTCACATCACCACAAATTTTTTCCGCTGGTTTTGGGAGGTTCCACCGTTGTGGGTTTTGTTAGGATTTTGAGAAAGAGGCTTTTTGGGGTGCAGAGGGTGTGGTGGTGTGCATTTGAGTGGGTGAAAATTTTTTACAAGGACAATTTTGGTATTATTTGAGGGAGAAAAGAATTTATAATTTATAAGTGGGGTCCAAAAAAAGGGAATCCAAAATAATTAATGGGGTGTTAATAGTAGCCCTCATCCAAATATTCACCAATGCTACATTATTTTCAAGATTGCCACTTTTCCATTTTTTCAATAACAAATAGTGTTGTGAAAAAAGAAATCCACATATTAATATTTTCCTATGCTCTTAAATGACATCACCCATTTGTATAGATAAGCTTACCTATTTTTATATATAGCTTCTTTTTAATTTTCTTAATTTGCATAACAATCTGTGACATAACAAATATACAAAACATGTGCATAACTAAAATGTTGGAGCATTTAGTTTTAAAATTAACCTTTGAACTTGAACACGTTTGGTTGCATTTGATATGCTTTAATGTTCTTCATATATTTAGAATAGTTTACGCTATCAAATCTTTATTTGATTAACAGTTGAAATATTTGACAGTTGGTTCTAACTATAATAACAGTTAGTTTCAAAGCATTCGATCACATTTATAAAAATCGGTTATGTGCCGTTGACACATGACACATTTAAAAATATCATAAAAAGAAAATGGGCGCATTGATTTCGAATTAGTTTTGAAGAATTTAAGATTACTCAAATGATTGGACACATAACATATTATTACATCAAGTACTCCTTTCAAAAACAAAAACAAAAAAACCAAACTTGATAACTTGCTTTTTGCAAATGGACAAAATTATTCGGAATTTTTTTTGAACACCATTGATGTAACGCCCCGGAAAAATAACCTCCTTGATCCTGTTCACCCAGGCATTCCTGCCATACAACACATACAAACAAATAAAGATAGAGCTAGTAACAAGAAAATAGCATTCTTTACATTTCTTTCCCTTTGAACTATTCCCCAAGATTCACAATTTTGTCTCATTACATCCATGACAAAGCAAAACAGTTCAAAAGTAAGAAACATATACAACAATCAAGTCTCATGTGGACTTCCTTCAAAAATTTATTTATTTATTTATTATTATTGTTTTTTTTTACATTAGCATAAGGTCAACGTATAATTACAACCCTCGTAAACCAAACTTAGCAAGATTTCCAAAAAAAAAAAAGAAATGTAATTAAGCTCCGAGAGGGTTCCTTCTTATCAAAGTGATCACTTGGTAGGTACTTCGCCTTCATTTCCTGAAATTTGTTAGCTTTGGGGTGAGCATAAGCTTAATAGATGACGAATTTAACAAGTTATATAACCAATTGAAAGACATATGATCATGCAACGCATCATTGGAAATATAGATATGAGATGTGTATAAATGTCCATGAGTATGGATGAAAGCATGCGATGCATGAAAATTGTTCAACCTCTTCAAAATTTTCCACAGGCAATAAATGTACTATGACCTTCCAAGTAAGAATCGAAAATTTGAAATACACATAGATATAGATTTTATATACTGAAAATATTCTCACATTTGCCGACTCTAGAAATGGCAGGGTGATGGGCACCCAAAACATTTTTCCCTCCGCATTTGCCAACTCTAGAAATGGCAGGAATGCGGACACCCAAAACCATATTTTCCACATTTGCCGACTCTTGAAACGATAGGATCGTAGACACCCAAAAATATTTTCCCACATTTGCCCGACGGTATGAGCAACAGGGCAATTGGGCTCCTTGACTCGCACGCGGGTACAATACACAACTCAAACCCAACCCGACTCACTACTCGAACTCGTAGACAATTTACCCCCTTCCGCCTTCCAACAATCATGCCATGATAGTGCCAAAAGAAATTAAGAATGCATATGATGCATGAATTTGTAAATCTTCAAGTTTCCCTAAAATGGTTTCATTTTACGGTAATTCACTACTTCACACATCAAAATGGAGTATACCTCATTAATAATCCTCATCATCTAGATTTATATCAAAAAAAGTTTTAAGTTTGCACTTTCATCTCAAAATCAAGTAAATGTACTCAATTTCATGTCTTAGGGACCAATTTAGCAAAACCCTTTTCATTGAACAATTTTCAAAATTAGGGTTAGAGAAGAATTTAGGGATTTCTCTTCCTTATGAATTGATGTTATCGATCACTACCAACAACAACAATCTTCCATAATAAACATAATACCCCTTATGAGTATGAAGCAATACCCACTCCCACCCAATTTCTTCAACCACAATCTCACAATATACATATATTCACTTATATATATCTATATATATATACACATTTGAATAACTAATGAAATTAGGTCATATGTTGTTCAAGTTGAAGATATAACAAGTTAAAGACACCCCTACCTCGAAATAGGAAGCTAGGCTTGAGAACCACACTTGAAATGTTGATGAACTCGTGAAACAATCGGTAAAAATGTTGATCTAAGCCTCCTTTCAACTTTTCTTAGAAGATTTTGAGTGGATCTTTGGTTGAAATTAGAGAAATCTAGAGTTGATGGACTAGGGTTTTCGGAAAAGGAAGGTTAGAGAGGGAGAGAGTGTGAAAAGTGGGATGAAAATGAGTAAGGATCGACTTTTTAAAATCTGCTGTCCCGACAGACCGCTCGAGCGAACAACATAAATATGAAGGGATCGCTTGAGCAATCATTACACTGGTTGAGCAAAAAATGAGAAGTCCCAGAAGTTTTGCAAAACTACAGTGAAATTACTGAGAACATGAATTCTACACTCGAGCGACAAATTCACCGCTCAAGCGGTCACACTTACAGAATAGCCTGCTACTGGGAGCTAAAAATCTCCGCTCGAGCGACCAAATGACCGCTCGAATGGTTTAAAAAACTCAATTGTCACAATTGACTAAGGGTAGTTTTGCCTTCCGCAAATATTGTCATGCTATCAACTATGCCCTTCAATAGTGCACCAAAAATAAAAGTAAAAAAATAAATAAATAAATAAATTTATCTCCCCTCCTATATTACATACATATTAAATAGGGGCAAGCATGGTCTGAATCGGACCAGTTTTGGATGAAATCAGAACCAATCCAAATCAAATAAACCATGGAACCAATCCAAACCAAACCATTTAAACACGGATCGATTCGGCTTGGAACTACGATTTCACACAATAAAAATCATATAATATTGTTCTAAAAACATTCAACATGTAGCAAATAAATATAAGTTCATCATCTAACAAATAAACATAAGTTCAACATCTAGCAAGTAAAACTCTCGTTTAACAAACATTTTATCGTGATAATAATAGTTACAAAACTAAACTTATGCTAAATAATTTATAATAAAAAAGTAACAGAAACAGAAGCACAACACAACAACAGTAACAACCAAAATCAACTTGTAATATTAATAAATTGATTATTGATAGTTAGTGGCAGTTCCATTGAGAGCACTGCCTCTTTCTTTTTCGGAAGGGTTCTTATTTGGGTTTGTATGTAAAAAGTTGGGATTGTATGTGTCACACCTCGGATTTACGAGGTCTGGCCCACGTGAATAAACCACCCAACGATAAATAATAGATAACAACACTCATGCAGATGTCAATGATATAGTCACACACTACATGTGTTTATCCAATTTAATACCTTGCTAGATACGACATTTAAGTCAAATGGATGTTCTGGTAATTAAAACATACAAAAATGTTATCAATCAAATTGAAATGCCCAAAGGCTTACATCACATACAAAGGGTGTAACCCGATATATAACAAGAATGGTCCATGGCCTACAAATAAAAGAACCACGCTACACGGTTCCAACACAATTTCACGTCTCGGTTCACATCCACACATGTACATCTGAAAAATATTTTCAGTCACGTAAGGTGAGCATAAAGCCAATAGAGAATATTTCAAAAACTAAATATGCTCCACTAATATAAATGATCATGATGAAATACATATATACAATATGCCCCAATGCATTTTAAAAGTCCAACTGATTTCTCAATAAGAATCCCTTCTTTCCAATTTCCAAAACCTTTTGTTTATTCAAAACATTTCTCGAGTTTTACAACATTTGTTTAAAACAAAAGAAATCTATCTCCAAACGAATCCAGCTATATCAATACCAATGAGCAAATACATTGCCAAGTCAATTACGAATACATTGTTAAACAGCAACAATTACATTGTTAAAACCGTTTCCAAACCATTCTTTGGCAAACCAAAAATCATAATAAATAAAATGGGTAAATCTCCAGAACAAATACAACTTTTCACGGAAATTTCATCCGTAAGAAACCGCAAACCGGCACCCATGTAAACGTAGGCTATACAAGCGCTACTATTGCCATTTTACGGAAATTTCGTCTGCGAGATTGGCACCCATGTATACACGCGGTTTTTAGGACTTTCACCATGGACAGTTAGGCCAACTTATTTCAACTAGACAATACTTACTTCCCAAATTCACCATTTTATTTACCCTTTTCCAAATAACACAATACATGTGATCCAAAATATGATTTTCAAAATGAAACAAATGCTCTTAAAACATGACACAAGAATTTTAAAAACCACTTTCCAAAACACATCATTTAAATTCCCAAAACCCATTATATGCACCATGATATGAATGATTTATGAACAGTTCAGTTTGTCCAATCCATATGAAATTTCTAACACACGACAATGCTATCCTCAACCGATAGCCAAAACAGTTATCTCTAATACAATAAATAAAAGGTGACAATCTAAATATATATTGCAAAACGTTTCCAAAGGAGTATCCAACATTCAATATTTCTTTCCAAATCTCAAGACACCTTTCCAAGCAAATCCTCTTTTAATTTAGTGATCCAACAATTTTCCCAAAAGGTTAACATTTTAAGGTTTTTCTCAAATTAGGGTTTTTTACCTTTCAAAATTCATATGCATTTTTGTAAGTAGAAAACAAACTTTTTATAGCTTAATCCATAGCTCAACAACCCTATTTGGAATAAACCCTCAATTTATAAAACAAATTTTCAAAATCCATCCAAAAACAACAAATACACTACCGAACTCACATCGAGTTTAAGAAATAGACCCTACCTCTTGAAGCAAGAAGAAGACAAGTTAGAAAAACCACTGGCGATGAAAATATGATCCGTTCAGATTAAATGGAAGCCCTCATCGAGCTCTACGTTTTGGTATAAGGGACTAGGGGTCAAAGATGTGTAAAAATAGATGAAATCAAGGCTAAAAGATTAAAAAATCAAAAATGGTGGAAGGAGAGAAAGAAGGGAGTGAAACGTGAAGAGGTTTGACCCAAAAAGTGACTTTTAAAGATCTGATTCTGGACAGTTCGCTCGAGCGGTGAAAGTTGCGCTCGAACACACTATGTACAAACACTATTTCACAAATTTCAAACAGGCATAACTCTCTCGCCCAGACTCCGTTTAGGGTCATTCTTGTGTCCAACTTGAAGCTCCAGAAGTAAGCTTTCCAATGGTTATAGCTTCACATCAAGATTCAAAGTGTAGAGAGAGAAAATGATAAAAGAGTGAAAACTACTCAATAACAACTATTCAAATTTAGAGTTTTTGATTCAATCTTGCCCAACCACTATGGTAACACCTCAATCAAGGCTCAAATATCGACTAAGAAGGTTCTCAATCAAGAAAATCAAATTGTCAAATATAATTCCATTATAACAGGAAGTACAGAGTGCTACAATATGCACCCGGGTGTATAGTATAATGGTAGGTGTAGACACCCCATTTTAGACCGACCTTAAAACTCAGACGTCATCATTTGAGCACTCGATGATAGTGCATGTTTGTGCTCATTTCGAGTTTCTGGAGTTTTCGGCAGAGTGCCTTGCCTCCGGGCCTTTGAACTCTTTGTGTTTTGGCTCGGTTTGTGGACCAAGCCTTGTTGACCTTGCCTGGAGGGAGAGAGAGGTCCGTAGACCACTTTTTATGGTCGTAGACCACTTTTCCCTCTGGTAGGCTAGTTTTTGGTTTCCGGAGCCTTCGGTCGCGCGCCTTGTCTCGGGACCGCTTACCGTTCTCCTTTTGGCCTGGTTTTCGAACCATGCCTTGTTACCTTGGTCTAGAGGAACACTGAGGTCTTGGAGACCACTTTTTGTGGTCGGAGGCCACTTTTCCCTCATAGACCACTTTTGGTGCCCGTAGACTAGTTTTCAAGGCTTCCGGTTGCGTGCCTCGACCCCCCGAGCTCTTGTCTTGCATCCTTTTTGGTTTGTTTTTGGCACAAACCTTGTTTTCCTTGCTTGGAGGGTGGAATGAGGGTGGGAGACCAGTTTCTCTCCCTGAAAACCACTTTTCTTCCCCGCCAGCCAGTTTTCTTCCCTGTAAACCACTTTTGGTGGTCTACAAGTGGTTTGCAGCTGGAAAAAGTGGTCTCCCACCATGCCACCACCTTGCTTTCCTTGTGCAGGCCGTCTATGCCCCATTGCCGACCACTTGGTCTCCTAGCCGACCACTTTAAGTGGCTGGCCAACCAGTGGAAGTAGCTGGCCGACCACTTCAAGTGGTCAGCAGCTTTCCTGCATATTCTGCAGGTGTTGTGGATGCCAGCTGTGCCAACTGTTGGGCACAGAACTCATCCTCCATACACGTGTATGGATGGATGGATTCAAGCTCTTAGCTTGTTCAAGAAGCTTGATTCTTGATTTTCTATAAGAGGGAAGGCTCTCTCTCTTGTCTCAGGTTCAGAAAAGTTAGCTTGAGCTATAGATACACATCTATCTCTATATCTCTCTCTGTCTCATTTTTGTGCTTGAAAGTGCTTATTCTTCATACTATTGCACACAAACACACACTCAAACACCACCCTTTTGTTGCTAAGGCCCTTTGAGGTTGGTTTTGGAGTTTTTGGACTAGTTTTGATCCAAAAAAGCTGCTGGAGTTGCTGCTCTAAAGTGATTCTACAAGGGTGAGCTTCTAACCTCTTAATCCCTTATTTTTGATTAAGCTTCTGGACCTATTTGCATGCTTATTTTGGCTTGACTTTCTACTGCAAAAAGTTCTGATTTTGCATGCTTGTAATGTTTGTTTAAGGTCTCTTTTGTGTTAGGGGTGGTCTACCCCCTCTTGTGCCTTGTTTGGCTTTGTTTTACACCATCACTTTAGGCCCTTGAGATCACTTTCTCTTGGCCTTTTGACCACTGAAATCCAGTGGATTTTTAGTGGTAAAACTTGTGTTTTGAGGTCCTAAATAGGGGAGGGTCATCCCCTCTCCTTGTATCTTGGATACTTGCTTCATTTGCCTCATGTTTGAGCATGTTTGTTAGGCTTATGTTGACTCCATATTAGCATGTATTTGGGGTTATTTTGACATGGCATACCACTATTTTGGCTTGATTTGGTCACCCTTTCCATGCTTTATACACTTGTAGTGTAAATTTTGCAAACTAGCTTTGTGTGCCTTATGAAGTAGCATGTCTTTCTAGAATGTTTTGGCTCCATCTCAGCTTATTTTTGGTGTTTTTTTAGCATGATATACGTCTTTTTTAGGTTGGTTTGTTAGCCTCTTGCATGTTTCACACACTTGTAGTGCAATCTTGCATGTTAGCCTAACATGCATTATGCTTTGGACCAGCATTCTACCATGATTTTGGCTTAACTCTAAGAAGCTTTTGTTCATGTTTTAGCATGCTTAAGCTCTGATTTATGTTGTTTTGGTCATGCATGCCATGCTTTGTATAGCCATAGTGCATTCTAGCTCACTAGCTTTGAGTTTCCAAGCCATTAGCATGCATTGCTTGGACTATTTTCATGATTTGGCATCATTTGTTATGTGATTTCAGTGCATGTAGTGTGGTCATGCCCTCACATATGTCACTCTTTCAATGCATTGGAGGGTTCATGCTTTATGCCTTAAATATGAGCATATGTGTATGCCATCTTGCCTAGGCTTTTGGGTCACCATTTCAGTGTGTATTTGGTCCTATTTTGCCATGATATAGCTTTGTTTTTTCTTGGATAGAGCATGCCTCATTTTCTTCTTACACTTCTAGTGTAAGTCCCCTTTGCTAGCCTTGCATGCCTAATGAGTGAGCTTGTTATTCTAGCATGTGTTGACTTGGTATTAGCCCATTTTTGGTGTTATTTTGACATGCCATAACTCTGATTTTTGTTGGCGAAGCCATCTCATGCTTGGTCTTGGTAGGTGTAGTGTAATCCTCCTTATTGGCCTTGCATCCATCATGCTTCATGCTCACCATGCTAGCTCATTTTGGCTTCCTTCCATACAGGTTTTAGCATCATTTTAACATGATCTAGGACTGTTTTGGGTTGTATTGGCCATATGCTTCATGTATTGCATAGCTGTAGTGCAATTGGCCTTGCTAGCCTTGAGTTTTGAGCACCATAGCATGCTTCATTTGTGACATGTGCATGGTTTGGCATCCTTTAACATGGCATTTCAGAGCATATAGTATTGCCATGTTCCCATTTATTTCACCCTTTGAGTGCCTCTAAGGGTTGTGCATTGTTGCCTTGTTTGTGGCCTAGCTTGTATGCATGCATGCTTAGGCCTTTGAGATCCCATCTCAGCATGTTTTAGTCCTTGTTTTGACCTATTTGAGCTCTATTTGTGGCTGGTTCATCCATTTGTGACATGCATTGCATGCCTCTTGTGTAGTCCCATTCACTAGCTTTCATGCTTAAGGGCTCTTGCACGCCATACTTGTGTTGTTTGAGTGGTTTGGCACCATTTCATACCTAATTTCAGTGCTTATAGTGTTGTCACACTTCCACATTTCTCACTCCTTGAGCACTTTTGGGAGTTATGCTTTTATGCTTAGTTGGTGGGCTAGAGCATGTGCATGCTTTGTTTTGCATTTCATGCCATCATTTCTGTATTTTGGCCACTGTTTTGGGCGTGATTAAGGTCTATCCATATTCGGTTTAAGTTCATTGAGCATGTTTTGTTTGCACGTTGTTCACATGTTGTTACATTCCATGTTGTTTGCATGTGCATGCATTGTATAGTATGTACATGGCTTGCATTGTGTTTAGCATTTTGTATATGCCATCCTAGCATTGGTAGAATAGCATGTTGTGTGCTCATTGCATTGCATTATGTTGTTTGCATGCTTATGTTGCATTGCATTGTGGTTGAATGCTCATGTTGTTTACATTACACTTGCCATGCTCATGTTGTTTGCATTGTGTTTGGCATGTTCATGTTGCATTGTGTTTGGATAGGGTGATAGTCCAAACACGAGGAACGAGGGACGTTTCATACTTGAAGTGATGAAACGTGCCTCATTTCTCGGTCGCCGACCCTCTTGATCATGCATGATAGAGGTTAAGGCTTTATGTGTTATTTGTGCATTCATTACATTGAATTGTGCAATCTTGGTGTAGACACCCCATTTTTGACCGTCCTCAAGACTCGGACGTCACCGTTTGAACACTCGGTGATCATCCATGTTCGTGTTCGTCTTGAGTTCTCGGAGGTTTTGGCCGTGCGCCTTGCCTCAAGACCTCTCGACTTATTTGTTTTGTGCCTGGTTATGCACCAAACACTTGTGTTTTTGCTTCTGAGGGCAGGGAATGGTTTGTTGGCCATCCCCACACCTCACCGGCCATGGCTTGAGGCCACCGGCCCTTTTTTTTTTTGCCATCGGCCAAAGGTTATGGCTGGTCGGCACCTTTTGTGGTCGGTCGGCCACCTTTGTTGATCAATCGCCCATTTCTGCTGGTCGACTCCTTTCCATCTGCTTTTGGCAGATATTTTATACCAGCTGTAATAGCTGGCATCCACAATTGACCCCCTCCATACATGTGTATAGAGGGATTTGCCTCTTGTTTAGCTTGCTTTGGAAGCTTTGCAATTTTGGAATTCTATAAAGAGGGAGCTTCTCCTCCCTCCTCAAGGGTTCCAGAGGTTCAGAGAATTAGGGTTAGAAAGGATAGAAATAGCCTTGTATCTATACTTCCTTGTTTAGCCTTATTTTGTGACCTAAAGTGAGTTTTGTCTTACTTTTGCACTAGAACACCTAGCATTACACCATCCTTGGGTTGTTGAAGCCTTAGAAGGTTGTTGTTAGGGTTCTTGGACTGGTTTTGACCAAAGAAAGGTGCTGGAGCTTTGTTTCTAAAGGAGGTCTACAAGGGTGAGCATCCTTACTTTAGTTACCCCCTTCTTGCATAGGCTTTTAGCCATTCTTGCTTATTGTTTTAAGCTTCGACTATAACTGATAAAATTTTTGATTTTGTGTGTTTTAGAACTTTGTTTAAGGTTACTTTGGTGTTTGGGGTTGTTTACCCCCTCTTAGGCCTTGTTTGGCCTCTTTTTGTCCCCTTTTTTGTGAGCTCCGGGACCACCTTGTATTGGCCTTCTCACCACTGAAATCCAGAGGGATTTCAGTGGTGGGGATGGTGTTTTGAGGTCCTAAAAGGGAGAGGGTCATCCCCTCTCCTTATTGTCTTTAATGCTTGCATAAATGGCTTATGTGGTAGCATGTGTGTTTAGTTTGTTTTAGCTTCATTTCAGTATGTATTAGGCTTTGTTTTGCCATGATACACCTCCGTTTTGAGTTGGTTTAGACATGCCATGTATGCTTCATACACTTGCCTTGTAATCCCATGATTTGGCCTTAACATGCATCATGTTGTAACATGTGTTTTTAGCATGAATTTGGCTCAACTCCATGAAGCTTCTAACTTGTTTTAGCATGCTAGAGGTCTGTTTTTGGTTGTTTTGGTTGTCCATGGCTTGCTTGTATAGCTACCGTGCAATCTAGCTTGTAGGCTTTGAGTGTTGAATCATCTAGCATGCTTAATTTGGACCATTTCAGTGGTTTGACACCACTTCTAATGGCATTTCAGTCCGTGTTTCATGCTCAAACACTTGCACTTATCACTCCTTTAATGTCTTAAAGAGTTGTTGTTTTATGCTTTTTGAATGGTCATTGCGTATGCTTCCATGCTTAGGCCATTTGGATGCCATCTAAGTGTGTTTTTGGCCTTGTCCCGACCTGCATTGGGACTGTTTTGAGTCTCTTTCACCCTATGGGACTTGCCTTGTATGGCCGTGGTTTGAGCCCCCTTTGGTAAGCCTTAGGCCTTAGACCTTCTTGCATGCTTTGCTTGCCTTATTTGGTTAATTTGGCATCATCCCTTACATGTTGTTTTCAGAGCTTAACATGCTTGTCATTTGTCCATGTTTGTCTTCTTTTAAGTGTTCTTGAAAGTTGCCCTTTTATGCTTAAATGTTAGGCCAATTGGCATGCATGTTTGTATGTGTTTTTGTCCTCATTTCCTTAGCATTTTGGCCATTGTTTTGGACCTATTAGAGAGCTGTCTATCTTGGTGTAAGCCCATCCTTCGCATGTTGTTGCATGCTTGTCTTGTATGTTGTTGCATACTTGGCCCATTGCATATTGTTGTATGCTTAAGTTGCATTTAGCATGCTTGTTAGCTTGCATTTTGTCATGTGTTTGATATGTTGTCACATGCTTGCATGTTTGCATGCTTGTTCACATGCTCACATTGCATTAGTTTACTTGCATGTCTAGCTTGCATGTTTAACTTGCATATTCGCATTCCCTGCCTCTTGATCAATCATGATAGAGGATTAGGATCTATTGTGTGTTTTGTGCATTTCATTTGACATTGAAATTGCATACTTGACCTCTTTGATCATCATGCATTGGAATGCGTGATTGATGATCCGAGGGTCGAGGATCACACCCCCTTGAGTTCATAACATGATAGGGAGGGTGGTCGTGCATACATTGCTTTGAAAATGCATTGCCATCCTCTGTTTGTCCTCTGTTGCAGCAAAACAGGGTTCTGCAGGAATAGATGGCCGTTCGACCATCTTCAGTGCAGGCCAGCTACACATTCATGGCCGAGAGCCAAATTTGTGGCCGATAACCAGTTTACCATGGCCGGTGGCCTCACCTCTTGGTCGGTGACCTCCCACAGTGTTCAGGGAGCAGTTCAGAAGCAACCTTGGGACTTGTGTAGTCTTCAGAGGTGCAGAGCAGTGTAAACAGAGACAGCATGAACATGGTGATGGATTTCTGAGCAAAGCCGGGCATACATGCATTTGTCCCTATTCCCGAGGCAGCTTTACTGCTTTAGTAGCTTAATTAATTTGTTAATTAATTAAGGTTTTGTAATATTTAATTAGCTAGAGTAGTTAATTATTTATTTGGTTTGTATTACTCTTTTGGCCCCTCCGAGAGAGGGCGAATTGTGTAATAAGCGTGCGTGTGTGTGATGCATGTCTTCCAACCCCACGTCTTTCTCCCTTTTACTTACCTGCTTATGGTGGTTAGTTCTAGGGCACGTTTCAATTAGTATCTATATGCTATGCATGTTTGCATTCATTCATTTGTATTGCATGCACCGGGCTCAGCGCATCATACTAATTGCATAGTACTTCAATTCCAACTTGAATACGTGTATCGATTTGTCGTATTTCACATGCCATTCTTAGGGTAGCCGAGCCTATCTTAGTTGCATTTTGCATGCGTTGCATTAGCCATTGCTAACATGAACTAGGATCATGCGTGATTCCTAACTAGCTTCTTGTTTTGGCTCAGAGTACTAGGTAAGCTTTTTATGCTTTAGCATCTTGCATGAGTGTGAGTGTTGCCATGATAGCATGCTTGCCATGAGATTATGTGCTTATGTGTTATGATTGTCTGGTTGCCTGTGGGTGAAGGTTGGATTGCTTGAATTGGAATAATTCATCGAAATCCATGTTTTAGCCTACTTGCGAGTAGCAAAATTCAAAACCATTTCCAAACAAATGGATATGCGATGCTTTGTTCCAAGTTGGGCGATCTAGTCTATACTTGTGTGTTGTATGCATCACATAGCAATTCTAGGCTAATAACCAGAATAAGAGCACATAATGTTTCAAAACTAGATACTATGGTTAGTAGAGGCCGATCTTTGATCGGGCGAGCGGGGGTGCTCACGAAGTGACCTTCCCCAATCGTACCCAAGTTCCTGAGCCGAGGCAACTTTGGTGATGACGGACACATGGCGTTAGGCAACGAGTCAAGGTTTCCTAAATTCCCCCCCAAAATAAATATTTAGGTGGCGACTCTGTATCTGGCAAAGCAGTCCATGTTTGGCACTTCTTACAAAAAAATCTGTTTTCAAAAACGATTTACCAGATTTGGCCTCTTTGATGATTCATCGGTCTTGCATTGCACTCTGCGAGATTAGATACAGGACCATGACATTGAGTCCTGAACTGTAGTGACCCCAAATGAACAAAACGGGATTTCCCCTCCCGGGACGTTTGGGGACGTCTACACTTGGCATCTCGGCCATCATGCATTGCGATGCTCGGTTGGTGGCCCGAGAGTTGAGAACCGTACTCCCTTGAGATCATGAAATGATAGAGAGGGTGGTTGTGTACACATATCTTGCAAATACATTGCCATCCCCCTTCTTGTTCTCTATTGCAGCAAACTGGAGAAGTGCAGCAAAAAGTGGTCGGCAGACCAGTAAAAGTGGCTGACCGACCACTTTTTCTGGTCTGCAACAAACATAGGTGGTCGGCAGGTAGTGGGCAACACCAAGAAGTGGTCGGCCATGCTCCTGGAGGTTCCCATGGTGCAGCAAAAGCTATCTGGAGCTTTGTGCAAGATTCTGAAAACAATTGAAAACAGAGGCAAGTTGGGGCATCGCGATGGATTTCCGAACGAGGCGACCGAGCATGCATGCGCTTCTCGCTCCGAGGCCCCTTTTATTTGCTTTAGTTAGCTTCTTTACTTAGCTAGCTAATGTATTGGTTTTGTACTTAAGTAGTTAATGCGCTTAGCTATTTATTTGTGTTTGTAATAACTAGTTAGTTAGCTTGTTAGTTAATTAGCTTCATTTTGTAATAATTAGTTAACTTGTTAGTTAATTAGTTTTGATTTGTAATAATTAGTTTAATTAGCTTAGATTAGCTAGTTAGCTTATTATTTGGACCCTCCGTCGAGAGGGCACAACTGTTGTAATAAGCGTGCGTGTGTGTGATGCATGTCTTCCAACCCCATTTCTTTCTCCGTTTTACTTATCCGCTTTTAGTGGTTAGTTTTAGGACATATTTCGATTAGCATCCTTATGCTAGCATGTTTGCATCCATTCATTTGTCTTGCATGCACCGGGCTCGGCGCATCATACAAACTGCATTGTATTTCAATTCCAAATTGAATACGTGTTATCAAGTTGCATTCACATGACATCTTAGAATAGCCGAGCCTATCTTAGTTGCATTTTGCATGTGTTGCATTAGGCATTCTTAACTTAGCTAGGATCATGCATTGATTACTAACTAGCTTCTTTTTTTGCTCGGAGTACTAGGTAAACTTTTACGCTTTAGCATACTGCATGAGATGTGTATATTGGCATGTATAGCATGCTTGCCATGAGGCTATTTGCTTAACTGATATAACTGCATGAATGCTTGTGGATGAAGGTTGGATTGCTTGAATTGGAACAATTCATCGAAAAGCGAGTTTTAAGCCCACTTGAAGTGGCAAATCATCATGTTTTCCTAAGCCCACTCGAGGGTGGCAAATCCACGACTTAGCCTACTTGCGAATAGCAACTTTCAAAGCATTTTCAAACAAACAAACATGAGATGTTTTGTTCCAACTTGAGTGATTTAGTCTATACTTGTATGCTGTGCGCATCACATAGTAATTCTAGGTTAATAACCGGAATAAGAACACATGTGTTTTCAAAAACAACATATCATGTCAGTAGAGGTCGATCTTTGATCGGGCGAGCGGGGGTGCTCATTTCAGGACCTTCCCCTCTCATACCAAAGTTCCCGAGCCGAGGCAACTTTGGTGATGACGGACACGTGGCCTTACGCACGAGTTAGGGTTTCCTAAATTTCCCAAAATAAAATATTTAGGTGGCGACTCTGAAATCTGGCAAAGCAGTCCATGTTTGGCACTTCTTTATAAAAATCAGTTTTCCAAAACGATTTGCCGGATTTGGACTCTTTGGTGATTTATCAGTCTTGCATTGCACTTTGCGATATTAGATTTAGAACCGTGACATGAGTCCGAACTATAGTAGCTAAGAACTACAATTCACGCCCTCACGCGGGGAGTGGAGTTCCGAGTGGTCTACAATAGGGTGGGATAGTAAATGGTCTGGATCGTATTCAATCCGGAACCATGTATCATAATCCGGTACCAATCCGTAAACAATGGAATGATAATTTTTCAAACCAATCTGGAACTAGAGATTAGAAAAAACAAACCAAACTTACCGGATTGAACTAGACCGGTTTGGATTATGGATTTTTCGATTCACCTGCTCACCCCTAATATTAAACCTTTAAAAAAAATTAAAATTTTAATGGCATGTTAGATGTTTTCCTTTCATATAAGGGTAGAAATGATGATCAATGAAGGCCTATTGAAATTTTAAACAAAAGGTACTATTGTTTTAATTTTTAGGTAATTCTATTTAGACACCATACCTCTCAGTACACATCATTTTCTCCATACATACTAGATAGATTTTCAATTCTTTGATTTCTTCTCACTTCACACCATCAATTTTTTAAAAATCCTAAATTACCTTATTCTTCTTCAACTCTTTATCACAAACCCTAACCCGAACCCTAACCATCATCGTTGGTCGTCACTTCCTCTCCAGCCATCTACCCTTCTCACTACCACCTACTCTGCGCAGTTTCTCTTTCCTTTCGCTGTTTTGTAGCCATCATTCTCGTCATTTCTGGCACGTTGCCATCACCTCCACTTCTCTCTGCCATCCACCTACAATCTCTCTCCCACCCACCTGCAATCTCTCTCTCTCTCTCTCTCTCTCTCTCTCTCATTTATGTGATTTCTTGCACTCTCGCTCTTTCTCAATCGTAATCTACCATCTTGGTCGGGTTGATGCAGCATTAGGAAACAACTCATGGAGGAGACAATGATGGCGGCTATGGTTTGTGGTTTTAGGGGAATGAAATGGGTAGCGGAAGGAGGGTACTAGGGAGGGAAAATGGTTGGTAAAGGTGATGAGAAGGGGTGGGGAGGTGCTGTGAGGATTGTAGATGGCATCGCCGGCACCAGCGCCAACGCTGAATTTGCAGACAAAAGAAAGATGTGTATTGAGAGTCTTTGGCTTTAGAAATGTGTCCAAAATGGTAATTTTATAAAGGGATATAAGTGTAATAAAAAAATTATGAAAATGGTGTGTACTAAGAGGTTTGATGACGTGTAAATAGAATTTTTCTTAATCTTTTCATTAATGCCAACCAAATTAATTGAAATATTATATATTTATATATCCTTTATATTCAAATTATTTGAGCGTTATAAAATAAATAACTAATACCATATGTTTTACAACAAAAATTGGAGTGAAGAAATTATAGAATAACCTCGCTCTTTCTCTTTATTTATATTTAGTCTGAGATTCTACAGTGTTATAAATCTTTAAAATATTTTTGGCATGCAACTAAAAAGTTATTTTTTAAATCTTTCTTTTTTTTTCCTTTCAAACCTATCTTGTGTAGACCAATATAAAAAGTTATAATAAAAAAAATCCACAAAAATATTTAGTAATGACAAAAAGAAAAGAGAAAAATAAAAAATAAAAATGTAAAAGTTTTGAAATTAAAAAAAAAAAGAAAAAGAAAAAAAAAAGAAGGGTTAATGACAAGAAAAACCATTAAATAAACTAACCTCAAACACCAATTAAATTAAAATAATCATAAATTGAATCATAACGATTTGAATTTCATAATTAATAAAATTAAAATAATTTGATTTGTTCGGTTTAATACTAAATATCAAACCGAACCAATTAAACTTATATTATGATGATCTTGTTTGGTTAGAGGCTATTTGACTAAATTAATCAATAAAAATAAAATATGTTAAAATAACTAATAAGACAAAATGTCACATTCAACTCATAATCATTTTATTTTTTCTCTCATAACCAAAAATTGGCTACAAAAAAAAAAAAAAATCAACTATCATTCTAAACATAACTTTTTAAGCTAAGTTAAAATAATTAAAAAGTCAAATAGTCAATTAAAAGAATTTATTCTCAAATGGGCTAATGTAATTATTAAAAGACTAAAATACCCTACAAAAAATGAAGAATCCGAAAGGAATGGCAATCAAAGCCCTCATTCAATCAAAAAATGAGAAAAAGGTCCACTACTCTCTCTCTCACATTCTCATTTTCTCTCTATAACACGTATTAATTATAAAGTTAGAAGTTCTTAAATGCATTCTTATCCCTTTAGATTTCATAAAATAAAATAAATAAATTAAAAAAAGTAAAATTACTCAATTAAGTGTTATAGATGAATAGTACTATATGCACCAATTAATATATTAATTAATGTATCAATTGATGATATGACATAATTTAATAGATTTTTGGTATTTGTAATGTGATTAATGAGTGAGGTCAATAACAATATCATAACTAGTGTTAGTACACTAATTGGTACATGTAATGTGCACTGCATGCATTTGTTGCACACAATTTTGCAATACTCAAACAAAAGTGATTATTTTGCCCTCTAATTTTGGATTAGAGAAATGCTATAGGTCTCAAATTTTCTACTAAACAAATGATCAAATGTCTCACATAGGTGTGGGGTCCACAAAATTGCGGACCACATACCATGTGAGACATTTAGTCATTTTTTAGAAAAAAATTTAGTATCCCTAACATTACCCTTTGAATTATACTACTTCAAAGAGAAATCATATACAAATTAATAAATTACACAAAATTTTCTTATTTATTCCAGTGAGTCAGATTATATGATTGCTCAAATATTCACCAATGGTACATTATTTTCAAGATTGCCACTTAGTCCATTTTTTGAATAACAAATAGTGTTATGAAAAAAGAAATCCATAGATTAATATTTTCCTATGTTCTCAAATGACATCACCCATTTGTATAGATAAGCTTACCTATTTTTACATATAGTTTCTTTTTAATTTTCTTAATTTTTATAACAATCTGTGACATAACCAGGGGCGGAGAGAGTTTGGGCTCAGAGGGGTCACGTGCCCCCTGACTTTTGAAATTATTATTATTATTCTTATTATTATTATATTATTTAAGTGTGGTTGCTTTTCACTTTCACACACATTCAAACCCACTAACCCACTGACGCACACGCACACACCACACGCTATCTAGCACCCACGTTTGTCTTCTTTTCTTTTCTTTTTTTTAATTTTTTTTTTGAATCCCAATCCCAATTAAATATTGATACACAACTTTTTTTTTAGGTGAGTGCACACAACTCCAATTATAACAAGGTTAAAACTCTAAAACCCTATAAGTGTATAAAATTCTTTATTTTTTTATTTATTCACAGTACTTGTGAAGTATTTTCATATTTTCTTTGTCTCCCTTTGTTATTTTCCAATTTACCGGCTCGCGATTAACCAAATTAGGATCACACAATACAGATTTGGGACCACACTACAACCTTGGTATCTTCTCTTCATTGTTTACAGGTAACTTTATTATTATTTTTTTAACTTTTAAATAAAAATTATGAGTATTAATTTATAATTATTTGTTAAGTTTTGATTTGTAAATTTTTTTTATTTGTTATTATTTATATTAAAATAAGAGATTTTGATATGCTAAATTATTAATCTTAATTGGTGTTGATTTACATTAAAATTAGGGATTTTGGTTTGTTATTGTTTATGCTAAAATTAGGGATTTGATTTGTGCTAAAATTAAATATTAATTTGTAGTGATTAATATTTAAATTAGGGATTTTGATTTGTTATAATTTGTGCTAAAATTAAAAATTTTGATTTGTTGTGATTTGTGCTAATTTAATTTTTTTGATTTGTATTAAAATTGAAGATTTTGATTTGTGGGGGTTTGAGATTTTGATTATGAATTTTTATTTTGATTTCGAGTTTTTTCAAACAGTCATGGAGAAATATTTCAAAAGAAAATCAAAGTGGGAATCATCTCTTTCTCAAGAAAATATGAAATTATTCTTTCGCAAAACAAAGTCGCATAGAAATCAACTTAGTAGACCTTCCTGCAGATACAGGACTATGGCCTCGGATTATGGACTATAATGCTATGATCGAGACCGAATTCGTAGGGCATATCTACAAAAGGTCCTTGTCAACCTCGTGATCATAATTTTCCACAAAAATCATCTGGACAAAAAATTCGGCGATTTAATCAGGCTTGGTTTAGTGAATTTCCTAATTGGTTGGAGTATAGTGTAGCAAAAGATGCAGCAATTTGTTTTTGTTGTTATCTTTTCAAACCTGATATTGGAGATCAAGCTGGTAGTGATTCTTTTATTAGTGAGGGTTTCTCAAATTGGAAGAAAAAAGAAAAATTCAAACTCATGTTGGAGGTCCCAATAGTGCTCATAATCAAGCTTCGAGTAACTGTCAAGACTTGTTAAACCAAAACCAACATATTGAAACGATTTTTTTCAAACAATCTGATCAAGCTCGAATTGAGTATCGAACATGTTTGAATTCATCGATTGATTGCGTTAAATTTCTTCTAAGACAAGGACTTGCGTTTCGTAGGCATAATGAATCTGAAAATTCAAGTAACAAGGAAATTTTCTTGAACTTCTCAAGTTTCTTGCTGATCATGAATGAAGATGTAAAATGGTTGCATTGAGCAAATGCTCCACAAAATCTCAAGTTGACATCTCCTGATATTCAAAAAGACATTGTAATGTGGCCGCATTTGAAACTATCAATGTGATTATTAGAGATCTTGGTGATGCACTTTTTTCTATTTTGGATGAAGCCGGACATATCAATCAAGGAGCAAATGGCAGTTGTAATATGATATGTTGACAAAAAAGGCGAAGTGATTGAGCGCTTTTTGGGTATTGAGCATGTTGCTAATACGAATGCTCTCTTGCTTAAACAAGCTATGGAAAATTTATTCTTTAAAACTTGGATTGAGTATTTTTAGATTGCGGGGTCAAGGATATGATGGGCTAGTAATATGCAAGGTGAGTTCAATGGTCTTAAAACACTTATACTGAAAGAGAATCATTGTGCATATTATGTTTCATTGTTTGCTCATCAATTGCAATTGGCACTTGTAGCGTGGCAAAGAATCAATAATCAATTGCTTTACTTTTCACTTTGGTTTCTAATGTGGTGAATGTTGTTGGAGCATCATGTAACGTCGAGATTGTCAGGGGAGAAGCAAGTGCAAAAGTTGCTGAGGCACTAATACTGGAGAGCTATCTAGTGGACAAGGCTTAAATCAAGAAACTAATCTTAAATGTGCTAGTGATACACGTTGGGGTTCACACTATGGTACTTTAGTTAGCTTGACTAGTATGTTTTCAACAGTGATTGATGTGCTTGAAATGATTTCGGAGGATGGTTCAAATTCAGAACAATGAGCAGAAGCAAATATATTGTTGGACTCAATTCAATCATTTGAGTTTGTATTCAACCTTTATTTGATGAAAACGATATTGGCTATTACAAGTGAGTTATCGCAAGCACTACAAAGGAAATATCAAGATATTGTTAATGCCATGAATTTAGTTCAAATTTCTAAAGTATGACTCCAAAAGATGAGGGAGAGTGGGTGGACATCTTTACTTAGTGATATTTTGTCTTTTTGTGAAAAGCATGAAATTGATGTTCCCCAAATGGAAGATATGTTTGTAGCTCGAGAGAGAAAAAGGCGCAATGCTCAAAATTGCAAACTTACATTACTTCGCGCTGAAGTTATTCTACACTGTTTTGGATAATGCAAATTCAAGAACTAAATGCTCGTTTCACTGAGTCGAACACTGAGTTGTTACTTTGTGTGGCATGTTTGAATCCATCTAACTCTTTCTCTAGTTTTGACAGAAAAAAAGTTAATTCATCTTGCTGAATTTTATCCCAAAGAATTTTCTTCAGTGGAGCTCATGGTACTAATGATCAACATGATACATATATTATCGACATGCTATCCAGTAGTGAGTTCTCAATGTTAAATGGAATTGCCGATCTTGCTAAGAAAATGGTAAAGACTGGAAGAGACAAAGTATATCCATTGGTATATTTGCTCTTGACTTTAGCATTAATCTTACCTGTTGCAATTGTTACTGTTGAGAGGGTATTTTCAGCTATGAATATTGTGAAGAATCGGTTGCGAAACCGAATAGGTGATGAATGGATGAATGATAGCTTGATTGTCTACATTGAGAGAGATATTTTTGATGGCATTGACAATGATACTATTATGGAAAGATTTCAAAAGATGAAAACTCATCGGGGTCAATTGTAAAAGTTTAAAATTTAAAACTTTTTGTAATGGATATTAATTTTTACTGTTTAACATTAGTTTGAAAAATTATTATTATGTTATTGCTATTGATTGGGGAAGAAAAAATTTGAGATTATAATTAATGGGTGCCCCCTCCCCCCCTATATTAAATTCCTGGCTCTGCCACTGGACATAACAAATATACAAAACATGTGCATAACTAAAATGTTGGAGCATTTAGTTTTAAAATTAACCTTTGAACTTGAACATTTTTTATTGCATTTGATATGCTTTAATGTTCTTATATTTTTCATTTATTTAGAAGAGTTTACGCCATCAAATCTTTATTTGATTAACAGTTGAAATATTTGGCCGTTGGTTCTAACCATAATAATGGTTAGTTTAAAAGCATTCAATCACATTAATAAAAATCGGTTATGTAACGTTGATACAGGACATGTTTAAAAATATCATAAAAAGAAAATGGTGGAGCATTAATTTCAAATTAGTTTTGACGAATTTAAGATTCTCGAATGCTTGGACATATTATTACATCACGTACTCTTTTCAAAAACAAAAAACCAAACTTGATAACTTGCTTTTTGCAAATGTCTATTATTTGGAATTTTTTTTTAACGCAATTGACTAGGGGTAGTTTTGCCCTTTTACAAATATTGTCATGCTATCAACTATGCCCTTCAATAGTGCACCAAAAATAAGGGTGATTCTACTTACACCACTATTTAACCTCTTTATACCCTCCATCTCATTACACCATTAAAAAAAATGTAATTCTCATTACACTCCCAATATATTACCAAAACTAACACTAAATTAACTATTTCATCTCTTTACACCACTAAATTTGGTAACACGGTATTAAACAATTTACATTATTCTGGTGACATGCTGCCGAAAAAAATAGATCTCTCCAGCATTTTGTTGCTATACATTTATAGAGACACTTTCTTCCAAACAATGATTTTTTAATTTATGGTGTGCCTATTCGGTAATACAACGCTAATTAATTTGAATTACTCCAGTGCCATGTTACTAGACAATATTTTTTTTCCCAGCATTATGTTGTTGTCCAATTAGATGATAACAGGAAATTGATTTGGGCCACTTGTGAAGTGCATGTTCAATGATACATTGTTATACAAATGGAATTACTCTAGTGTTATGTTGCCAAATTACAATAGAGTTGTCTAGACCCTGTCGCTGTACATTGAAAGATTTACTTTTTCCTTGAAGCATCCATAAAAAAATTCATAAATCAAACACGCATCCATAAAATCATACATAAAAAGTATCCATAAAATTATTCATAAAAACATCAAGTGTACGAATATCCATAAAGTATCCATAAAATCTGTCATTGTTTGCATCCATCAATCAAACATGTTATCACAATTCGTCTTGGTAATTTGTAGGTAATTTTTCCCCCTCAATAGAAATAGACATCCACACTTTTTAGAACCTATCAACCTCAATCGTTCTCCCTTGATCTTCCTATTATCTCTATAGTAACCACATATTTTACAAGCAAATGTAAGTCTTGATTTTCTGCCATTGTCTCCCGCATCTGATGTCTTTATAACAATGACAAATCCAGTCTTCTTCCCAACGTCAAAAGCTTATTTAATTAATGCTTCATGACTACTAAAAATCTAAAGATAATAAATACATTTATACGTCAAATTATTAATAAAACTCAATACAAATTAAAAATAATAAAAAAATCGTATTCATAAAAAAAAACTTAACAAACCTCGTATGTAATGAATTCATGACTAGAGTCCACTAATGTTGCAATACTTGTGTTGTTGCAATGAGTATAAATATAATCCTTCCTGGCAAAAAAAAAAAAAATAAAATATAACTGAAAATACATGGTAATGAGAAGCCGAACAAATTAAAAAAATTCGGTTTAGAGTTACTGGAAATGTATCTTTTATTCGGTAGTTAGTTACCAAACTTATATTTTTAGTTCGACAATGTGATGCCGGACTATTTTATTTTGTTCGATTTTGAACTACCGAACAAAAGTCGAACACCAGTCCAGAAAAACGAAACAAAAACCTACCAAACAAATAAAATAAAATAAAATAAACTCACCATTTTACTTTGTTGATGGTTCTTCACCACCGTTTTTTCATCCATTGCTTTCTTTAATGATCAAAATATTATGATTCTCACTTTTGAAAAGAGATGTGTAAGATAAAAGAAAAATTAAGAAAGGAAAAAGAGGAGTAGGGATTGAAGACCAAGGGGTGTAAGGAGATAACAAAATATATTTAATTTTAGTGTTTTGTCCTTAAAGGTAATTTTACACATGGATAAAATTGGGAAGAAAAAAAAACTCATATGGAGGGTGTAAAGAGGTAAAGTAGTGGTGTAAGTAGAATCACCCAAAAATAAAAGTACAAAAAAAAAAAATTTATCTCCCCTACATATATATTAAATAAGGGTGAGCATGGTCCGGATCGGTTCGGTTTGGAATGAAATCAAAACAAATTCGTGAATTACAGTTCCATAAAAATTAGAACCAATTCGAACATCTAAATAAACCATGGAACCAATCCAAACTAAACTATTTAAATATGGATCGGTTCGATTTGGAACCACTGTTTCACATAATAAAAATCATATAATATTGTTCTAAAAACATTCAACATGTAGCAAATAAATATAGAGTAATGCTAGAAATCCCAAAAGATTTACCAAAATTTCTACCATGTAGGTCCCACACTCACGTGAAACATTTAGTAGAAATTTTGGTAAATCTTTTGGAGTCTTTAGCATTTTCCATAAATATAAGCTCATCATCTAACAAATAAGCATAAGTTCAACATCTAGCAAATAAAACTCTCATTTAACAAATATTTTGTCGTGACAATAATAGTTACAAAACTAAACTTATGCTAAATAATTTATAATAAAAAAGCAAGAAAAACAGCAACACAACACAGTAACAACAACAACCCAAACCAACTTGTAAAATTAATAAATTGATTATTGATAATTAGTGGTGGTTCTATTGAGAGCAACACCTCTTTCTTTCTTTTCTTTTTTTGCGGGTTTCTTATTTGGGTTTGTATATAAAAGGTTAGGATTGTATGAAGTAGGATATATGGTATAATGATAGGGTGGGATAATAAACGATCTGGATCAAATTCAATCTAGAACCATATATCGTAATCTGAAACCGATCCTAAACAACGGATTGCTAATTTTTCAAACCAATCTGGAACCACGAATTAGAAACATCAAACCAAATCTGGATTGGTTCATCTGCTCACCCCTAATATTAAACGGTTAATCCGAAACCACAAATTAGAAAAACCAAATCAAATCTGGACCGGTTCGGATTATGAATTTTTCGATTCATCTGTTCATATTAAACCTTTTAAAAAAATGAAAATTTTAATGGCCTGTTAGGTATTTTCCTTTCATATAGGGGTTGAAATGATGATCAATGAAGGCCCACTGAAATTTTAAACAAAAGGTACTATTGTTTTAATTTTTAGGTAATTCTATTTAGATACTATACAACCTCTCAGTACACCTTTTCTCAATACACACCACACAAATTTTCAATTCTTTGATTTCTTTTCACTTCACACCATCAATTTCTTTTCACTTCTTTATTACAAACCCTATAACGCTCCGAAATAATTAACATTATCCCATCTCATATTAGTGCTACAATTGATCAATAATCTCATAACTTCTATTCATTATAACTTTGATCCTTACAAAAGATGATATGTGCAATATATTCATCAATCCTAGATTTTGAATCTATAACATATGGCATGAATACAAGAGTAAAATGAGAAATAAAACCAAGTAATGAAATGTCTTAATGGCTACAACTTTCCAAGACGATGCTTTGTTATAACAAAATAAGTTTAAACTCAATATAAGTAAAGCCCTGGGCTAAAACAAAAATAATTACATCAAGAAACCAAAACTGGAGCCTTAAGCTCCAAGTCCTCCCAAGTTACATGTGATAACCCCGACCTACATAATATTATATTCAATTATTCCAATAAGCTTAATTGCATGATTGTGTGTTTAATTGTGCGATTGTATGCTTAATTTTGCGGTTATCTATTGATACATGGAATATCTGTTTGCTTATTGACTTAGAATTAGAAATTGAAGGCCCAAATGGCTTCAGAAACCAAAATTGACTAGCCCAACAGACTAATTAGAATATTTAGAATTTTATGAAAACTTAAATTGATATCTGATTCGAATCGAAATAATTAGAATAAAATAATTATAACTAATCAAAGTTGAGCGGGATTAATTATCCTTAAGCAAGCTTAATTAGCCTAAGCTAATCATACCCTATATAAGGCCTTAATCATGTTTGAGCTCATATTATACAACCCTTGGCTGAGATTTTAGAGAGAAAGAGAGTGAGAAGCAACTCTAGAGAGAGAGAGAGAGAGAGAGGAGAATTGTAAAGGAATTTAAGGAGATTTGAAGAATTGAACTAGGGTACACTTGAATTCAAGCCTTAGGTATGATCTTCAACCTTAATCCTTGTAAATAAAAATGTAGAAGTTGAATTCATCTAGTTCTTGAGTTCATTTCCATGTAATTGTACAATGGAGGCATGAATTACTTTGAATTGGAAGAATTGAGTTGAATTATGTACATGCATGCATGAATCACCAATTTGAGTTTGAATTTTATGGAATTTTCCACATGTATGAAACTATATTTGACATTTTTGAAGATGATTCATAGTTTTACCACTTTTCATCTCATGCATGAGAGTTTTGAAAAGAAAAGAGTGCAATTCATGTCATGCATGGTTTCAACCTCATGATTTAAGCTTGATTTTGGAATTTGGTTCATGATTTTGAGTAATTGGTTTCAAATTGAGAATGTTTTCATGTTACATAATGTTTTTCCATGTTTTTGTACCAAACTTGCAAGCTTTGAGTCTTTGGGATCATGTTTTGAACTTTAAACATAAATCTGGAAAATCCAGAATTCGACCAGTTCGCTCGAGCGAAGGAAGTGGCGCTCGAGCGTAAAAGTTAGGCTCCCTGAAGTTTTACAGAGAATTGCACAGTGGCTCAAGCGACAAAATTTGCGCTCGAGCGAACCCTGTTTTGCATTACTCATGGCTTGAGCAACAAAAAGTTGGCTCGAGCCTAAAAAGCAAGTAACCAGTACTTTTACAAAGTTTTGCAGACCGCTCGAGCGAAGACCCTATTTTTAGCAAATTTTGACTAATTCTTTTTAAGTGCATACTTGCATCCTCATATCATTTCAACTACTCTTGGGCACCAATTGAACTCATATAATCATGGAATGAGTTAGAAACACATAAGGAGAGTTGAATTAAAGTGAAATGGTTATTGAATAGTGCTTCAATTGTGTATTTGTTATGTGTTTTGTATATGTGGACGTCCGAGGCCTACATCGATAGAACCCACTATGAGTAGTAACTTTATAACAATATGTTCAAGGGATATTTACTTTCAAAACTATTATTATTCTCGAAATCGATATTTGATTGATTGAATGGCTTATTGAAACGTTATGATGATTGATGAAATGGTTTATTGAAATGTTATTTTCCTTAATGAATGAAGTTCTATTTGAAATTGAAATCGTGGCATCCTTTAATAGACCATTGCCTGGGGGAAATTAATATCATAGCCTATTGTTTAATAGGCCCTTGCCTGGCGGATATAATACCATGACCCGTTGGCCGTCACCTGTGGGGAAACAATACTGTGGCCCATTGGATCAATTGAAACACAAAAATCTCTGATGTTAGACCCTCATGGTCACATTGAATATGGAATATTGAATGACCCATCGTGGTTCCATTGATTGACCCTTATGGTCCCATTGTCATTGATGCATTGTTACTCTACTGGATGCGCCACATAAATTGAAAGAAATGGCTATTGATATCGAGATTTGAATTGAAATCAAAATTGATATTGGAATTGTTATCAAACTTTATTCATATAACCTTTTTATTTTGTTATTACTCACTGGGCCTTGGCTCACTATTTATATGTATATGTAGGTGAGCAAGTTGAGCATCAAGGATAGAGATTGCCTCAGAATCGCTCCATTGTCAGCCTTTTGTAGAGCTTCCGAGAAGGAGCCAACTTAGACTCACGTGGAGCCAAGCAAAGTCTAAACCCCTTTTGTTATGAACTTTTAGTTTTGGTTTTTGTATAGGGGTTTTTTGTTTAATTATAGATTGTGGAGTTTTGTTGGATAGATTGGATGTCTTATACATTTGTTATGTATGCACTTTATGAATGGTTGCACAACTTTAATGTGAAGTCTCTTTATATAAGCACAGCTCAATGGATTATTTTCAAGTCTTACATTACTTCCGCTAAGCTCCGCAAATTAATTTAAAGATGTTTCATTAATAGAAGCCGTAGGTAATCCAAGATTACTGGCCGATCATGAAGCTAAACCTATAGTGGTGGGTTTGGGTCGTGACACTACGTCCTTGGTAGAGGCATATCATCAACACCTAAAAGTTATTTTCCACATAGGATGAGCCATAGCCCAGTAGAAATACTCTAACATAGTATGTGAATCTTAGCAAAATTATAAGGTGAATGCACATGCATGCCATTTGTCAAACATTCATCGTTTTCCATCTCAAAACAATGTAATGCCAAATTATAAATCAATTCATGAAAATAATCATTTTATAACAGAAAACAGGGCAGTGGATACAATACACTGGGAATCTCTAGGTATGTGTCTGCCAGTAGGCTATACAAGCACTACCAAAGCCATTTTACTGGTACTAACCAAAAGGATCGGCACCTAACTGCGCTGGTTTTTGGACTTTCACCAAGGACACACAAGCCAAAATAATAAAATCACAACCACACCCTTTAACCAGATTCACCACGTTATTCACCCTTTTTTTTTCCTCAAAATTAATATATTTACAATGTTCAATATGAAATGATGTCTGATGCACAATGTATGAGAAATTAATTTCAATTCAACCTAATTCTCATGCAATGTCTACAACAATCAAGACTATCATCCACCGATAGCCTAAAATAGATATTTATATTCAATAGATGATTTCTAATCAAAAGACACAATTCATCATTTACAATGGGAGTGATACTACATATCTAACTCCACCATCATCATCAACATAAACATTGTTCTAATTCCACAACACCCAACATCATTTTCCATTTTCCCTTCACAATTCCAAATATCAAAAAATCTAGGGCAAAACCCCCTTTGTTTTGCAAAATCAATTTCAAGAAGAAATATCCACCATTCTAACATATCTCACTTATAAATACATCTTACAACCATTTTTCAAGAATCCATTTGGAAAATTCCTTTTTTGATTTCAAATCCAAACCCTAGATTTTTCCCAAAATTTCCAAATCAATACCCCTTTCAAAGAACAAATAACTAAACTAAAAATCATATAAAAAAGTCAAAGAAATCCCTACCTCAAACTTGAAGACATGAAGAAACGATGGGTAGAATTTGATGGAATCAAAAACATGAAATGCTCATATTAAAATAATGCCCTCGATGTGCTCAACATTTTTCTCCAAAGGACTAGGGTAAGGAAACCCATAAATTGAGAGTATTTGGGGCTAGAAATGATAACTAGAGAGAGAGTGTGTGTGTGGATCTAGGGTTTTGGAATGTTTAGAGAGAGAAAGAGATGAAAAAGTGACTGAGAATAGCTTCCTCTCGGATTGATATACGCACAGACTGCTCGAACGCAAAAATGGTTGCTCGAGCGACAGACACAATAAGTAATACCGCTTGAGCAACCAAAACCATCGCTCAAGCGCACAATGACGCCCTTCCAGTAGTTTTGCAGACTACAAAAGACCGCTTGAGCTCAAGAAGTGTCGCTTGAGCGCAGATATCACACTCTTAGTAGTTTTACAAACTGTAAAAGATTGCTCGAGCTCAAGAAGCATCGCTCCAGCGAACAAGCAAAAATCTAGATAACAACTTATTGAAAAACTGACTTCCCAACCTGTTTCAAACACAATCAAAACTCCCAATAGCCAAACTCAACAAGCTTTAAGATGGAAAAGAGATGAACAACAGTTAAGTACACGGGTCCTCGAATTCAAAAGCAAGAAAATGGGTCGGTCTAAACCAGAATCGTTATAAACCTTAACCCTAACCCTAAGCATCACCGCCGACTGCCACTCCCTCTCTAGCCACCTACCATTTTCGCCGCCATCTACTTTGAGTAGCCTCTTTTTCCTTTCGCTGCTATTACTGTTATCATTCGCATCACTTCTGCTACATCACTTCTAGCTCTCTCTACCACCCACTTATGATCTCTCTCTTTCCCACCTGCAATTTCTCACATTCTCTCTCTCTCTCTCTCTCACACACACACACACAATCGTGATCGCAAGATCACGATCTACTTTCTTCGTTTGAGTAAGGCAATGTTACGGAACAACTCATAGATGAGACGACGATGGTTGGTGGTTTTGGAGAAATGAAGAGGTGGCAAAATGGGGGTACTAGGAAAGGAAAGTGGTTGGTAAAGGTGACGTGAAGAGGTGGGGAGGTGCTATGAGGATTGTAGATCGCATCACCAACGTCGGCGCTGAATGTGCAGAGAGAAGAAAGATGTGTATTGAGAGTCTTTGGGTTTAGAAATATGTCTAAAATGGTAATTTGATAAAGGGATGTAAGTGTAATAAAAAAAAAAATTACGAAAATAGTGTCTACTGAAAGGTTTCATGGTGCGTAAATAAAAATTTTCTTAATTTTTCATTAATGCCAGCCGAATCAATCGAAATATTATATATTAAGGGATATAAGTGTAATAAATAAATTATGAAAATGGTGTGTACTGAAAGGTTTGATGGTGTGTAAATAATTTTTTTCTTAATTTTGTCATTAATGCCAACCAAATCAATTGAAATATTATATATTTACATATTCAAATTATTTGAGCGTTATAAGAGAAATAACTAATACCATACGTTTTGCAACAAAAATTAGAGTGAAGAAGTTATAGAATAACCTCACTCTTTCTCTTTATTTATTTTTAGTATGAGATTCTACACAGTGTTATAAACCTTTAAAATATTTTTGACGTACAACTAAAAAGTTATTTTTTAAATCTTTTGTATTTTTAGTGATTTTTTTTTCAATATTATGTAATTTTTTTTTTCTTTTCAAGCCAATCTTGTGTAGACCAAATCCACAAAAATATTTACTAATGACAAAAACAAAAGAGAAATTTTTTTAAAAAAAATGTAAAATGTTTTGAAATTAAAAAAACAAGGTTAATGACCAGAAAAACCATTAAAAAAAATTTAATCTCAAACATCAATTAAATTAAAATAATCATAAAACTGAATCATAACATGATCGATTTCAATTTCTCAATTAATAAAATTAAAATGATTTGATTTGTCCGGTTTAATACTAAACATCAAACTGAACAGAGTACACTCATGTTATAATGGTCTTTGTTTGGCTAGAGGCTATTTTACTAAAATAGTTAATAAAGATAAAATACGCTGAAATAACTAATAAAACAAAATGTTAAACCTAACCCATAATCATTTTATTTTTTTCCTCCCAACCATCAAATCAATTACAAAAAAATTAGCTAACATCTCAAACACAATTTTTTTAGTCATGCTAACATAATAAAAAAGGCAAATAACCAACTAAAGTAGCATATTTCCAAACGGGTTTAAAAACAAAATAGGTTAAAATAACTAATAATCATTTCACCCTTCTCTCACAACCATCAAATTAAATACAAAAAATAAATAAATAAAAAAAATCAAGAGTTAATTACTTAAAAGTCCTATTTACAAATATTATGGTAGCTCAGATTCTATTTAAGATTTTTTTGAACCAATAAGTTCTATTTATTAAAACTGAAAATATTATCAATTTTTTCCAATTTTTAAAATTAAGAATATTATCAATTTTGCATAATAATGTTCCAGATAATTGTTTTACTAACTAATAAAAAAAACAGAGCATGAGATTAAACATTTTTGCCTTTCTATTTATTGGTTTGATTCAACAACCCAATAAAACTGAGAACATTATCAGTTTTTTCATTTTTAAAGTGTTTTTCTTTTTCAGTTTTGCACATTAATGTTCCATCATTATGTTCCTTTATAGTCACAAAATTTTTAGTTTTGCACAAAAATAATTCATTTTTTTCAAAAAAAAAAAAAAAACTAAAAAAACATTTAGCTCTATTTGGTAGAACTTTCGAACTTTAGTTCCACCCTTTGGTTTGCACGTGATGTTTGTTTACAGTTTTCAAAAATTAATTCAACACTTACTTTTGAAAATTCTATCCAAGGCGGAAAATTTTGGGCTAACCAGTCGTCCTTCCGAACGTCCAGCCGTGCAAATTTTGACTGGAACAGTGCAAATTTTTTTTTTATTACAATTGCCACCTGTAAAAATTCCGAGTTTTGAATAGAATTTTGATTTGTTTGTTTGGTTATGAATTGTAAGTTTTTGTATCAAATATCATATGCCACATCAAAAATTTCCCACTCAATTCAAAACTCTTTTTAAAACTCATTCACCAAACAAATTTTCCACACTCAAATCATAATTTCAAAACTCGCAAACATAAAATACAACTCATATTCTCAAATCATATTTAGAAAACTCTACCAAATGCTAGCAGTTTTTTTTTTTTTTGCACATAAATTTTTTTTTAGTTCTTTCAATTTGAAAATTGATGTTTTAAAGTTTTGAAAATCAAAATAAATATCAAATCATCATGTTCCTTTATAGATAATCATAAATAATGAACAATCATTGTTTGAAGGGAAATTCTAACTATTAAAAATTTAATACGACTTGAAGGTCTAAATAATTTTAGTTAATGTAAGTTCATAAATTAGGATTTACGTGTAAATGCCCCAAAAATCAATTATGTGACATTTCGTTCCAGGTAACCGCTCGAGCAGAGATTTTTGCTCTCAGTATCTCGCAAGTTCGTAGGCGGGACCGCTCAAGCGTAGAATGTGAGCTCCCAATAGTTTCACTATAGCTCTGTAAAACTTTTGGGACTTGTCATTTATCGCTCAAGCGATCTTCTCATAATTGTGTTGTCCACTCGAGCGAAAGAAGTTGCGCTTGAGCGGTCTATGTGATTCTGCAGTTTAAAAAGTACGATTCTAGAGTATTCTCTCCATTTTTTCTTCTCTCTTCCACCTTCTTGTCTGTCACGACCCCAACCCGCCCCTAGTAGGATGGTGCCGTGATGGCCAGTAATCCGTGATTACCGAAGGCCAACTTACAAAGATCACACACAATCAGAGTATAATATACATATGGGGCTCACAAGTGCGGAAGCAATAAATCAAAGATAAAAGTGGTCTATAAGAGCCGTGCATAAATCCAATGAAATGTCATACAAGGTATAGCTTTATAACCAGTTTGAAATGACAAAAATACAAGTTACATCTTGATCAAAAGGCTTCTCGAGCCGACATATACAAAATACAAGTCAAGAAGCATGATTTTCAAGACTGGCCGACGTAGTTACAACGTTGCTGACATGAACACAAAACAAGGCCGACGTAAATACAAAATGAGGCCGACATATCATGAACCCAAAACAAGCTGTGCAAAACATATCTAGGCGTCGCCGCCGTCCTGCTCGTCACCTACATATATATAGAGAGGGTGAGCTTGGATACTCAGTGAATGGTGCAAATAATAAAGGTTTTGCATGAATATAGCCGAAATCTTTTCAAAACAAAGCATGCCAAAACCATACAATATTAGCCGAGATTCTTTCAAAACAAAACACATCAAAACCTTATCAAATCAAGAGATGAACCGTATTCATCTATCAATCTTACAAGTCTCAAGGGATGCTTATCGACATCGGCAAATACAAATCAAGCTTTCCGAAAACAAATCCACGCGGTAAACCGTCAGTGGCAAAACAAAACTGTACGATCCGTAATCGATTAGACGAAGGGTACTGCGAAAGTTTATAGTCCTCCAGTCCAAGGGACTTGTGTTACTTAAGCCCGTAGCTCTTTTTAACACGAGGGTCTTGTGTTACTTAGGCCCGTAGCCTGCTTTAACACTATATCTTTCCAAGAGAAAGGACCGTATCCTTTTATACTTGGTATGCGAAAGTTTAGAGTCCTCCAGCACAAGGGACTTTCATACATAGTCTGCGAAAGTTTAGAGTCCTCCAGCACAAGGGACTTTCCGGGATGACATCAAAACAAAGCTTAGACTTGACACATCAAAATAGAGCTAAACATTCATGCTTAACAATACTTTCATCAAAACAAAGCAAAGCAAGATTTATCAAAACAGTATAACATAGCTTTATTAGAAATCCACTCACATAGTTCTTCTCGGGTGTAGGCTCAAGGCAAGGATCAAGGTCCTACAATCACATGGCAAATACATTCTCAAAACAAGCTTTACATGCATGCAATGATCTCGGCATTCTCGCCAGATCCAAGTCAGACAAAGCAAAACGTGCTGGGGTTTAGACGCTGTCTTTTCGTCTCAAGAAAACACTCTGGGTACCAACCAGGGCCTTTGCCGAGGTGTGGTCCGAAGGCCACATTCAAAAGCAAAGTCGGGAAAAACCTGGGTTTCCCTTTGAAGAACATAAGGAATAAGATCATCAAGAACATGCATGCTAAAATCATAAACTCATTTTATCCAAAAACTGAGATTTCATGCCATGAGTTCAAAAACATGACCTGGGTACCATTCAAGAAGATCATGCAAGAACAAACACAAAACATGGTTCTTGTTCCAAACTTTCGGATCAAAACGAGACTTTTCTTCAAAACTCAAGAACACCATTTTCATTTCAAGAACCAACTTTAAACAATGCATGGCGTGCAAAACAAAATCAATCATGCAATGTAGCTTGACAGCCAATAAGATTAACTAGAGTAGAGCAAGAATCTAACCTCAAAACTCAAATCTAACGGTTCGATCTTCCAAGATCAAGCTCGGAACTCTACTCTCTCTCACTCTAAAACTCCCTCCTTCTTCCTCTAGAGCTTCTCTCTCTAAAGACAAGATTTGAGACAAAATGATTTGTTCTAGGTCTGCCGGCTGTCTTAACACACAGCTCGGCCACGTGGCACTGCGGGTTGGTTCAGTTCAAAAGGTGACTGATTGATAAGACAAGTCTCTGACAAAGCGTATACAACAAGTAAAGGCAGACACACGGCAAGCAAAGACATCGGCTAAAGACAAGCTCGGCAATAGGGTATCAAACACATCGGCTAGGGAGGACGACACTTGACTAAGCTGTGCTACACCTTGGCCTGGGTGTGCCACACCTCGGTCTGGGTCATACCTGCCCAAGGACAAAGATCACAAGTACAAAACATCTCGGCCTAGATGATACACTCCTCGGCCTTGGTTCGAACCTCGGCCCAGATAGTGACATCTCGGCAAACATGCCCGGGTGGATTGGAGGTCACAAGTGGTTCCAAAATAATCTAAGTACAAAGGTTCAAAGGTGAACTAATGCTCAAGACAACCTCGGCTACACACCAAGCAAGTACAAAATGCAAGCAATACTTCAAACAAAACAAGACAACAAGACTTCCAAAATATCATAACAAGGCAAGATCATACATGAATGTATGCAAGTATGACTAAGTCAAAATGAGGGTTGTTACATCCTACCCCCTTAAAGAAGTTTGGTCCCCAAACTTAAGGTACCTTGTTCCAAGAATAATCTGGATGTCGAGTTCTCATTTCTTCTTCCATTTCCCATGTGGCATCCTTGCCGTAATGCTCTTTCCATTCGACTTTCACCATCGGGTATCGACTTGTTTCTCAACTGCTTGACTTGTCTATCGATAATACACATTGGCTTCTCATCATAGCCTAAATTCTCATTAACTTCAATCCCAGAATGGTCAATCACATGCAATGGATCCCGAATATACTTCTTAACATCGACACATGAAACACATTGTGGACTAGGCTTAATCGGGTGGCAAAGCAAGTCTGTAGGCAACGGTGTTAACCTTGTCAAGAATTTCAAATGGCCCAATATAACGAGGTGCTAACTTACCTTTCTTCCCAAATCTGGAAACTCCTTTCATTGGTGAAACTTTCAGGAATACATGATCCCCAACTTCGAATTCTAACTCATTCCTTCTCTGGTCGGCGTAGCTCTTTTGTCGGCTCTGGGCAGTCTTAATCCTCTGTTGAATAAGTTTAATCTTCTCTGTTGTTACTTGAATCAATTCGGGACCAAGCAGAGCTCTGTCTCCAACTTCGGTCCAACATATCGGCGACCTACACTTTCTTCCGTACAAAGCCTCATACGGCGCCATGCCAATGCTAGCTTGATAGCTGTTGTTGTAAGCGAATTCCACTAAGGGTAAATGCACTCCCCAACTTCCTTGGAAGTCCAAAACACATAGCCTAAGCATATCTTCAAGTGTCTGAATAGTCCTCTCTGTTTGCCCAGTCTGTGGGGATGAAAGCTGTACTAAACTCAGTTCGGCTCCAAAAGCCCTCTGTAGACTCTGCCAAAATCTGGAAACAAACTTCGGATCTCGGTCTGACACAATTGACATCGGCACTCCATGAAGTCTAATGATCTCGTTCACATACAATGAGGCAAGTTGATCGGCGTTGAAAGTAGTCTTAACAGGTAAGAAGTGTGCTGACTTAGTCAATCTGTCACAACAACCCAAATCGAATCCATACCTTTCTGTGTCTTCGGCAAACCAATCACAAAATCCATGGAGATGTGTTCCCATTTCCACTCCGGAATCGGCAAAGGTTGAGAAGTCCTGCTGGCCTTTGATGCTGCTTTCACTTGTTGACAATGCAAACACTGAGACGAATTCTGCTATTTCTCCTTTCATATTCGGCCACCAAAATGTCTGCTTCACGTCTTGATACATCTTAGTGTTCCCTGGATGAATGGCAAACTTAGAACTATGAGCTTCCTGCAAAATTCTCTTCTTCAACTCTGGGATGTCGGCCACACATAACCTTCCTTCAAACTTGAGCACTTGGTTTTCAATGGTGTACCCTGGTCTCGGCTTAGTAATTATCTCATCGGCTACCTTCTTGAAGAATTCATCCTCCATCTGTCTTGCCTTTACTTCCTCAACAATAGTCGGTTCTGCTGAAATCACGGTTAGACATGCCAAACTTCCAGTTACCTTTCTGCTCAAAGCGTCGGCCACAGTGTTAGCTTTACCGGGGTGATATTGGATTTGCATATCATAGTCCTTCAACAACTCGAGCCATCTTCTCTGCCTCATATTCAATTCCTTCTGAGTGAACAGGTATTTAAACTCTTATGATCTGTAAAAATCTGACAAGAGCTCCATACAAGTAGTGACGCCAAATCTTCAAAGCAAATACTACGGCTGCTAGTTCTAAATCATGGGTAGGATAGTTCTTTTCATGTGGCTTCAACTGACGAGATGCATACGCTATGACTTTGCCCTCTTGCATTAATACACAACCCAAACCCTTATGCGATGCATCACTATAGATGTGAAACTCTTCATTACCTGATGGAAGTACAAGAACTGGTGCTGTGACTAACCTCGTCTTCAACTCCTGGAAGGCTGATTCCCGATCTTCGGTCCATTCAAACGCTGTTCCCTTCTTGGTCAATTGCGTCAACGGAATTGCAATCCTGAGAAATCCTTCACAAACTTCCTGTAATAACCTGCCAAACCCAGAAAACTCCGAACCTCGGACACATTAGTCGGCCTCGGCCAATTCACAACAGCTTCAATTTTACTAGGATCAACTGAAATACCCTCTTCATTAATCACATGACCCAAGAATGAAATAGTAGAAAGCCAAAACTCACACTTGTTAAATTTAGCATACAATTTCCGGTCTCTCAAAATCTGTAAGGCAAGTCTCAAATGATTCTCATGCTCAGCTTTACTCTTAATAGATCAATATATCGTCAATGAAGACAACTACAAACTCATCTAAATATGGTTTGAAGACTCTGTTCATTAAATCCATGAATGCAGCAGGGGCATTGGTCACTCCAAAAGGCATCACTAAAAATTCATAGTGGCCATATCTCGTCCGGAAGGCGGTCTTCTCAACATCCTCGGCTTTAACCTTAAGCTGATGGTAACCCGACCTGAGATCAATTTTGGAAAAGACTCGTGCTCCTTGCAACTGATCAAACAAATCATCTATCCTAGGTAATGGGTACTTGTTCTTAATGGTGACCTTATTAAGTTCTCTGTAGTCAATGCAAAGACGAAGTGTGCCATCCTTTTTCTTAACAAATAAAACAGGTGCTCCCCATGGTGAAGTGCTCGGCCTAATGAATCCCTTATCCAACAATTCTTGTAGTTGCAGTTTCAATTCCCTAAGTTCAGCTGGGGCCATTCTATAGGGTGTTTTGGAGGTCGGTTGTGTTCCCGATATGATATCAACAGTAAACTCTATTCCTCTATCAATCAAGTGGCCAGGCAAGTCGTTTGGAAAGACGTCGGCAAATTCGTTGACAACTGGAATGTCGGCTAAACTAGTATTTCCTTCTGATCATTCAGTATGCTACACAAAAACCTTGACATCCCTTCCGAATTAACTTATAGGCTCTAACGACGAAATCAAATAAGGTGGGGGCACTACCCCTTTACCCTGAATGTAACCTCGGCTAGGTTTGGGGGTTTCAGTGTGACACTCTTCGAAGCACAATTAATAGATGCATGATTCGCGACTAACCAATCCATTCCCAGTATGACATCGAAAAGAGTTATGTCCAAGGGCATCAAATCTACTAACAATTCATATTCTCAATCTTAACAATGCATGCTCTATAAATAAATAACTAATCAGACAAACAAGCATAGATCTCCCAGATGGAGTAGACACAGACAATATGAAATCAAGGGGTTCTAGTTCTCTATTAATCTTCTCGGCAAACTTAGCAGATACGAATGAATGCGTAGAGCCCGAATCAATCAATACATATGCATCATGAGAGCAAATTGGAAGTATACCTGACACTACTGTCTCAGCATTCTGAGTGTCTCCCGGTACCAATGCAAAAACTCTGCCCTGCCTCATCTGCCCTTTTCTGACGTTGCCCTTCTGAACGGAACCCAAGGCATCCTTATCCTTCTTGTCATCAATAGTCTTTACCTTAGGACAATCTCTCACATAGTGTCCCATTTCACCACATTCATAACAAGCTCCAGACGCCCGACGACAGACCCCAAAATGCGACTTCCCACAACTCGAACACGTCGGCTTCGCACCACTTTCCTGTCTTGGGTAGGCTGGGCTGCTAATATTCGCTTTCTTCTTGGTAGTAAACTGTGTTCGGCGATTGTCAAAATCTGCCTTTTCCTCTGGTTCTCTCCTGAACTCTGGTATCTGTTGAAGTTAGCTTCGCCAGAATGGCTTTATCCAATACTCCGGCGTAAGTTGGCATGTTGTTCAAGTTAACCCGGTCTTGTATCGGTCCACTGAGTCCACTCTCAAACTTCCTAGCTTTCATATATTCATCATTGACCATGTGAGGCGCATACCTCGCCAACTCTGTAAAAGCGCGGTCGTATTCCGCCACTGTCTTGCTGCCTTGCGTCAAGGTCTGAAATTCAGTAGCCTTGCGGTTTCGGACACTAAGGGGAAAATGTTTGTTGTAGAACAACTCCAAGAATCGGGTCCAGGTCAAGTCCGGATTGTTTTCTCGAACCATCATCCACCATCTACGAGCGTCGTCATCCAGTGTAAATGTTGCCAGTGCTACTTTCTGAGCGTCGGTGCTGGGAAAGATTTCGAACAATTTTCCATTTCTAGAACCCAAGCTTCGGCCTTCATCGGCTCTATGCCCCCTTGGAATCTCGGTGGCTTCATCTTCTTGAACTCCCTGATCAAAGCTATCGTGCCATCCCCATACAAGGCTGTCGGTGGGGGGACTTGCGGCATTGGGGGAGGTGGAGGCGGAACTACATTTCGGCCGTTGGTCTGCTCGGCCTGAGTCGATGTAGCACTAGTGTACTGCTGTCTTGTTTGCCTCAATTCGCGGGCCAAACCTTCAACTACCCTTTCCAGTCTGTCCATCCTGTCTTCGGGCTGATCTCTGCCAATTGGAGGTCTACCTCTCCTCATGATGCTTTGAGTATGCAAAGTGTGACTTTCAGAACCAAACGAACAAATAAACGTGTATGCAAGTGAACATGATCATGCCGATGTAACAAATGCTGATGCCGAGATGATGCACACCTTGTCAAGTAGCAAGCAATATGATGCAACCCTAACATCAAGTCTAAGGGAAATCCTATGCTCTTTAGGACTCGAAGTGTGTGAACAACGTACTATGAGGAACTTGTGCTTTGATACCATTCTGTCACGACCCCAACCCGCCCCTAGTAGGATGGTGCCGTGATGGCAGTAATCCGTGATTACCGAAGGCCAACTTACAAAGATCACACACAATCAGAGTATAATATACATATGGGGCTCACAAGTGCGGAAGCAATAAATCAAAGATACAAGTGATCCATAAGAGCCGTGCATAAATCAATGAATGTCATACAAGGTATAGCTTTACAACCAGTTCGAAATGACAAAAATACAAGTTACATCTTGATCAAAAGGCTTCTCGAGCCGACATATACAAAATACAAGTCAAGAAGCATGATTTTCAAGACTGGCCGACGTAGTTACAACGTTGCCGACATGAACACAAAACAAGGCCGACGTAAATACAAAATGAGGCCGACATAGTCATGAACCCAAAACAAGCTGTGCAAAACATATCTAGGCGTCGCCGCCGTCCTGCTCGTCACCTACATATATATAGAGAGGGTGAGCTTGGATACTCAGTGAATGGTGCAAATAATAAAGGTTTTGCATGAATATAGCCGAAATCTTTTCAAAACAAAGCATGCCAAAACCATACAATATTAGCCGAGATTCTTTCAAAACAAAACACATCAAAACCTTATCAAATCAAGAGATGAACCGTATTCATCTATCAAATCTTACAAGTCTCAAGGGATGCTTATCGACATCGGCAAATACAAATCAAGCTTTCCGAACAAACAAATCCACGCGGTAAACCGTCAGTGGCAAAACAAAACTGTACGATCCGTAATCGATTAGACGAAGGGTACTGCGAAAGTTTATAGTCCTCCAGTCCAAGGGACTTGTGTTACTTAAGCCCGTAGCTCTTTTTAACACGAGGGTCTTGTGTTACTTAGGCCCGTAGCCTGCTTTAACACTATATCTTTCCAAGAGAAAGGACCGTATCCTTTTATACTTGGTACTGCGAAAGTTTAGAGTCCTCCAGCACAAGGGACTTTCATACATAGTACTGCGAAAGTTTAGAGTCCTCCAGCACAAGGGACTTTCCGGGATGACATCAAAACAAAGCTTACACTTGACACATCAAAATAGAGCTAAACATTCATGCTTAACAAATACTTTCATCAAAACAAAGCAAAGCAAGATTTATCAAAACGGTATAACATAGCTTTATTAGAAATAGCACTCACATAGTTCTTCTCGGGTGTAGGCTCAAGGCAAGGATCAAGGTCCTACAATCACATGGCAAATACATTCTCAAAACAAGCTTTACATGCATGCAATGATCTCGGCATTCTCGCCAGATCCAAGTCAAGACAAAGCAAAACGTGCTGGGGTTTAGACGCTGTCTTTTCGTCTCAAGAAAACACTCTGGGTACCAACCAGGCCTTTGCCGAGGTATGGTCCGAAGGCCACATTCAAAAGCAAAGTCGGGAAAACCTGGGTTTCCCTTTGAAGAACATAAGGAACAAGATCATCAAGAACATGCATGCTAAAATCATAACTCATTTTATTCCAAAAACTGAGATTTCTCTCTCTAAAGACCAAGATTTGAGACAAAATGATTTGGTTCTAGGTCTGCCGGCTGTCTTAACACACAGCTCGGCCACGTGGTACTGTCGGGTTGGTTCAATTCAAAAGGTGACTGATTGATAAGACAAGTCTCTGACAAAGCGTATACAACTAGTCAAAGGCAGACACACGGCAAGCAAAGACATCGGCTAAAGACGAAGCTCGGCAATAGGGTATCAAACACATCGGCTAGGGAGGACGACACTTGACTAAGCTGTGCTACACCTTGGCCTGGGTGTGCCACACCTCGGTCTGGGTCATACCTACCCAAGGACAAAGATCACAAGTACAAAACATCTCGGCCTAGATGATACACTCCTCGCCCTTGGTTTCGAAATACCTCGGCCAGATAGTGACATCTCGGCAAACATGCCCAGGGTGGAGATGGAGGTCGAGCAAGTGGTTCCAAGAACAATTCTAAGTACAAAGGTTCAAAGGTGAACTAATGCTCAAGACAACCTCGGCTACACACCAAGCAAGGTACAAAATCATGCAAGCAATACTTCAAACAAAACAAGACAGGACAAGACTTCCAAAATATCATAACAAGGCAAGTTCATATAGGAATGTATGCAAGTATGACTAAGTCAAAATGAGGGTTGTTACATTGTCTCAAGCCCCAAAAACCCTAAGTTTCCACCTCAAAATACTCCTCATTCTCTTAGGATCTGACCTAACGCTCTTGCAAAGGGTAAAGAACACTTGAAGATCATCACCTTTACCGATTGGAATTTTGTTTGGTGAAGGGTTCATCAAGGAGCTTGATTCTTGGGCTCATAGCTTGAGGTAGGGTTACTTTTAACTTAGTGTTTCTTTGATTTGAAGAAGTTTATATGATATTATTGTGATTTTAAAGCTTGATTGCATGATTGGGATGAATTAAACTTTGGATTTACCAAGAAAGGACATTCTACTCACTTCTTATTAAAATGTCAAATAAAACAACATAAAAGAGGGAGATGGATATTGAGAATTCATGTATATAAAAATAAAGGGAAAGCCCCAAATTTGACTATAAACCCTAATTTCCAACCAAGTAGAGTGAGTAGTACTTTGATTGGAAATCTTCTTAAGGTCTTGGAGTCTTGTGAGCAATGAAGGATAAAAGATGTGAATGTTGTAATGACAATTAAATTGTGGCTTGTAGATTAATTCTTCTTGAGTGTGATGTTGTGTTTCATCTTGTATTGTGTTGAATACTTGTTGAATGAATGAAAGTTTGGCAAATTGAGCATGAGTCCCGGGATAAGAGTCGGTTTTGATGTAATGGTGTGTGTGTTGGTACCCGTGCGAGGAGTTAAGGTGTCCAAATGCCCTGTCTTGAGCTTATCGTCGGACGAATGTGAAAAAAATGTTTTTGGGTGTCTACTGGTCCTGCCGTATTAATAGCCGGTAAAAGTGAAAAAACAGATAATTTTGGGTGCCTACGCCCTACTATATTAATAGCCAATAAATATGAGAAGGTTTTTTTTTTTTTTTTAAAAGTGATTTGAATTTCTTATGTTTGGACGCTTATAGGGGGACTCATGGTATGTTTTCCTTTTTGATATGATAATGCTTGGTGTGAGATGGAATGAAATTATTCACTTGTGTATTATTTTGTATTACTGGCTATGTATATACAAGTATGTTAATTACTCACTTTGTCTTGTCTCAATGATGCTGTGAGCTTGTTCAAATAATTAAATACTTAGTTAAATGTATTCGTACTGGGCATATGACTCACCCATATTTATTTTTCAGGAAATGATGATACGCCACTTTAGAAGTGACTAGGATTTAGCAGTGGTTTAGTTCGGGACTTAATAGCTCAAGAACTTTTTGGTTGTTAAGACTTATAATTTTGTATTACACCTTTAGGAACTTACCTTGTTGTACTAAGCAAGTATTTTGGAATGTTGTATGCCCTTGGGGGCCTTTTTCTTTTGTAATATCGTCTAGATCATTGAACTTGGAGATGAGTTTAAGGTATTGTGGAAATATAAACTTTGTAATTGTCAACTCTTGATTCTTAGTTCAATGAGAAAGATGGCTCTTCTGTGTACTGTTGTGCTTGTTGTGGTGTATTCAGATGTAAATTTTGTTGGGCATTACAAATTATCATCCCAAACATAACTTTTTTTGGCAAGACTAAAGTAGCTAAAAAGTCAAATAGCCAACTAAAATAGCCTATTTTCAAAGGGTGATTCTATTTACACACTACTAATACTCTCAGTACACATCATTAATAGATTAAATTTATATTACAATAATATCTTTTAATGAAATGACCATTAAGGACAAGATGAGGTGTATTCTATCCATTCAAAAAATTCATATTTAAAAGTAAAAAATACTTTTCACACACCATCATCTTTATAAGGTTTAGGGTTTTATCATGTGAATATTGTATTTCATCATCATCTTCACCATTAACATACACTCAATATATCATTCATTATCAATTAGCTCACTTCATTCTCTTTTCCATTATACTTATTTTTTAAACTCCTTTTGAAGATTTAGGGTTTAAGAACATTGAAATCAATTAGTTTTGAAGTTTTGCACACCATGGATGGCACTAAGATTGTTGGTTCCGATATAAATATTGAAAAGGTTAGTTTATGACTTAGCTTTTTGGTTTTTTATATGTCTCGTTCGTATGTTAAGAAGATGAGTTTGTTTGTCGTGTTCGGATAATTAGAGTTGAACGTTTATATAATGTTCGATTATTTATAGTTGAACAAAATGAATTGAAGTTGTTCAGCATATAAAGTATGAACTTATTTATTTTGTTCAATATAAATATTCTGAACATATTTACTTTGTTTAATTTAATTTTTTTATATATTAATATTATGTTCAAACAATCAGAGTTGAGCCAAACTAAAAATATAAATTGCTATGGAAGTTCAACGGGTAAACCAAATCGAAGGGCTTTATTCTGAATAATTATTAGCCACAAGTTGAACATAATCACTTTACTCAAAGCAATAGTGAATACACGTGATGAAATTTGCATTTGTAAAGGTTGAAACTTTTTTTTTTTTTTAGTTTCTAGCAATTACAAGTTTTTCCAACTACAACAACATATCCTAAATCAAATCAAATCAAATCAGACCTCCATTACTTTTCTGTGTATAGAGCTTATTACCTTGAGAGCCAGAAGAGGATAGGCCTTCTTGATGTCGGCAGAGGAAGCAGTAGGTGAGACGCCGAGGACGGCGTAGTGATTTTTCTGGCTGTTGTGTGTTGTGGGGAAGATGAATAGTTTTTGGTGTGTGTAATAATGGTGAAGATGAATAGTTTTTGATGTGTGTAATAGTGTGTATTCAAATAGTTAGTGATGTGTTAATATAATGTTAGTAATAAAAAGTTAATGTATGAAATAAGATATTTGTCAATCATAAAAATTATCACGTGTACTAAGTTATGGTGCGTACTACAAATATTAGTGGTGTGTAAATAAAATCATCCATTCTCAAATGGGACTAATGTAATTATTAAAAGACTAAAATACCCTCCAAAAAATGAAGAATCCGAAAGAATAGCAGTCAAAGCCCTCTCTAATGCAAAACACTGGTAACGTTTGGTAGAGTTTTCTAAATATGATTTTAGAATAGAGTTGTATTTTGAGTTTGTGAGTTTTGGAATTATGATTTAAGTGTAGAAAATTTGTTTGGTGAATGAGTTTTGAAAATAATTTTGAATTGAGTGAAAAAATTTTGATGTGACATATGTTATTTGATAAAAAAAACTTACAAGTCATAATCAAACATACAACTCAAAATTTTATTCAAAACTCATAACAAATTTTAAAAAATTCCTAATTTTTTTTATTTAAAATATAAAAATTAACAGGTGTCAATTGTAAAAAAAAAAAAATGTATTGTTTCGGTCAACCAGCTGAACATTTGAGGGAACGACCGGCTGGACTTTCGGGAGAATAACCGGTTAATCCAAAATTTCTCATCTTAAAAAGAATTTTCAAAAATAAATGTGAATTTAACTTTTAAAAATTGTAAATAAACAAGATACTGAAAAATGAGAGCGAAAATATGTTTGGAGAGCTCTACCAAATAGCAAATAGAGCCTTTTTCCTTACTTTTTTTTAGCTTGGCTTAGCAACAAACATGAAGATGAGAGAAAGGTCCACTACTACTCACTCCGACGAAACTAACCTCATTCACTCTCATTTATGTCGATGCCAGCTCTCGCTCTCTCTCTCTCTCTCTCTCTCTCTCACACACACACACACACACACACATTTTCTCTCTCTACAGGCATCTCGAGAATTCTCTCTGTCTCTCTCTCTCTCGCTCGTTCGAAAAATGGGTTTGGCTATCCAGAAAGAGCTCCTTAGCCGTTTCATTCAGAAGATGTGCGATAATGTATGGATTTCTCATCGTTTATAGCGAATATATATATATATATATATATATATTTTGTTTTGGAATTCTGCTGACAAACCTTTTTTTAGTTTAGATGGATTTCATGAAAGTGTTTGGTTAGATTTTAAAATTTGTTTTTTTTTTTGAATTCTGCTGGCAAATCTGTATTAGTTTAAATTGATTTCATGAATGTCTTTGTTTAATTTTTAATTTTTATTAATTTTTAATCTTTTAAAATTAAAATTAAAATTTACCTTCTTCTTCTTTTATTTTTGGGCAAATTACATATACCTCCTTGAAGTGTAGCTAAATTACAGATATTCTGAGGTTTCAGAAATTACAGATAGGTGAGATTTATATTTTCATAACAAATTATTCCATGAGATTTATATTTTCATAACAATTTGTCCCCTAATTTGTTATGCAAATATAACTTTTAGGGTATCTGTAATTTCTCAAACCTCAAGTATCTGTAATTTTACTGTATTTATTTTTTTTAATTTTTTTTTAATTAATTTATTTATTTTCTTTCAGTGGTGGCTTGAAGAGAGTTTTCAGGAAACTGCTTGAGTTTTAGTGAAATGATAGGCGGCTTAGGTGCTCGTCTAGGACCTTAACCCTACAATATTTATATGCATAAAAGAAATAAACTATCAATGTAAAACAATTCTTATAAATTGAAGAAGTACCAAAAAATTGTGAAATCTTACATAATTTGATTTATTAATTATAATTTTCTTTGTTTTTTGGGGTTGTGAAAGTAGAGGATATTAGGCAATTATCAAGCAAAAATTAAAACTGTTATGACGGAATGGAACAAATGAAAAAGAGAAAGTAAAACAAACAATCACACAAGAACACAAATATATACGTGGTTCGTCTATAAGCCTACGTTCACGGGTGAAGAATGATAGAGTTTCACTTTCAAAAGTAGGAAATACAAAGGAGCGTTTGTCTCTTTTCAAACCCATCTATCTCAGTTCATATCCCTAATCTACTGGCTAACTCACATAGATATACTAAGATCCAGATACAACAAGAACCCAGTTGCATGTAGTGGCTTTACTCTGGTTGAGCGGGTTGCAAACAGGTTATATGGACAAACCGGGTAGAATACAAACATCCCCAACAACAATCAATAAAATTGTTTGAATGTGGATGTTATGAATTTTAAATACAAATTATAGCATAAAAAAAATAGAAATTATAATGATTTTTTGATATGAAAATTGGATTTTTTGTCTTATGCCTCAAATAGGCTTGAACCACCTTTGGTCTCGACTAATCCTAGTACATAGAGTCTTGGCCCTCATATACTGTAATTACTGAGCCTAAACCCTTGGTGGCCTCTAAGGGAGTGTGAAATGAGGAATGGAATTTTTAATCATTGGTCTATTTTTGAAGTTTGAATCCATTTTCATATGAGAATACCTTAGTAGCAGGAAACTCCTACTTAGGTGATGTTTCCCACTCCCGCCCCTGCCCTTTGTTAGAATATATTCATATATTTAATATATAAAATATATACACGCTCCTATAGGCATTCTCAACTTTAGAAATTCTATAGCCCTCATTCCGACTCCCGCCCTTGCCCTTATCCTCACTTCATGTAACTAAGGAGAATACCCTTGTTTGGTTAGATTGTTTTAGTACATTGATGAAATCATCGTAAATGTTTTATATTTTAATTTTTAATTTTTATTTTTAAATTCGAGTAGTATAAGATAAACCCTAGCTTTTGTGCTGTTTATGCCTTGCTTGATTTGCATTAATTTTTTATTATTGAATAAATTCCCCTTTTGAACTTAAAAGGCAACGGATTCAAGACTTTTCTTTGAGAAGATCAATGAAAACAACCTATTTGTTGTCTTCTTTGTTTTCAAAAGGCTACTACTACTAGTAACCTAAGAAGCACAAACATGGACACGCCAACACGGAAATTTCAGAAAATGTAATACACGACACGTGGGGGTTATGTGCAAAATATATAATTTTATATGATCATTATGTCTCATATAAGGATAAATTATTATTATATGTCATATATATGAATGTTTAAGTCAAATATAATAATTTTTAAGGTCGAAAGGAGGAGACTAGTTATAAATTTACATTGATTTTGTTTTATTGTTGAATTCCAAGTTATTTTGTTCATACTTCTAATGTGTTTTTATTTGTGGCTTTGTGTTGGGAAGTGTCTAATGAGTGTCGTGTCATGTCAGTGTTGGACACGACATGTTGCCCTTTTAGAAATGCCTGTGCGTCTTAGCTAATACATCAACAACATTCAACAATCTAGTGTCTTGTCATTTTCCTAACTTTATGCTTAAAACTACTTCAATTGAGCAGAATTGTGATTTCAAGGTTGAAATATTGTTTAAAGAGAGTGCTAAATGGTTGGTAGTGTGTTCAACTCTCATGTTTTGCAGGGAATGGTTAACGATCAGTTTGTTAAATTACAAGAATTGAAGAAACCAAATACGCCTGAGTTCGTTGTGAGGGCAGTCACACTGTACTGCATGGCAGTAAAAAACCTATTCTCTCTTCTATCTAATATGATGTAATCCAAACTTATGAAGCTTTGTGCTGGAGTTTCAATTTCTTAAAAGATTTAGCACTTGGCTTGGGTATGACATTTTGTTTTTTGAAATCTTTGCAGCAATGAAACTGAAGTGAATTTCTATGAAGTTGCGCTACAAGCCTGTGATCTGTATGAAAGAAGCCGAATGTACTGTACTTTCACCCTTCGAATTGATTGAAGGATTAGGAAAAATTTGACTTAAACTTCTAAACTTGCTAAGTTGGTCTAAGAAGCACGGGCACAGACACGGACATGAACACGAACACGGACACGCGGATATGTAAATTTCCAAAAAATGCGAGACATGACACGTTGGGGGCATGTTCAAAACATATATTTTTATATTTTTATTATATGTATATTTTTAAATATTTAATATGTATTTTATGTTAAATATTTAATTTTATGAAATTTATCAACCTTAGTTATGCAATTTTAGTAAAAAAATTAAAAATTTAATTTTTTTTGAAAACAATAGTACTCAGCGTGTCCTCAACGTGTCCCTTGCGTGTCCTCAGTGTGTCCGTAGCGTGTCCAGCGTGTCTTGTGTCCGACACTTGTTGGACACCTGTACGCAACCTTCGGAGAGGTGTCCATACTTCATAGGTTGGGGTGTGTCCCTAGTTACTTAGTATTCACGTTTCGCCTTAGAATCACGGTGTTATATAATATATATATATATATTTTCCTAATTAGGCACAAATCATTGTTTTCTATTCCATTGTCAATTCTTTCACCTATGTCTGTAAGTAGCATCTTAAGCTTGCGGAAATACTTTAGATGTTTACAACTTGCACATGATGTAGTTCTAATTATTTGGTGAGTCTAAAAGATCAACATGCTTGAATTTTGTCAGAAATACATAGTATCTGAAATAGTTCATTTGCTTTGTTTGCTCATCCTTTTTTCTATTTCGTTGTACAATTATGATTTTGAAGATGTCATCTCTCTTTCTGATGACAAATTATGATGCATTCCACCTTTTTTTCCGACTAATTTTTGGCATAGCTCTATTTACATAAATGTATTAGTAAGGGTGGAATTTTCCTCTCAATTTATGAAGAACGGACACGGACACGGACACAAACACAGGACATGGTGATTTCAAAAAAATGGGGACACGGACATGGTGAGGGACACAACAAATTATTATTATTTTTATTATATATATTTGCTATGTAAATTAATATTATGTTAGCAAATAATCAAAATTAATAAAAACTAATATGAATCAATATATATATATATATATAAACCACTACATTTAAACAAATTAATAGATTATTCATATTTGAAAAAGTGTCCTTGGCGTGTCCCGACGTGTCCCTACCATGCCCCTTGTAAAAAAAAAAAAAAAATTAAAGGGACATGCCATTTGGCATGTCCCGTACGTATCCCCGTGTCCAACACCACTACGGCGCCTATTTTGAAGTGTCTGTGCTTCATAGATCTCAATTGTAATGGAAATCAAAGTGGAAATCTCAAATCTTTCAAATGACTATTTCGAGTATGATTGATGGTCCTAATATTACTGCAATAATTTCTCTAATAATCTGTATGCATGCTTTTTGCACGGCAATAATATTTGTTGCAACTAGTCCAAAAACCTGCAATAGAATAAATGGTATGTAGTTTGGTTCCAACTGTATTCTCTATAGTAATTAGTGCTTGGTCCTTCGCAAAATATATGTAAATTGGCATGACAAAAGCCATAGTTTATATAATAGTATATAATATCACTTGTTGATCCTAGCCCTCTATAATTGGCATGTACCTTTTTTATTGATTTCCTTATCCAGAAGTTCCATGGAATTACTTGTTACTGGACATATTAAAACTTGTCTTGTGAATGTTTTATCAATTGAAGTTGAAAATGCTGATTAATGCTGCGTAAATAGTAAGAGATAATAAAATAAAGGTACGCTAACATTAAACTTCAGAGGAAATCTCTACATATAGATGTGAAGTGAAGTCCCACATTACATGGGTACAAAAGTAATGTGCAATATGTAAGTGTGAGGGCACGTTCACCATAATAACTAGCTTTTGGGGTTGTGTTCTACCTAAGACTGTGTATTATGGTATTAGAGCCGGAGTACCTAGGGTGCGTGTCCCTGGTTTGCACACGGCAGGTGCTATCGAGTGAGCATGCTGTGCGTGAGGGAGGGTGTGAAGTGAAGTCTCACATCGTTTGGGTACAATACAGTATGTAAGCGTGAGGGTATCCTCACTTAAGAGCTAGCTTTTGGGGTTGAGTTCTCTCGAAGATCGTCCAACAATAGTCTCATTCTTTCGTGCTCCTTTTTCTATTATGATTATGAACACTTGGATCCGTTATTTAAGGCTATGTTAGGGGGCAGGATTTGGATGTTTGTGCTTGTTTGGGAGTGATAGTATTACTATTTGCACTTTAAGTAAAACCTTAACGAAAGAGAAGAATATTGTTTGATGTTTATAAATATTGATTAGACAAATGATGAGTACATCTGATATGTCATTTCATGATTCTTAGTGGTACTACTAGTTTGCTTCTCCGGATATGCATAGCACTATAATCAATCATAATCTTGTTGATTCTAGTCCTTGTTTCCCATTTTTATTGTAGTTACTAGTTACTCATCGAATGTTACTTTTTTCACTTGGTATAGTATTGGTGCAGAACATGTCAAGATTGCATCTATTGACATTCTTCGTAGTTGTCAAGCATTTGATAAGAATTGGTAAGCAAAGATTTTATCTGGTGTAACTACCAATTTCTTGTTTGTATATGCTAAAATAGTAGTTCTTCTCATTCTCTAATTTCCATTAACCGTTAGTTACTTCCCAACTCTCCAACTAGAATTTTTGATAGTAAGCATTTGAATGGCTATTATTTCACTCTCTTGGCCTATGGATGGCTAAGAACTGAATGAATCTTTAATAACTACATTGAATATCCTATAAGATCACAATTTAAGTCTGGGAAACTAGTTTGTGAAGTGTATATTAATATGTTACAAAATTAGTATACATTCACCATAACAGTAAATGGGTTGTTTTGAGTCAAGGAGTTATTTCATGCTTCATGTAGTTTTTGCGCACTAGGATGAAATGAATGTCTCTGTTAAGTCACCAATTATTCCAAAAGCTTAAGCTGTGAGAAATGGGCCCAAATATGTGTATCAAGCTATCCAACACCCCAGGTGCAACCTACACGTGGAGAGACAAGCAAAGAACCAAATAGAAGGAGAAACAAACAACCAAATGGGGACAGAACATAGAATGCCAATGGTGGAACTTGAACCCATGGCCTCTCTCAACTTGAGTTCTAATACCATGTTAAGTCACCAATTATCCCAAAAGCTTAAGCTGTTAGGAAATCGGCCCACCAATGTACATCAAGCTGTCCAATAGACACAAAATAGAATTGCAAACATTATGTATTTATCTTGTAGTTGGTGGGAAACTCATTGCTACTTTCTAGCTAGGCATCTGCCATTGTGTTTTAAATTCAATTACAATGTTTCTTTATTTCAAATCTTAAAAGCACTTTGTCATTTTGAACATTATCATGGTATATTTTCCCAAAAATCAAAATTCTATTATTTTTCCATAATGTCAGCCATTTTTGCTTTATTGTAAAGATTGTACTAGAAAATAACTTTTGAAATTAACATCTCTTTTTGATTAAGTGAAATGAAACAATTTTTTGCATCTCCCTTTTAGTTACCTTTTATGCCCCAAACCTTTCTTAGGTATGCTGTTATAATTTGGTGATGAAACTTTATGCTTTTTGGGTTCTTAAAATATTGTTAAACTAGCTTGTGCATTCATCAACAATTATAAATTTCTACTTTGACATATTTATTCTTTCTATTTGTGGATATCTTTATAGTTTGAATGAACTAAACTAGTTTTACCAAAGCAAATTATGTTTTGGAACAAATATTTCGAAATATGGTACACTTTCATTCTAAAACGGTAAATTTAGTGATCTTAAAAATTTTTCCAATATATTTACATAGGGTTTCCCTAGGATTAAAAAAATCAGATACAACGAACTAAAATCTAAGGAGAGTGAATTTTTGATAGGACATCAGAAATGGGTCATAATGCTAATGGAAATGTGTTGCTATATGACGAATTTGTTGAAAATAAAAAAGGAACAGAAAAAGAACCTACATTTTATTAGATGTTTGATTGTTAAGAGAAAATTACTCTAGAAGTGTCTTACATTCTTATAGTGTAATTTGTACAAGTCTACTCTTATCATACCTTATTTTCAAGCATCTGGCAATTCTAGATGACATTGAACTAAACAAATCTCGCTATTATGGCCCTATAGCTTTGTTGTCCTCTCTAGGCGACTTTTTCTTATTTAGGCCCTTTGTATCCATTGATTTGAATTATTGGTTTTGTTTTGTTTTGTATTTTTATTTATTTATTTATTTTGCAATGGGAACCTTTCAGTTGCATTCAGGCTCTCAATCAAACAAAGAAGGAATTTTCGAACCTTAGAAGAAACTTGGAGACCCTAGTGCAGGTATACATGATGGTCAAATTTTAAATTCCTCAACTTCTATATGGCAAGTTATTTATTTATATATTTTCTTTCTTTCTTATGACTTATTACTCATTTGTTGTGCATTCATCATTTTTTGACATTTTGAAACTTGAGAAAGAAAATTTAAATGCCCATTCAGCTCTTGGCATTGTATTGGTATGAAAATTTTGTAGCATAGAAAGCTTATGGATAAAATCATCCTTCTAATGACTCAGAAAATATGAGAAAGGAATATATTTTCACGCTCAAAGAATAAGAACATGATTCCATGATTCTCTATTATAAAGAGAGCAATTAAAACAGAATAGAAAACTAATTAAAGCTAATATTTGATAGCTTCTACTTTCCTACTTTTCCTGATTTCATACAGCTTTTACTATCCATATTTACATAGAAAAACAGATCCTAGAATATTGACTGAATCAAGGCTTTAATAACCAAATTTCCAGCACTCCCCCTCAAGCTGGTTTGAAGATATCTTCCATAGCTAGCTTGCTAGTTAGCTTATCAAATTGCTTCTTGTGTAGTCCCTTTGTTAGCACATCAGTTAATTGTTCACCTGTTGGAAGATATGTCATACATATTATTCCAGCATTGATTTTCTCCTTGATGAAATGTTTATCCACTTCTATATGTTTTGTGTGATCATGTAGAATTGGACTATGAGCTATAGATATAGCTGCTTTGTTGTCAGAATAGACCTTCATAGGAGGCGGATGAGAAAGCTTCAATTCTTCAAGAATTCTTTTGATCCACATTACTTCATAGATTCCATAGGCAACAGCTTTGAACTCTGCTTTTGCACTACTTCTAGCTACCATATTCTGTTTTTTACTCCACCATGTAACTAGGTTCCCACCTACAAAGGAGCAGTAGTTGATCTCCTGTCCGTAACACTTTCTGCCTAGTCCGCATCTGTGTAGACTTCAACTTGAAGATGTCCATGTTTCTTGAACAGTAAGCCTCTTTTGCTGGAGTTCCTTTTAGATATCTTAAGATCTTATAAACGGCTTCAAAGTGCTCTGCCCCTGGTGAGTGCATGAACTAACTAACCATGCTGATTGCAAAGGCGGTATGAGGTCGTGTATAAGACAAGTAAATCAATTTCCCTACAAGTCTCTAATATTGTTCCCTATCTTTTGCTTCTTCAGCCTTAGTAGCTTGTAACTTCAAGTTAGGCTGGATCGGAGTCTCCACTATTTTACAACCAAGCAAACCTGTTTCTCCAAGGAGATCAGGAACATATTTTCTCTAGTTAACGAATATACCTTCCTTGGATCTTGCAAATTCCATTCCAAGGAAATACTTGAGGGCTCCCAGATCCTTAATTTGAAATTCTTTTGCGAGTTTCTTCTTTAGGGCTGCTAATTTTGCTTCATCATCACCAATTAAAATGATGTCATGAACATAAACAATCAAAATTGCAATTTTACTGTCTTTTGAATGTTTATAAAATATTGTGTGATCTGCTTGACTCTGCGAGAAGCCACAACTGATAATTGCCTTTGCAAAGAGTTCAAACTACGCTCTTGGTGATTGTTTGAGTTCGTATAATGACTTGTTCAATCTGCATACTTTGTTGCTACCAAGTCTCTGCTCAAATCCCGACGGTGGGCTAATGAACACCTCCTCTTCAAGATCACCATTGAGAAACACATTTTTAATGTCAAGTTGATGTAGAGGCCAATCTGAATTTACTGCAAGAGATAACAGTACTCTGATGGAATTTATTTTAGCTACAGGAGCAAAAGTCTCCTAATAATCGATCCCATAAGTCTGAGTGAAGCCTTTAGCCACCAGTCTCGCCTTGTATCTCTCAACGCTTCCATCAGCTTTACATTTTATCGTAAACACCCATTTACACCCAATTGTTTTCTTGCCTCTGGGTAGATCAACTATCTCCCAAGTACCACTTCTTCTTAAAGTATTCTTCTTCTCCATGACTGCTAATATCCAGTTCGGATCATCCAGTGCTGCTTGTATATTCCTTGGAACAAACAAGTGTGAAATTCTAGATGTGAAAGCTCTATGGTTTTTAGACAGTCTTTGATAGGAGAGGTAATTTGCAATAGGATGTTTAATGCAATTTCGAACACCTTTCCTAATTGCTATAGGAACATCAAGGTTAGAAATAGAAGGAATAGGATTACCTGAAGTTTCGGTGCCAGAACTCGGGTGGACATTCGGGTCTTCATTCCTCAGATGAAATCTCTTCCTAGAATAAACCTGAAGGTCAGAATTTGATCACATTGATCAGTTTGTAGTACTTCTCCCCCT